>VRLP01000568.1:50000-205421 GCA_009660295.1 Lophius piscatorius | reverse complement strand
AGGGAATGTGACGAAGAAGCCTGGCGATCCAAAGGGGAAACCAGCAGGGAGGCAGAATGACGAGTGATGAGATACAGCCGACTAGGAGGACAAGGAGAGCCAGGTGAGACGGGAAGACAATCAGTGTGGAGGGAGGGAGGGATAATAAAAGACTAGAAACATGAAAGAACAGATCCACAGACGGTGAGAGAAACAGTCTGAGAAACAGACAGTGTAATAGGTACAAACACAGAACACTGAACAGAGAGCAGAACACATCATGAGGAAAAACAATGATGGAAATGTAAAGCGAGAGAAAACATTTTCAAAAAAGAAAATAAACACAAAACCCAGAAATAATCAAGTTAATCCTTCAAAATGAATAGATAAATAAATAATCATTCTGATATCAGAACCACAACACAGACCGGGCAACACTGATTAACAGAATTAAGAATGGACAAATTGGTAGCCATCCAGCCAAATCCTTTTCTTACTACTAGACTATGTGATTCGAAAGGTACAAGGTTCCCTAGGCCCCGTCTGGCAAAGGGAGGATTGAGGGGATACCGAGGGAGAAACTGGAGTTTGTGCATTAACGGCTGATAATTAGTGAGAACAATAAAGTTGAATAAGTGTATTTATCATGTGGGATGTGAAGAACCAGATTAACCTGTTCTCCATGTGAATGCCCAATGTTCAAAATCAGGATTAGCCTTATGGATGACGTAAACACAGTCAGCAGACAGTGTTCATACTCAATATTCAGTTTCTTCATCACTAGAGTTTTTGTCTGTCTGTGTGTCTGATTGACACTTTCATGCTTTTTTTTAATGCACCTTTTTGAGGAAGATCCTCCTCCAGAAAATCCAGTTTAAGTTCAGCATTATACAGTGCTTCATGCCTTCTCCTCACATTTTAAAAACGTCATAAAATTCTGAATATATTCAAACATAACTGCCCTGGTAAAAAAAAAAAAAAACCCCACCACTAATGAGACTGCAGTGTTGTCAGAAAATGATCAATGTGAGGAAATATTTACAAAAAGTGAACTAACGTGTATACACATCAGCCAGCAGTCTTATATAACCCTCTCCAAACCTGGATGATTTTTCATCATGACATCCTGGTTATTAAGGTGTTGCTGGACCGAATCTCGGTGCATATTAGAGAGAAATGAATCAATCACTGAATCAGTCAACTTTTGTTTACTGCATTTGCGTAGTGGACCTTTGGCAACAAAAATGTCAACTTCCAAATCATGAATAATCAACTAGCGCGTGATTGCAGGCACAGTTTCAAACTTCTGGTGGCAGCTCCCATCAGCCATTTAGCAACCACAGGCCTGGGCTTCGAGAGCTGTGGTTTTGCCCTTTAATAATGTAAGTGCGAATATTTCCTTCAGCAATGAAAGTAAAATATATGGTACTTATGAAGCGCAGAATTATGTTACAAAAAAGACTTGATGTCGTTAAGGGTTAGTTTTTTTTCTTCACGTTTCACTGTGAAGTTTTCTTTTACTTTTCTAGTCCAAAAAAGTGGCTCTGGAGTTTTTCGCTTTGTGATTAGTCTTCGCACAATCATAAGAGTCGGTCTGTGTGTCATGCATGCACAGCTTGTAGATCATCTTAGAATATTAAAAGCTTCATATCTCACTCTTCTTTGAAACTCCATAGATGCACAGATCTGTCGGGTCGCGTCCTGTTTAAGACCCGACCCCCTGAAAGTGATGAAGAGGAGGAGTAAGTGCATGCATGCATGTGGGTATGTAAAATCTGCAGAGCTGAATTAACAGATGAAAGAGATAAATTAGTCATTATCCTGCAGCGGGGGGTTGTGGACGTATGTATATACAGTCTGTGGGTGAGACGGCGGGAACCAGCTCACAGTAGATCAGAGCTGTAATTAAGTGTTAAGCTTCATCGCAGTAGAGTTCAAACACTTTCAAATCGTACGATCACAATCAGTACCTTCTGCCTGCTGGATCCTCTCTGGCAAGGTCGCAGCTGACAGAATTTTTTTATTAGTATTTCCCGTGTGTATATTTGTTATTTGTGGACCTGTGAGCCTCAGATCAGAGTTTGTTTCAGTTAAAGTGACACTAAACAGATTCTGTGACATTAACAATGTTTATCCCTTGAAATCTGATTGAAAATCATGTTCCCTCGATAATGAAAACAGTATTGATTGTGGGGATTGACAGTATTGCCCAATCGTAATGGAAAAATTGATTACTATATACCACATCAACCATTTTTAAATATCATTCCATTCCATTTTTCCCACTTAGCCGGGGTCTGCACCCAGAAGGATAAGGGTCCGTCTCCCCAGCAATGCTCTTCAGCTTGTCTTGGAGGATCCCTAGGCGTTCCCAGGCAATATGAGATACAATATAATCCCTCCAGTACTTTCGGGGTCTACCCCCGGGTCTCTTCCCAGCTGGACGCACCTTTAAATACTCCAAAGGCACATACCGAGGAGGTATCTATATGCAGGAACCAACTCATCAGGCTATGCCCCTAAAATCTGTGAATAATCCGGCGTTCAGGCCTTAACCTGGCCAATGGACAGCCGCTGCTCGAAGAACTTGGAATGGCCCCCCCGTCTGGGCCCACTATAGAGATCCTTTCAACTCTGATAAAAGAGGCTTCTCTAGGAAGATGCTTCTTTAAGGATCTAAGCAGGTATTGAGCCCACAAGGATTCCGTTCCATGAAGAACCACTGGACTAAGAGTTTTCCTCGGAAGAGGTGTCGAGGTCCAGTTGCTTTTGATTCAACCTTAAAGGATGAAGATGACCTGGATGACTAGGAATTTGCACAACATAGTGGAGTGTGTGCCAGGCCGTAGTCGAGGGGGGAGACCAGGACACCTGGCATTGTAGATTGTTTTTATTATCTAGTTGAGTGATTATTTATTGTGAATCTATATTAAAAATTTTGCTTAGAATTTACCTTAAATATTAAGTTTCTTGCCATATTCTTTATTTACTATACCTGCATACTTGTCTAATAGAAATTGAAGTCATGATAAAATAAAAAAAAACTAGAGGAAGATTTTGTATTTTCCTCTAAATATGCTTTTAGTTTCTTTGCTGTGTTCCAAGTCTGTTTGACACACTTTGCTGCGCAGTCTTGACATTTATTATCAACACAATCAAATGCTGCCAGTGGTGCCCCAGGGTTCATCAACAAAAATGAAGCACGCTGAAGAGCAACGAGATGAACTTCACAGTCAGGACTTTCTTCTCATGCTGTTCTTAATGGATAAAATGAAAACAGAGCAGATTGTTTCAGTATTGATATTAGGGAGAATGAAAAAAAACAAGGACGGGTTGAACAGTGAGACAAAGACTGAAATAACAAATCCCTAACCTAGAAGGTGTTCAAATTGACCCAATTGCACAGAGCTGAATTACAGAAGAAAATGTCATACGAGGTCATGTCGCACCTGTAATTGACTCAAAGAACGAAGAGTGTCATGGAGACAAAATCTCTACACTTATCTTACACCTTCTCTACACTCATGAAAATGTGACTCAGCGTTCCCCGTGTTGATTGGAATGAACTAGCATTTTTTTTTCGTTTAAAAACATTTTGTATTGAGAGAAATTTCTGACTGTACCTAAAACCAGTGGCTGTTATGGTGATGTGGTATCACCGCTACCCGCCAAATAGTTGTTTTCTGCTCTCCACCAACCAGAAAGTACAAACTCTCTGCTCTTGCTTACAAGATCTAGCTGCTATAGACGGTTCTAGAGACCCTGACTGGCTGCATCTTTAATGGGACTTCATCCTCAGTCTTATCAGAGCCCCAGAGAGAGGCTGTGGATCACCCTGCAGGGAGACCTGCTGGATTATTTTTTTACGCGGACACATAAAGTTGGGCAGGATTGAGATATCTTCAGCTCCCCTGTGGTTCTTGCTTTGCCTGAAAGAGCTCCTATCTCCCTGTTTAGGGAATAAATGTTTTCATTCATCATGTGTCTCTCCTGCTCCCCTTCTTTCTTCGGGGCCAGGGTATTAAGATCTCCTCTTGGCAAATCTTCTTAAACTGCTCCTTAATGTGCTGCCGCTGTTCCACTGTTTGATAAGGCTTCAGTTTAACTTTCTTAACAAGCTTCACTTTGTCCTGCAGGAGCTCTCCTACAGGGATGTCTTAGATCTCTTGAACATCTCTCTAATCCTGTGCAGCTTCATCAGTGGGTCTCAATATGGGGTATTTTTGTGAATTTCTGCACCTCTGTATATGTGGAAGCAACTAACAAGACAGTTCCTCAGAGTTAGGACATCTGAACCCTGGTCCGACTAGATGACATCACGCTATCCATTTTTAATTCCATGTTTAATGGTCTGTGCTGAAGAAAGACTGGTTAGTGAAAGCTCTGAATTTACAAGTCCATCTAAGCTCCAACCCGTCACTGATGACCATGAGCTCTGGGCAGCGACTGAAAGAATGAGGTCAAGGATATAAGTGACTCAAATGAGCCTGGGCTGGACTTAGACATCTAAAGGAATCTCGGAGTGGAGCCGCTGCTTTTTAACGTCAAAAGGAGCCAATTTAGGTGGTTCAGTTCAGTCAGTCGTCTGATCAGGCCTCAGACTTTGGAGGTTCTTTCAGGCACGTCCAATTGGGAACTTGATGGAGGGACTATATATTTCATCTGGTCTTGAAACGCCTTGGAATTGTCCAAACTGCTTAGACCCAGAGGGAACTCCCGCAAACACAGTGAGAACATGCTACCGCCACACAGATCGACTCCCAAAAAGGAGGTGGATTTGAACCCGCTGAACCGTCTTGTGGTGAGGCAACTGTCCCACCCACTGAGTGGCAGTTCATTCTTCTTTGTGTAATCCTGTTCGTTAAGTGGATATTAATACATTTTTGCATCAAATGCCACCGACCAGAAGATGAGAACCGGTCTGTTACAACAGTCAATTCCACACAAAGCATGTGGAATACATTGTTCACATTTTCCACTCGATCAACCCACCATCAAACTTCCCAGCTCCCCGACTTACCATCCTATTGATCTGAATGTAGAATACAGGATCAACTAGATCAGGCAGATTCTCACACCTTGGCAAATTAGAGCAGCAGTGGGCAGCAACTGCAGAGACGTGTAAATGTTGCCTGCTGCAAATTTTCTAACTCAAATAATATGTTATGATGTTTGGGCATAAAGAGTTTGGCTGCTTTTAGAGAAAGAACAATAACGTTTTAATGTCATCTTTTAAGGCCACCTTCTGTGTCTGCATTGGATGAAACAGTAGGCATATGACACCCTGAGATGAAACCAAGGTGGGGAAGTTCTCTGGGAGTCAGTCTGAAAGTATTGTAGCCAAAAGTTACAGTCAGTCATGGCTCAACTCCAATTAATTTCACTCAACTTTGACATTCAGTTTTTTTTGGAACCTCATATTCAGTGTGTGGTTTCTCAGCAGGTGGAATATCATGTACCATTTTTCTCTCCGGTAGCTGTATTAACTCTGAGGAAAGAGTGAGTTCTGTTCGAGGGAAGAATATATTTCCCATTGCCACAGATTTGGGGCACTGCTTTAGTAAGTTTGATGCTGAATAACACACAGTTTTTAACGGTCGCTGTTAAAAGTGAAATGTGGAATAGTTGTGCCAGAGGTAGAAATACCTGCAGACACTGGTGTTTTAGGCAAACTTTCAATGATTAGGAGGTCGTACCTTTTTTTTCTCCTGCATTTGGCCCTTTTGTCCACATGAAAATGATCACCTTACAAAGACACTTTGAAAAACGCACAGTTTTAAGAGTCTTCATTGAGGTTCGGGTGTTTGGACGTGGATATCCGAGGCTGTCCGCATAAATCGCCACAGTGTGCATTGCTATCACCTTGATGTGACGTCACCGAATGCTCTAGCCAGTATTAGTTAGCGTTCTCTTGTGGATGGAGGTACTTTTAAATCCCTGCATGTGTGGACGTAGCCTTAAACGAGTAGAAAAGTACATTACAAGAGTTTGCAGACGGATTTTAAAAGTATATGTACTCTTATTAACAAGATTAGGTTTTACATGAAGATGATTGTATCATGACTTCTTTTTACGAAATTGTTTCATAAACGCGATTACTTCATGTAACTCTTGTGAGAAATTCAACAATTCAACAATTCAACGTTTACAAGATTCATGGAAGTTGGCATGAACTGATCCAATCGAGTTTCCATCTCAATTTTATGCAAACTGTATCGAAACTTGAATTTCTGTTGCGCTTCACATTGTTTGCACTCAACAAGTGTTCTTTGGGTTAATTGATTTAAAAGATGATTGAATTGTTTTCTCTCAGCAATATCAGTTCCTGTAGGTCAATTTAATTTATCTGGGTTAGATTAACTCATTTTAGTGCTCTACTTTCACTGCTGCAAAATGACTTGGACATACCCTATTCAATGACTTTGAACCTATACCAACTTTTTTTTCCCAGGATCCGTCGGTCAAAATGATTCATAAATGACAAAAGAAAAATAAGTGAAACCCGAAAGTTGCAGATGTTAATGAAATATTTACATTAAAGAATGCACCCTTACTCATATGTTACTATTTTCTCATTGGAAAGGAATACCATCTGCTGTTATTCCATAAGACCAACAGGCGTTTTATAAAAGCTGACATTTATGTTGTTGACAAGCGGATGCTTTTGCGCCTCCCGGTGTTCTGAAGCCTCAGAGCGCCGGACATATGTTCGGGTTTTGCTGCTGCTGCTGCTGAAATCAGCCTCTAGCGGTGCCACGTTCAGCTCCACTGGGGCTCATAAGAGGATGAAGCTGTGCCATGATAAGAATGTCCAGCATCCATTTGCTTATTACCAGCATTATGCAAATTTTTCAACAACGGAGATGTAAAATCGCAGCAGGGCTCAAAAAGACGCCATCAGAACTTGTTTTCTTACTTACCCCCTCATTTGCCCCGGATGTTAACAGTAATATGTTTATCTTGTAAGTCGATTCGGGTTGCTGAGTCTTGAAGACATAGTAACTTTACAACAATAAACTATATAATGACTCCTTTTTTTTTAGATTGCAACACCTCCCCATTTTATAATCCCATTTAGATTTCATTAAAAGTTGTTCAGCCAACGAGGAGCTATACAGTAATGACACATTTTTCATTATGAGGAACCCTTGAGTCATTCTTACTGAATGCATTAACTCTTGGAAATGTGTGGGTTATGTTGGAAATAATGTCCTACAAAAAAACTCCGTCTGAAAACCATTTTCTACCAGACTGATGACTACCAGTCATTGCAATAAGAGCAGCAAAAAAAAAAAGAGCATTTTTTCATAATCCAGAGTTCATAATAATATGTTATCTTTAATCACCATTAAAGCCATTCATTATAAATTATAAACCAGAGTACGTTTGATAGCTTTTCAGAATCTGTACAAATTCTGAAAAGTAAGGATTGTGTAGTGCCTCCTACAGGTGGGGTATTAGTGAAGCTTTATCTCTGACTGCATGTTCAAACCGGACCACTGTGACCGCTGTGGTACATTTTGAATAATGTGTGGACCCCTTCCAATGGTAGGAACCATTGGATCTGAAATCCAGAGATCTGCCAGATCTACTGGAACGAGAGGAAATTACCATCTGTCAGTCATCTGCCTGCATCCAATGCTGCGCAAACGATCGTCTCTCTGCATAATTAACCCTACGAACTCCAGGAGCCTTCTCTTCCTCATCCGTTGCCTAGAACCTGATTCAGCAGCAGATTGCTGGATCAGCTCTCAACATGACTTTTGAGAGTGGGATCTGGTGTTTACACGAACTATGTCACTTCATCAAACCAGCAGTGTGTGTGTGTGAAGCACAAAAACAGACAATAAGCAGATGTTTTATAACTAAGCCTACGCTGTAATCCCACACAGCAAGGGTCTATCACCTCAACCAGTGGTCTTCCTCCATGGTCAGAGACCTTTATTATTGGTTTTCCTCCATGGTCAGAGACCTTCACCAGTGGTCTTCCTCCACGTCCAGAGACCTTCACCAGTGGTCTTGCTCCACGTTTAGAGAGTTCACCAGTGGTCTTCCTGCTAGTTCAGAGTCCTTCACCCGTGGTCTTGCTCCATGATCAGAGACCGTCACCAGCGGTTTTCCTCCACGTTCAGAGACCTTCACCAGTGGTCTTCCTCCCCGTTCAGAGACCTTCACCAGTGGTTTCCTCCAATGACTGCATTCACCGCTACATTAATTGGGAGGTTGATGGTTCCAATCCATTTGAGTTGTTGTAGGATTTTGCTCTGGAATCAGCTCCTTCAAAGTTCTCTCGTGTGTTTTGATTTTTTTTACTTTTTCATCCCATCACTGCTCCTGCTGTCACTTTTCCTTGGTCAGTCTCTATCAGTGTAAGTAATAGTTTGTGTTAAAATCAAACTCTCTGCTGTGGTCCAGTGTTGATTTGAAGCACATACATTACGACAGAAATCACCCAGAGAATAATCTGTTCCACTTTTTACATGGTACAGTTGTTCTTTGGATCCAGTTACGAAAAGGTTTATACTTATTACTTTTGTCTTTTTTTTGATTGGGTTTTTAAACTGATTCTTATCTAAATCTTAGGGTCCATTTGAACCCAGCTGATGATGCTTACACCGGTTCATATTCAGAGCCCTCACAAGCATGATGTGCTGTTCATGTTTTTAATTAATTTGCATCGTTAATAAATTAAATGTAGTGTTTTTTGTTTGTGTGATTTTGGGCCGACCCTCGTTGATGAGAAGGAATGGGTGTTGGTGTCACACAGAAGGCTGTTGATCGGCGAGTCTTTTGACGTTCCTGTCACACGATGTCGTCTGCAGGATGGCTTTTCTACTGCTGTCCAAACATTTCAGTTTGCAGAGACTCTGGCAGATTGTCCAGCCTTACAGAAAAAGCCTGACAGCAGCGAACGCTGTTTTTATTTGCTGCTTCTGAATGAGACCTGAATTCAGAATGATCTGAAGGATTGCTTTAATTCAAAGCCTGACATTTAGAGAGAGTTTCTGCTGCAGAAAAGACACGACTCCAGAGGAGGTAAAGATAGAGGAAGTCTTATCGACAGAAGAAATGATGAGAACAAGAGAGGACCGGGTACTTTAGCTCATCTTGTGCTTCGTAAACGGTGTAAAAAAAATCTTGCATTTCCTTCTCTCTATATAAACGTATGTATATAATATAATGTCAAAATCCTTTCCTTCTATCTCCAATCTTTACTCTTCTCATCTCCGTCTGCTTCCATCCTTTTGTAGTCAAAACACAGCAGCAGCATCGTCACTGAAACTGAGCTTCAGAACTTCACTTCCTGTCTGCCTCGTTGTCTTTCTTCTATATTCCAAGGTTCTCATTCAAATGAAATGATCCACCTGCATTTTGGATCCTCCCTGAAGCGGTCCATCACTGCAGGGGGTTTTATGTTTCTCCTCTCCTCTGCTCTGCGGTGCCGAGGTGTCATATATCTTTCCCCTGGGCTTTTATGGGAGGCAGGTTCCCTGTTGAGGCTGAAAGTTCTCTGGGATGTTGATATACTATTGGCCTGAGGAGATTTTCTGCTGCTACTCATCGCTCTCGTCTGTGTGTTTGGCTTCTAGTGCTGTGTTTGTTTTTATTCTCATGGCAGGCGTTTAAATGATTAGATTTCAATTTAAAACACGGTTATACACCCACATATTTGCATACATGTAACACTGAACATACGGTATCGGGCTCTGATTGCGAACATCTCTGTCATGTGTGTGGATCTTCATTAACTCAATTATTGTCATGCATTTCAAACCATATCGATTCGATACCGATAAAAGGAGCAGAATGGAAGAAACCTTTCATTCTCCTGCTCCCACACACACACCCCTCTCTCAGTCCCTCTCTCTCTCTCTGTCTCTCTCTCATCCTCTCTCATCCTGCCTCAGTATCTTTGAGACCCTAGCACCATTAACAGTGAGCGGAGAGGCTGTTTTTCGCACTCATCCCAGAGTGGAACCTGCGCCGATGCTCAAAAACACACTCAACTCACTCACACACATGGACGGAGGGAGAGCGGAAAGCTCCAGCTGTAGAATGCCCACTGGCTGCAGTCAGACATGTAGGAGGAGGAGGAGGTGCTCTGCTCGCCGTTCCATGTCCGCTTCAGTCCTCTAAGCACCTCCCATCCCTCCTAAACACTCTCTCCCTGGCTCCGAGATTGCTGAGGTGCTGGCAGGAATGACTGGGGAGAGTGGGAGACACAGGGAGATTCTCTAGACAAGGCTGCTTATCCGGAGGACTCTCTCATCCTTGATCCCTCTTCTCCAGGCTGTCAGACATAAGACAGAACTCCGATCTGCCCCACAGATGCATGCCCATATAGGAGGGCATGGTGGTGTAGACCAAGGGTCTTCATTAATCAAGACCACTGAGAGGAGGACCAGAGACACACGCAGGTAAGAGGCATCACAGTGGGAGCTGCTCTGCTGGATGGATTCCTGTCTATCTTTGATCTGCACAGTTTTGAGGGAGTCCTCTATGCGCTGTCTGAGACATGATGACTTAATCCTTTAATTCTCGCCTGTGTTCATTGTTTGGTTTGAATATACACGGAATGTTTTGATGTGTATGTCTTGTTTGTGCTGCCGGCTCTGCTGCATGGTCATTGATCCGGGGGGAGAAGTGTGTGCGGGTGAGCGCTGTGGCAGCATGACAATGGAATATGTTTTCTGGAGGACATGAGCCGATATCCATCAGGCGTCAGGGAATGTCAGTGCAATATGAAAAAGGTTGCACAGCGAAGTAGCAGGAATGAGAAAAATACACAGAAAGAGAGTTAATGGCATTTGTAATACGTGAGTGTCAAATACTGTGGGATTCTGCAGTTTCTTACCGTCACTGTTTTATTTTCATCAGTGCTTCATGTTCAATTCATACCTGGAATGACCACAACCGAGAATTTGACAGTTTTTCATTTAAATTCCAAAGGCTGCATTTCTCAGTGTGTCAGACAGCTCTTCTTCTACAGAGGAGTTTGAAGAAGAGGTGCTTACTGTAGCCGGAGATGAGGAGGAGAGCCGGTTGGTGTCAGTGCGGTACCAATCAAAGCAGCCTGGAAGTTGGGCAGAAGCTATGGGTCGGAGGAAGAAACTGTGTTGCTGCATTATTAGACGGAACTGGCACTGGATGTGTTTGGAATTAAATACATTGAAGGAGAGGAAACTGGCCAGCGCACTTAATTCATGCCAGCAGAGGATTTTCCCCTCTCCTCCCTCACCAATGCCCTATTACATGACTCTTAAATGGTTATGGTGCTCTTCTCCTTCTGTAGATGTCAGGGACAGGAGCTGCAGCAGCCCAAAGTGCATTTGAGAGATTGGCCAAGGGTGAATGTGCTTATTCAAGGGTGCCTGGGGCCGAGAGATATGAGCTGTCCGATGCTGTTGCATGAAGCATACATCACTGAATGCGGGGATATAGACCCTACAGGAATCAACAGATGGGAAGCCATTACTTGAATGACGCGGCTTCTCTGATCTGATCATGTAGCTCTGCAAGTTAGGGAGGAACGGGACAGGACTAAATGATAGAAGGAGGGCATGTACGGCAGACAGGCGAGAGAATGCTCTCTTCAATGTCATTATTAATTCCAGAGGGGACACCTTCGGCATATGCTAGAAAATGCAAAAATTTTCCATTGTGGACCTTCTTTCAAAGAGGATTTTAAATAACATTCAGCCAAAATCTATATCCAGATGTCACCCAGCCTGACTCTATAGGCTGGTGTTTGTTGGAGTGGATGCCTGAGAGTGATAGCATACACATGTATTTGCGGGATGATTTGGGTTTTGGTTTAATCAGTAAAGTTATCAAAAGTCTTTGATTCATTTAATGATTGATTATTCCGAGTTCTCCGAATATATGAGCTCATTACAGCCCTGGAATAAATTTCTTGATCCTGCTACGCGTTGTGCTCCCCACTGCCGCTATTTCATCTCCCCCTGTCAACTTCTGCTTAGTCACTGGAGAGATCGCAGAATAGACCCAAGGTTGTAGGGTGGAACAAATTAATAGAACTTCCGATGCAGCCTCCACCCAAGTGCACAAACAGACACCCCGACCTCTCATGCGTTGACATCGTGAATAACAAGACTACAAGGAAAAATAAAATAAAAATAATAATACAAAGATTGGCCATGCTTTCCAAATCCAATCAGCGTTAACAAGGTCTGTTGCACGTGTAAGGAGATGCAGTTTGCATGAGCCGGTAGCTCTGCAGAGACGCATAAAAGCTCATTATAAAAAGAGACTCGGCACTCGATAAAACCGAGGAATTACTCCAATTACGGAGGAGGGCATTTAAACGAGGGAGAAACAACACACATTGTTCCAGTCTCGCAGACACTTTACGTCGCTGTTAGTTAGGCACAAATGGATAGCTCTGCTGCAAAGACAGGTAAACACTCTCGGAGATAAGCATGAATTCACAAACTCACACTGACAGTTTTCCCCCACTGGAGTCAATTCTAAACGGAAACCCGATCTCCATCTTCTCTCTTGTTAAAACAAATGGTTCCTGTCCAGCTTTGAAGCCCTGCAGGATCTGAAACATACAAGAGTCAAAGCAATAGCCTCTCTGGAGTATTTGATATCTGGTATTATTATCAAGGAATCGGATCCTGCAAACAATTACTGTCTGGGCAAACATGGTCTTGTCCAGTTAATGCCTCACTCTCATCATCATGTAGCTTATGTTAAATGACAACCGCCCAATAGTCACCTCATCTCCAGATATGAGTTATAAAGTGTCTAAGGCTACGTTCACACTGCCAGTATTAATGCTCAATTCCGATTTTCTCTTATCTTAGATTGTTTTTGTTTTTTTGTGTAGCTGCTCACATTGCTCTTTAAATGTGTCTTATATCAGACTTGAGTATGAACATTTCACTGTCCTAAACCGGCCCGCATGCGCAAAAGAACAATAACAAAGATGTCACACAAAGCCAATAAAGTTAGATTGAACACTGTTTATAGTGACTCATAAAGTGATGCTTTATGAGTGGAAAGCAGCTTTGTGATGAAAGCTGAGCAAAGCTGGATTCTGATCTGTCGGTGGAGACTGAGCCCACCGACCGGTGTCTGATTTACTACATGAACTACATGTGGTAGAGGCCCAGATCCGAACTGGAAAAGATCTGATTCCATGTGGTATGTGCTATTCACACTGCCATGAAAAGGTCACATATGAGCAAAAAATCAGACCAGGGCCACATTTTTCCTGCAATGTAAACCTAGCCTAAAACTAGTGATGGTATCTACAACACAATAAATATAAACAATGCAATAATGCATCTATCTGTAGACCAGCATTCTGCATCTCAAGTATACCCCATTTTGCCCCTGGTTGTGAAATAATTAAGTACTTTTAACTATAGATTGGCACCATCTGAAGTTATTTGTTTGATGGACATGTTGCTGAAGGCTGCCGGTTACAGGCAGGATCCCAAAAAGCCCAAGAAGAACATTGTTGGTGCAGTGTCAAGTGTTATTTCTTCACTTGTACTTGTTCCACCTTGTCAAACAAGAAACAGACAATAAAATCCACTGCAGGAAATGCAAATACAAAAACCAAACCCACGCTGGATTGTCGGAGCAGCATGTGCTACAATTAGCTTTCAGTCTGACGAACGAACGGAGTCCAGGATCTTTTCCAGACATGAGTGTGCACTTTTTGGCCGTGCTACAGCTGTCAGTCAGTATTAAAATCAGGGTAGAACGCTGGCATCAGATCAAACAACCTCATGGAGCCGCTAGCACGGCTCCTCATCAATATAGCACAAAGGGCTACGTTGGTGAAAGGTGTATTTGCTCAGCTTCTCCTGAGACGTAAAAATATGGTCTGGAAATTCAACTTTCTAGGTGCAGATTAATGAGTGTTTGGCTTATTAAGCACCAAAACCCTGCACAGTCGTTCATAATTTCAGAAGGAGGAGTTTTCAGCCATGGAAGGTTATCCCAGTGGACCTTATTTGTTCCTAAATTAAAAAATCTGGAAGGGTGCAGTCGAAATAACAGCCTGAACTAATTTACATGAATGACTCACAGAGGCATATTTTTCAAAAACGTTTTTTATCCGGTAAATCTTACCATGACGGGTTTTTTTTAAATCTCAAAATAAACATCTTGTGACATAAAACATTCCGTTGCGAGGGGTAAAAGCGTCGAGACTAATGTCGGATGAATTAGCATGAACAGCCATGAAAGCACTTTTCTTTTAAAAGCTCTCCGGACAAATCCTCAGGTGCTTTGCAGTGGCAGCTGGTGATAAACAGTTCTTGGGGAGCGACGCAAAATAGTCCGTATTGTTGCTGAAAAACTGATGTTAATTGAACAATACCCCAGATAGAAAGCCTTAGCCAGAGAACTGCGTTCAATTAGGGAAACTAGATTTATTTATCCGACTGTGCAGGGAGATGAAGAGAAGAGGTTTCGCATTGAAGATTCACAATGTTGCTTATTAGATAAATAAAACAATCTGAGCTCAAGTTTTCCTACCAGACCAACAGGCGGACTGTCACCCATCAGGCCCAACCCTACAGCTATTATGTGTATTTTCGCAAGCAAATTGACAGAATATTGTATTTAAGTGAGAAATCGGGAATGACATGCACTCCTAGTTATATAAAAGGAGGTAGTGAAGATGAAAGTGCATTGCGATTTGTTCTAAAAGAATACAAAGTGGTTAACAATGAAAGTTGGAGGGTTGAATAAAATGAAGCAACCATTAATTGAACTGAAGTTGAATAACTTCAGTTCAACTCTCGTTTGGCCGGTTCTCCTCAATCAGGAAGAAAACACTTATCAGAGTGAAAGGTGAGGTCTGAGTAACTTTGAACACCTGTGTTAATGTGTTGGAAGCAGAAACGTCAGAGCATCTTCAGAACTACTGGGCTTGCAGGGTTTTCCCAGTCTGTAGTAGTTACTTCCTACTGAAGTGGGGTATTTGTTTGGCGCCTGTGGCTCAGAAAGTTGAGCTGTTAATCGCCCAATTGGTAGATAAGCGGTTCCATCCCTGGACTGCACCTGCAGTCTTTTCATAGGCTACTTCCACACTGCATGAAAAAATGTAGACTTTGACGTCATCTTCCATCGACAATCACATGGCAAAACATCAAAATAAACACTAGAAAATCACCTGAACTCTATAAAAATCACTATAAACAATCACTATAAACATCACTATAAACAATTTCACTTTAAATGAATGTCTTCAAACGAACTTTAGTTGCTTCCATCTTGCTTCTGTATTGACGATATTTTGCGTGCGACCTTCACAATATTTCAATCAAGATGGATGGAATGAAATGAAGAACAGAAGGAGTTTCCTACAACCGGTCATATGTGATCATTAGTGTCGGAAAGCCATTGCAACTAAATCTAATTCTGTGGTGGTGGCTAATGACTCTGCTGAGACTAATGGATCTGCGTGTATGGGAAGGAGAAGTTTTGTCTCTTTTATTGGATATATGTGGTAAATTGATGAACACAGCTGAAAGAAATTGACACCTAAAACTCTGAAGTGTCTGATTTGTTTAATGTCAGAGTGGTATGAGGGATGACCATGAAGGCGGAGCAGGTGGTTTTAATGTTTTGCCTGATTGGTTTTATTGTATTTGCAGCCTATTCAACCCTGTAAAAGTTTCGAAACAATGTTAAACGCATGCTGAGAAAGTAAGTATGAGTAAATATTTTTAGATGGATAGATTTTTAGATAGTACATGTTGTCCCACTGGATATTTTGGAGAAGCCTCAGAACCCAGTACCGACACACTATCACCGGTACATTTAAATACCAGTACATTTAAAAAAATAATTAGGATATGAGAATATTGGCATTCTCTCCTCCTTTCTTTGCAGACAAAGGTGTACATTCACAGAGCGAAGAAGATTCTTCATACTCAGACTCATGCTCTGATTCTGCAGGGAACAAAAGTAGCCAGAAGCCATGAAGGGCAATAAAGCCATTTAGAATTATAACTCTGGTTCCATGTTTTTTTTTGTCACGGGGAGTTGCTTCAGGACATCTGCAGAACTTCATAGTTGATATCTTGTAAAATGCTTTCTAGTCCACCTGAATGCGAGTAGAAAACAGATGACTGCGGTGTTTTTTCTGCAGGATCAGCCATGGACCCCCGACCCCACCTCTTTTTTTTATCATTAGCAAAAAGATGGAGGTTTGCAGATGTGCTTGGGATTTTCTGGGCCATAACTATGGTTCTGTAGAGTTTTTTTTTTTTTTTTAAACAGCCCAGGCGATAAACTCCTGGAGGAAGAGATGGGCAGAGAAGGAGCCTCTGTGAGACAAAGGAGGAGATGAGTGAGGTGGACTGAACTCGAGGAGCCATCAGGAATCCCTCTCTTTGGTCTGTCATGTACACGCTTGGAGGTCCAGATTCAACTAAATCTTTCAGTACAGCAGCTGCCTCACCAAAGCAAATGGGACAACAGATAAATTTACTAAATATTTCAAAAGAATTTAATGGGTTTCCCCGACTCTCTCTCTATCTTTTTCTCTCTGTCACTCTGTCACTCTCCTCCACCCCACATCCTTCACATTCTCGTGTGTCCGATCCTGTTGTCGCGTCGCTTCTTCCTTTTCTTTGTGAAAATAAAAAGGTTCAAATGAAAAGAATATTATTCAGAGAAAATTACATTTTTAAACTATTCTTTTTTTTTCTTTACCACATTGCTGTTTTGTTATTTTTCTTTTCATCATATCTTTCCAAGGTTAGAATAATTAATCCATTGAGAATGTCTTTATAAATGCTCCTTATTTAAATGTGCAGTGTGTAAAATTCCGCAGATAGTCGTAACTATGTTTTGTTTAGTGTATAATCAAATCTCCAGAGGCAGCAGGTCCTCTTCTATGTTCCACGTTTGTACAGTGGCCTGAACGTAAAATATCCAAACACTGGCTCTGGAGAGGACTTTTCATGTTTATAAGTCAAAGTTTTGTCATGACTATGACTGCGTGCTATTATTTTACTTCCTGGCGTTATTTTTCGGTTGTGGTAATCTTCCACAAAAGTTCTGATGGAAATGTGTCAGAACACAGAGCGCACATAGATTGGTGGTAATATTAAACAGGTGGTTTTAATGTTATGGCTGATTCATGTATAACAATACGTGAAAGCAATGTCTTTGAAGTGACTGTTCGACACGCAGCCAGACTGGCAGCTTCTACGATGAGAAGTTCCAACACTCGAGGCCTCAAGTCTTCCTCTGTTTTCACTCTTCTGCCTTTAAGTTTTTATTTACATACATCACAAATCAAAAGGACAACTGGCGTCACCATCAAGGGAATATCCCAGAAAAAGCGCCCCAATCCCCCGCGTAGTTCAAGCAATCCCCCCTGATTGAACTCATCAAATTAAATGCGACTCATTAATAATCTCAAACCGTCCACATTGACTCAACCTAACTATTTCTATGAATCAGCAGTCTGCTCTAAGATCAGATCCCACTGTGACTCAATAATGAAGATAAATACAGTTAACGATTTTCACTGAGCTCAGTAAGAGCTAAATTTAGACGCAATCAGACTAATGGTGGGCAAGTTAAATTAAAAAAAAGAAGAAGCGAGAGAAGCCCACTAGTGAGTGAATTATGAACAATTACAGTAAAATATGAGAAATGTTACTTGGATCTCCTTGAGGCGGTTCATATGAGGTGAATCTGGACTAAATTGGAGCAAAAGTCATAAAGTTTTGTAAGAAGAACATTGTTTTTTTTGTTTTTATTAAGAAAAATATGAACTTATAGAATAAAATATGATTTTTATATAAGATAGATCCATATTCACTAAATTCATGAAATTCATGAAAATCATGATTATGGAGGTAAAGTTACCCCTAGTGGCAGAAATATGGAGCTTGGCTTTCCCATAGTCAATCCAATTCTTCCTCGCACTAAGGTCTATGAAGGTATAAAATGTTAGATTCACATATGAAACAGTTATTTAGTTATAATATTAACATCAAGGATCTGTGGCGGCGTGTTGGCGATTCCAAAATATCCCATTTTTCCGGGATATAATGACTGTCTAACCTTATAACTGGTCTCAGAAATGTTCTCACTGGCCTATTTTTTTACATTTCATCTTCGTGAGAAATAATTGGGCGGAAAATGGGAAACAGAAATCGCCTGCACCAGACAGACGGCGAGGTTTCAAAGTCCCAGCAGTGAAGTCAGCTGAGAGCGGCCGAGCCTTATTAAAGGCAGACTAACGGGGTTCGAATCAGTGATAAAACAGATCCAAGCACCGCGCCGGTGTTGATTGGGAAGTAAGATGACAGCGCCGTGGTCGTGCCGGACCAACCACAGATGTGAAACAAGTCTGACTTTTTATTGTTTGTTGCAATCAAGCCGCTTGGAGTCATGTGATCAGGCAGATCGAGCTCCATGATTCCTTTACATCCCAGCTTTCAGCAGCCCTGCTGCTGCTCCACTCACCAGACATCACTTTTAATGTATTTTTAGAAAACATAATTCCCTGTTCGGTTGCGTTACTAAAGTCTGAGGATCAAACCAACAAATGCAGAGTTACATAAACAGCAACAAGCGAGACGGAGCGGGGGAGACGGGTAGAGTCTCACAGTGCTGTTGAAAAATTTAACGATACAATCCATCAGAAACAAATCTAACTGTGGATGCGGAGAAAATAATGATTTTTTTTTGTTCTCCAATTGTTCCTACATTCAGTTGTTTTGTTTCGTCGCGTGATATCATCGGAGCGATTTTGGTTCAGAACGATTGACCATATGCTTCCCTGCACTGATGACAAACAGTTTCCACTGCGGTGTCACATTAGCAGGAATGATGGGAGAAGATGAACGTTTCCCATCGAGACGACCAGGGGGATGTGTGGAAATCAGTGAGTCGAGAAGCAGAATGAAAGAAAAGAAATAGAATCATTTTTGCGGGGCTGTTTACAGGGAAATCTTTAAAAAAAACAAAAAAAAAACGATGAAACGCAAAAAATCAGTGAGTTACGCCGCCGTACGCCTCTGAATCATTAATGCTGTGAGTTGATGGATCCACAGCGATGTCATTGTTGCTGAAATGCATATAAATGTGTAATTAAGACAAATCATTTGTGTCGTACAAACCTGTGCGGTCGGTTTATTCATCCGTGCGAACAGATTACGAATATTGAACAGAGTGCTTTACAAAGTTTTTTTTTTTATATTTCATGTGACTCCAGACCCTTTGTGTTAACGTGATAACTCCAAAAAAATTTTATTGATCCAATCCAAATTTAATAGCCACAAAGACCTTACTACGAGGAACAACTGGATTCATTTTGGGGTATGTCAGTTGTATTTTAAAGACACTAGCGGAAGCTTTTTCTCAGAAAGTTTTTGGACCATAATTTCTCATCTGTTGATCCGCTTTTGTCCCAATTTGGTGCATATGAAATCGACTCGAGGAGTAAAATCATATTTTACTCTAATAGCTCATAATTCACTGAGTAGTTGCCTTTTTCTGTCATTTCATTTGAGATGGCATAGGCCTAATTTATCATATATCCTATTTTGTGTACCATATTGCAAAACTGCATTCAATTAAGGCGAGTTTCAGCAGACTTTTTTTACAGTGAACTCTCCCTACTTTGACTTTGACTTATTCATTATATCATTGCAACAGAATAGAACTATAATAACAATGACTGTTATTAGAACTAAATAAGATTGTGTCACTGTGTTCTTTTATTATTTATGTTAACTCGTAATTCAATCTGTGGCAGCATTTTAATCCAATACTAACCAAATACTAATTAATGACATCTAATAAACGTCACGTTAAAGAGTCATTACTGTAAAAATGAGTACTCTACCAGTGACAGAGAATATTGCTGGCAGGTCTCTCCAGGCGCCTGTGATCTTTCTGAGTAAATAAATCTTCTCAGTAATCTGTTTGCGTCTTTCTGTGGAGATTTGGGAGGGATGTGAAGCTCTTTGATGCTCCCGCTACTCCCTCCCTGAAGCCGTGCAAACACACAGGAAACTTTTCCCTATGATAAACTGCTTCACTTCAAAGCTGTGAGAAGAATGAAACACTTTGACGCATTATCAGTGTTTATATGAGTGTGAATATAACGGTTTTCCCCAGGAAATATGTGGGAATTGAATTTTATGCAATAAATATGTTAAATAGTTATATATACATATATATATATATATATATAAACAGTTTCCATATATATATATATAATTGTTTTTGATAATATTGCCTGGACTACTTAAAGAATTACTTGACCACTGTTAGGTATTGCCCCAAAAAAGGAACCTATGAACTTTGGTGTAGACCTGCTTAAAGGAACTCTTTTTTAAAAAAGAGTTAAATTTCGTGAGCATATTCTGAACTACTGGAGTAAAATATGATAGATAAAAATTAGATCTCCTTGACTCGATCAATATGAACCAAATGTAGTCAAAATCAGACCAACAAGTAAAAAAAGTATGGCAGAAAAAAGTGAAAGATAAAGCTCCCCCCTAGTGTTTAAGTGTATGACCGACCTTTCCCCAAATCAATCCAGTTCTACCTCGCACGAAGGTCCATGAGGGTGTAAATAACTATATAAAATACTGTATGTGTAAATATAAATATAATATCTATCCATTCATTCATTTTCTCCTGTCCCACCTGACATATGGCAAGACGCGAGGTCCATCCCGGACAATTTGTCACCTTGAAAACCGGGCCAACAGTTGAAGACAGAAAAGTATTCCTGCTCTTATTCGCACCTCTGGGTAAATTTCAGTCAGTAATTCAACAAAACGCCAGACTCTGATTGAATCCGACTGATTGCTCGAGTTTTTTTGTAAACCACACAGACCGGGGTCGTAGCTTTTCAGCCTGCAGGTCCCATAGTGTGCGTGTGTGTGTGTGTGTGTGTGTGTGTTTTTGTGTGTGTGTGTGTGTGTGTGTGTGGCCATGTGAGTGTGTGTGTGGCCTCTTTCATGAGCACGCATATATAGAGCTGCTCACAAGATCTTATTATTCTAAGAGAGACCCTTAACCCCGCCCTCCACTTATGCACACACACACAGGCACACAGACACACAGGCCCACACGCACACCTCCTCACAAAGCTGCAGCAGGGCGACCATGATTGTGTGAGGGTACATTCATTCTCTTCACAGGAGGCTAATTTGAATGTTTAATGTATTCACCCTCTTTGTAAAAAAAAAAAAAATGAAGACGTGGCTTCACTGAATGCTCGTTAACCTGCAGCCCACCCTTTTCTACATTTATGTAACCCTGACGGAAAGATCCATCCCAATAAAAACATGTAATGTAATTGGACACTATAAATGTAATATTCTGCAGAGCATGTTCTCCCTTATAGCCGTCTACTATGCATGCCTGAATGTTTTTGTTTAAGGTGATACCTTTCATATGTACAGCATTCCTGTCATATAAAGTAAGAATGCTCATGACCTCATGGAGCCTCGGGTCAGCACAGCGGCATAGGTGAGTTCAAAATCCATCTCTGACCACCTCAGGGCGGAGTCTGCATAATGGTGTGGGTTCCCATGCAGTATAGGTGAAGTGGTGATTGTGGTAAATTTCCCGTATGTGTGAATGAGCGCATGAACGGTTTTCTGTCTCTACGGGTCGATCCTTTGATGTTCTGGCAACCTGTCAAGGGGTCACCCCGCCTCTTACCCAATGTCAGCTGTGATAGGCTCCAGCCTGCATTGACTCTGAAGAAGATAAGTGCTGACAGGAAGTGAATGGATGGACAATGGAGCTTTGCCAAGTCCGTTGTCATGTATCTATTATTTATTCCAAATCTACTTCTAAATGTTATTGATGCATCATAAAATTGTCAAGCTGGTGTCCACAGAAATCCGAGGGCACACCATCGTCAATAAATCCTGAACAATTACTAAAATTGTTCCTTATGTTTATACTATATATCACTTTTATCTTAGGGCACAACAGGGGTTTCCGAATGTTGTTCAGCAATGTAGCTCTTCTGAATTATTTTACTTATTCAGCCAAAAAAATAAAAAATAATAATTGGCAGATACATTATCAGATTCATTAAATAAAATAAAAAATAAAGATGTTGAAAAAAGTTAAAATTCTGACTTTAAAAAAATCAGATAGCCATTATTCTCTTCTTTACTTTTTTTCAAATGTTCATGAGAATAAAGCTAACGTTAACATTAGACTTATATTATACTTATATTACCATTCAGAAAATGAAAAATAAATGTGGCCCTAATCGTCTTTCGTAAATTTGAATAGTGACAATATGTTTTAAGAGTGAAATAATTTTAGGTGTCAGGAATGTCATAAGTTATCTGTGACAGAAGAGTAGCAGCCGGAGTGAAGGCAACAGTTTCCAGGATGGTAGAGAGAGCAGCTCTGCTGTATGATTTAGAGACGTTGGTTCTGACCCAAAAGACAGGAAACAGAGCTGAAGATGTTAAGATGTTCTCTGGGAGTGACGGGGGTGGACAGGATAGGAATCAGAGGAACAGCCCAGGTTTGACGTCTCGGACAAAAAGTCAGAAAGGCCAGATTTAGATGGTTTGGACATGTGAAGAGGAGGGATAGAGGATCTACTGGTTAGCAGGATGCTGGAGATGGAGCTGCCAGGCAGGAGAAAAAGATCAAAGTGCTGGTTTATGGATGTGGTGAAAGAGGACATGCACTTGGTTGTTGTGACAGAGAAAGAATGGAAACAGATGATCTGCTGTGGTGACGCCTAGTGGGAACACACCAAAGCAGAAGATTCTTGAAAGGTAGAAGGTATATTTCAGAATAATCTCCTGCAGTACCCCAGAGTACCACTAGGGGTACATGTAGCCCCATTTGAGAAACACTTTGGTACAACAAAGTGAAATGAGTTCTCTGCATTTGACCCATGTCTGAGGAGCAGTGAGCGGCACCTTGGGAAAAGATCTGGAATTGGATACAGTTCTGTATAGCGCTTGTCCAATGCCTGGAGATTTTTCTTTCCTATCATGAATTTGACAACCCGTGCAAAGTTAAATAAGTCATCCAGTCCATTCACGGACCTGGCTCGGAAAGTAATCAATATTGCTTTGGCCCGAGATCTGCTAAAAAAAATAAAATAAAACCCAAATCCAGTGAGAAGATGTTTTTAATATCTTGCTGACAAACAAAGAAACAGACAAATAAAAGTGGGCGATCACATGACCTCTTCCCACTATTGTTGGCAGAGATAAAATCCGGGTCACAGGAGGACATGGCTATTGTTTAAAGACAGGCTGTCAATATTATGGTTCTTAACCAATCATCTTCATTTTGATTGATGAACACAACCGATGGTGATACCATTAATCCAAAGAACAATGATGACACGAGACAAGATTTGGGGCCTCTGTGAAACACGGACCCACAATCCACTTCCCCCCATTAAATACACTCTTACAGGAAAAAACACTTTCAAAGATACTGTGGACAAAATATGACGCTATTTGTTTGTTTTGCACCACAACCCATCCACAGTTACACTATATTGTGTATAAGTACTGCAGTTTTTATGCAATAGAGTTTTTTTCCACAACCATCCAGTAGCTAGTACCCTTTTTACATGTTTTACCTCTGACAAGGAAGGAGGTTGGGAGGTTTACACCCATGTTTTTTGTTTTCATTTTTGTCTGTCTCTCTGTCTGTCTGTCAGTCTGTTTGTTTGTTTGTTGGTTTGTCAGAAACCAAACAGGAAATTAACTTCTAACAAATACATACGCACACACACACACATGAACATTGAATGCAAGAGCTAGCCACGAAGGAATTCGGGTCCTCTTTCTCTGGACCTCTTCTTCCTCCTGACATTGGCTGAGGGTCGCTCTCTGACTAGATGTCTTAGTGGTTTATTAATAAGGACAGAATAAGTATCGATCCTGTCCAGAAATATTAAGGTGTCCAGCTATTGGTGGTCATTTGCCGTTGAGGGTCATTCTGAAGACGGAGCTCCTGTCGGGTTAATTAATGGTCCGCTGGTAATGTAGGCGACCCCTGAAGCAGCGGAGTGGAATCTCTGGAGGAGGGTCGGCCTGTTAGGAAGGGCGCTTAATTCACCTAACAGGAGACCCCGGGTATCATTAACAACCACCGAGGGTTCTATCTGACAGAAGAACTGAGCTGCCGTAAGCCCACAAGTATCGCATCTGTATTCAAACCAAGAGCAAACATAGGCAACAGTTAGAAATTGATCATCTCAGCATTGATGATGAAGTATCCGTCTGTGACGAGCTCTACCGTGATGAATTGTGCTTTCCCCAGCAAATTTTTTCCCCAGCGAGGGTCTCCAAGGTGAAAAGTCTGGGCTCAGACAAATCCTCTGTTAATGGCCCATCAGTCCTCTGGAGGAGCGAGTAAACACTGACTCTAAATTATTTTGCGCATCTTCTTGAGAAATCTGCTGACAGCACAACAAATGCAGAACATGAATAAAGCACTCGCTAATCAAAGAGTCAAACACAAGACATCCATACACAAGCCTGCTGGGATACGTGCCCATCGGGTCTGGAGTGGAGTGAGCGAACAGCGGTTTCAGGAGTTTGCTGCAGCGGCGCAGGGACGGATGTTCCGTCTCATTTTTGGCTGCACTAGTTTCATGCAGCAGTGGTGCATCAGATCAGCAGCTGGGTAAAAAAAACCCCAATGGGATTCATTTTGAATTGAGTCAAGGAGCGAACACAAAAGAGTCTATGTGAGTGCTACCGTGTTAGTCTGCATTTTTGTTTGTTTGTTTTTTGAAGGATTACAAATGGAATTTATTCATGAATGTGGCTTAAATCTAGTCCAACATCCTTCTGCATAAAATGCCGCAATCAAACTGGCTAACGGGAAAGTGTGTCGTCTTAAGTGTGTCATTTCAGTCACAGTCAACATCTGATTGGGTTATTTTCACATTTTTATCGCCTCTGCTGGCTGACTTAGAAGGAAACTTCTCCTCACTTTGAGATGTTCCTCCTGTCCTGCCAGACATTTCAAGTAAGTTACTGCTTTATGTCACCGTTTAAGGATGTGTCAGGTTCTGGCTAACAGTTTCTATAGCTATAACCAGGGGTGAAAATCCAATTTTAGTGTCGGGTGAGGACACCAGGAAGGGTAATATCCTTTAGCATTAAAAATTTTCATTAATTCCCTTATAGTCAAGTTACTTGCCAAAAGCTACATATTACAGGATTGCACTTGAACACATCTCGATGATGAGGACATTAAAATACTGCTGCGTCAAAAACGTTCCTTGTTACTGAATAAACATTGAACGCATCTTGCGGTATTTCTCATCGCAATGTGCTGCTAAGAGCTACGTTAGCGAGCTCTGCTGCCGACGTTACCGGTAAACATCTGTTTGATTTGATTTGCTCTTCACACTTTAGCATTATAAGAGTTTCTTTTTAGAAATAAAATAAGAGGGTCTGAAAAGTTGCGTTATAAAGCGTAACTTTATGGTCTGTCTTTTTCTGACTCTGCGATGCCTTTTCCTAATGACACCAAAAAACATCCTGGGAGCCCATGATTGCTTTATTATGAAGATTTGATCAAGCTACCTCCTTGGAGTGCACTGAAAAAAGATTGGATATCGGAATCTCTTTCTTTTTTCCACAATGGTTTAATGGATCGGGCAGGCAGACAATTACACACACACATACACACACACACACACACACACACACACGCATATGGGGCGGACAATCTTTGGAAGGGGGGGTGGGCATTTCCCCCCCTATACACCCTGGGATTTCCGCCACTGGCAACCACAGTTAGCCCGGGTTATTATTCCAATAGTTGCACTAGGTTGCTCCTCAGAGGCGTCCCAAAAATCAACTCTGTTCCTGACAACTCTGTCTGTTTTTAACAAAAGATGATGCCTGGCTCCACAGAACCCATTGAGATGCACTGAAGGTGAAGCACCTTGATACTGAATCCAAAAACTAGAAAATGATTGTCCAAGGACACAGATGCTGCGCCTGGATAAAATGAAAAAAAGAACCCCTATTATAATTGAATGAAAGCAAACTGACATGAATATCATCAAAGTTCAAATGTGCCACGATGACATTTTGAGATGCACTCCTTTACGGCCCCTAGATAGAGGGTGAGAGAGAGCATACCAAAACGTGCCAGATTTTTTTGTTGAGTTAGACAAAAAATGTGCCTCAGCAGACGCATGATATAATCATTTTAAATGGTAGAACTGTATTATATGCACATCTAGGTTTTATGTAAATCAGATGTATTTCAGTATGCATGTCATTACAGGAATTATAGAGGACACACACTTCCGCAGTAATTATATTCAGTTACTATGTTTGATACAAATCTGTAGTCTTTTACAAGCCTCCCTTTAGGCGTTCCTAAAATGCAGAGAAACTGCACCAAAAAGAGGAAAAGCAATTTTGAAACTAGACTCCCCTGCATACCTATGAGGACAACGGTGTGGTCGGCATCACAGCCGACTTCGGTTTAAGCTGTTTCAGCAAAATCATTGGTCTTCTTTAAAGCCGCAACCTCAGGGTTTTATTGGTATGTTTAACTTTATTCAGAATCGGGCCTCTTTTTTCCTATCAGTATGTCCACCGAAAGAAAATAGGCTCTCGGATACTAACTGGCAACATTAAGCTTGAAGTTCTATCCTGCTGATGTAACTAACTGACACACACCTGCTAGGAAATCACCTCTTCTTCTATGGTACTATCTCCTTCTATGTATTGGTGCCCCCCTATCCTCCCACTGTAGTCCATGTGCCCCCAAGGGATAAAACTGCTGCACTGGACTCTGGACAGTTTTAGAACCACAGCGGGACCCTTACGTTTATGGTTAGGGTGAGGGTTTAGGTGAAGGTAAGGGTAAGTGAACACTAAAAATCCTAAGACTGCAGTCCTGGTCCTGGGGCTACAGCTATACCCTTCTCTTCCTGGGACCATTTATTGCGTCAGCACCAGATCTTTACAGACCTATACCGGTTTTATGTTATAACCCATATCGTGCACGTTCTGTTTATGGTTCCTAATGGGCCGCACATAAATATTGTAGGCAATGCCAGCCTTAGAAACACTCACACTTTGGTCTGGCTTCTGGTCTCCTCAACAGTAAATCTCTTATTTGACAGGATTTTAGATCTCTCACAAATGAGACCATTTATGATTTCAGAAACTTGGATTTAATGACACTGTCCTCCTGTTGGAATCTTCACCTCCAAGTTTTCTACTTTTTCAACCAGCCCAGTTTGCCTATTAGATGGGAGAACTTCTCAATCATCACCCTTTAACGAAGCTTAAAAGTTTAATCTAAAGATCTTTGCAGATCTTTCTGTGAGCCGATTCAAATTCAAAGTTCTTCTTTTGCCAAATATGGACCTTTTTTCTTAGGTGTGGGGAGAATTCTGATATGAGATATGAAACACAAACAGTAGTCAGTTTGCAAGCTGGCATTTAAATCATGAATTTAAGCTCTACTATTGACTTCATGTATTTGTAAATCTGACTCTAAAAGGGTCAGAACCTCACATGCCACCAACCTCACCTCACATCACAGTGTATAAAGGTCACATATCCCTGTGGTCCATAATAATGTATCCAACAATAAATGAAAACCCGTAAGCCCTCATATTTTTAATATTTCTTCTGCCACCAAATCCACTGATGCCCTCCTCAGCTGAAATTAATTCAAGTCAAGATGTTGAACAGATCATGAATAATTTCCAATAAAACCTGCACTGAAATCCTTGATGAGGTTGCATAATTTTTTTGCAAAAAAAAGAAAAGAAAATCATTTCCAACACTTCCTCTCAGGGATAATTGACATACAAGAGAGAGACTGTCAGAGTGCAGAGCAGCAGGAGCCTCAAAACTAGTAGAGCACCTTGGAAAATTTCAATTATGAGGTTAAAAATGTCGGAGAATATCTCTTAATAAGAACCGGTGCCACTCCAGTCTTTTATTCGATATTATTAATTTGTCACAGAGGCTTCACTAAGTGTCAGTATGGACCTGCTTCTCGGCGAGATTTCTGGAAAGTCCTTAAATTCTAGTCCTTAAGTGCTGCAAATTTGTACTGTGGACCATTCTATTGTGTTGGATCATCTCAAACACTGGGTTTTACTCTCTGCTAAAGTTTTAAAGTGGTTTTTATTCAGGACAAATGTTTTAGTGTTGCCATAACCTGTGGGGCACCGCAAGGGTCAGTCCTCAGACCTCTTTTGTTCTCTCTGTACATTCACACCTGGAACAGGTCATTCACAGGACAATGTCGACTTCCTCTCCTATGAAGACTATTCTCTGTTGACGAGCAATGTTCAATTTACTGAACTCATTTACTGAACAAATGAGAGAGAGAGAGAGAGAGAGAGAGAGAGAGAGAGAGAGAGAGAGAGATCTAAAAAGTGCTATATCCATCCGAAAGCAAGGGCGTATAGCCAAAAGCCCCCAAACCCTTGCATAGTACAAACAATCGCCTTATATAAATCTCCAAGTTAAACGTAAAATTTTGTCCAAAAAGTTTGATTTTCAGAGAGCAAAGCTCCCCCTGGTGAGTAAAATATACTACACTACTGAAGGACTAAATCGGACGGTTGAGAAATTATGATTGAAATTGAAATTGAATGATATGAAAATAAAGCTCCCCCTTGTGTTGGAAATTTACAACCGACATTTTCCAAAACCGTACGAGATCTTTCTCGCGCTAAGGTCTGTGTATGTATGAAAATGATCCATGAAATAGTTTTTGAGTTATTGCGTTAAAAAAAAAGAAGGATTTGTGGACACGGCTATGAAGATTCCATAATATCCCAGAATTTTTGGGTATATATATTTTAATTTCCCCCCATTTTCATTGGTGAAATATTACAATTTCCACTTTTCTAAAGGTGTGCCTTTAAAATTTGCCTAAATAGCCGTTCGTACTTATTTTCAAATTGCTTCACATCACACTGTCCTCGCTCAGTCAGTACTTTCAGGTCTTCTCCACAGTATTAAGTCATCTTCATATCAGACTTTTGATCTTCTGACCCAACACAACTGATTCAATCCAAAGATCCTGCGGAAGGAGACATATTGCTCTCGTGTCCGGCTGTCGGTACCACCGTGCTCATGACGCAAAGTGATCCGCCTCAGTAGGTGGCAGCTGATGTTGAAGGTAGGTGTTGATGGTACCAGCAGCCTCTGAGTCATTTGACCTGTAGCGAACTGCTGATGGATCCTGTACTTCAGCAGCAGAGCTCAGAAAGGAGCTCCCATTAGTCAACGACTCTGTTTGGTTTCTGGTATTTTTCTTTTTTTTATAAATTCAAGTCAACAATGCTGTTTTATTATCCTTAGGCTACTTATGTGTGTTTATAGGCTGATGGAAACTCTGTTTGCAGGATGACTCACTAAAGACATGATGGCGGCATTCAGAGGGAGAAACATTTCAGCAGCAATCTGGATCATCACCTGAACCCCGATTCTGTAAAAAGATTGTTTTATCTTTGTGAGATAAGAGTTAATGATGCAGTATTTACGTTAATCCGTCCTTTATTCTAGTTGAGCTGTCTTATTTTCCTTTATTTATCTCTTTTGGTGATTTGAATCCCTGTTTTGTAGTTGATCTTAGCCGTGGGATGTGTTGCTGTCTTTAATTTTATTGCTTGACTATCTTTTTGTAATCATTGGCTGTTATTTAGATTTTTTCCCCATCTCTATCCTACTGTTTTTTAGTTGTTGTTTTTTTATATTTCTACATCTGTTTGGTCTTATTGTTTTGGTCTTTCTCGTGTTATTTTCTGTTTTGCGGCGACTGTCAGTTGCTTTTAAAGATGCTGTACAAATAGATTGTATTGGCACCACTTTGCAATAAAACTAGCCTCATAGGGCATTTGTCAATGGTTTAAAATTACGGTTTTAATCGTTTTATAAATCAAAGAACACAGGCGATAGTTGCCTTTTTCATGAAATAAATTAAAGCAGCTTGTTAATGATTCATAAAGTGTTCACAACCAAATAACTAATTATAAATCATTTATAAACCTTTGAGGGTTGTCCTATAATAAAGATATACAAATGTATGATCATTATTATTATATTATTATACACTGTCATCCATGACAGCAAGGGTATATGCGTGTAAAGTCTCAAATCCCCTGCGTTGCACAGAAACCCCCCTTCAAATAAAATTGTGAAGTTACAAATAGTATTTTCTGTAAAAAGAAGAAGAAAAAAGAGCCCCTGGAAGTGAGTAAAATATGAACTATTACAGTAAAAATCTGATATAAACAAGATAGATCTTGAGTCGATTCATACGCACCAAATTTGGACTAAATTGGATCAACGGTTGGGAAGCTATGTTAGGAAATCAGTGTTTTATTCTTAGAAAAGAAGATCTGGATCAGTTTAGAAGATCTGGATCAGTTCAGAAGATCTGGATCAGTTCAGATGATCTGGATCAGTTCTGAAGATCTGGATCAGTTCAGAAGCAGTTATGAAACAAGAAAAATGTAGAAGTAGGATATCCTCTAAACAACAATCCTACTTGCTTCCCCCTCTGTGAAACATTTGATAAGTATGTGGTGCGTTTAGTCTGACAAAAGCCTTTCCTACAGCAAAGACTCCAAAACATTTTTGTGCGTATAAAACCCTTTAATATCCTCACCAAGAAATAAAACTATGGAAAAAACATGTCTTTGCATGTTTTAATTTCATCGTTGATTAGACTCTCTAAAGCAACCACAAAATGAAAAATAGTTTGGTCCTATTTTTGAATTTAACAGTAAACGGTTCTTTTTCATTCAGCTCTATCTTATAAAGCATCTTCTGAGAAAACGATCCGACCGTTATTCGACTTGTTTTTGGTCGTATCAAGTTAGAGAGTTCTGTTTAGTAAGTACTAACAAGTTTTAAGAAATAGTACTTTCTCAACAGCCAGCAGCAATGCCTCCTCTTCCGTGGCCCCTTGGACATGTGGTGTCCCCCAGGGCTCCATCCGTGGCCCATTACTCTTTAGCATATACATGCTGCCACTGGGTCATATCATAAACATTTTTCAATAAGAAATGGCGACTCAAAAAGAGTTCAACCAAACAGTTGAGCAGACCTTTAAACGGTTAATATGCTGGAGCAGACGACACTCTTCCCTCCCTCCGAAGGGAATACTCTCAGCTCCTCTGGAAAGGTTATGTGATGTGGGGTTATTAGCATCATGAACTTATAGACAGACCTCCTGTCTCTTCTGGTTCTGGATTCTGATGTGAGTTCCTTATCTTTGTGTGTATTTTGAGAGTGGATTGCTTTCAGAGGTGAATGTGGAAGCCGGCTACGATAAAAAGCCTTCGTCAGACAGACAGCTGTTCCTCTTCAGATAGCGATCTCAGCATCGAACATGTCTTTGAGAACAAAGCCGTCTCCTTTGATTATCCTCCCTATGAAGCCTAGATCTGGGGAATACGCCGTACAGTCAAGTCGCAAATGATCGCAGTTAAATGATTAATGCATTCATGACATTTTCTATTTTTAGTTCCACCACAGTGGGTGGAAAAAGAGTAGAATGTGTCACGTATTTGCTTTGTTTTTGCACATGGAGGTGCTAGAATGAGTGTGTGGCAGGTGGTCGGGACAGGTTTTTGTTGAAAATGAGAAAACCTGGAACCTGAATCCTCCTCAGCAGCTGTGAGAGGGGGTGACCCGAGCAGGTGATTAACAAAAGACAAATTAGACAAGACCCGGCTGTCTAGAAATCTAAATTAAGTGACACCAAAAATTCTTAATGTATTCCAATCCACACGCACACACACACGGCGTTGAGCATTCACTGGGTGACAGTTTCTGGGCTCCTGTGAATGAGGCATTGTTTTTAATGATAACGTGAAGGGATGAAGGTGAGGGCTTTACTGTTTCTTTCAGGCTCAAGCTGATGAGACGGCTGTCATGCACACAATGATGCAAACCTGAGCTCAGATGGAAATGGAGCGGGAGCAGAAAAGTCTCACAGTTGACTGAAAAAAAGGATTTCTCTGAGAATGCATATAACCCCAATCTAAGTTGTTCCACAAAAACATATAAGGTAACAATGTTACATAAAACGATATTAATGCACTGGAATAAATTCCTCTTCATGAATACGTTTAAAAAATAATGGATAAAAAGCGTTTTTAGATTTTAATAAGTGAAATAAATTGCCAAAAGAACATGTGAAAAAATGTTTTTTATGATTTCTTAAAAAAAAGATATGAGATTAAGGACAATTAACTGGAATATCAAATTTTTGGACTATATTTTACGATATAGTAAAACTTTTGTCTCAGAATCAGACAGTAAAACCTAAAAGCAATTTTCCCCTCTTCTTGTTGAAAGATCGCACAATATCACTTTTGTGTTTTTTTATTGTAATAAGTCAATGTGTTTTCTACTTTTTTGTTTTAATCCTATCTCTTTAACCACTTAATAAATGTATGTACTAGTGACGCTGTTCTTTTGTCACTAGTGAAGACACTGTTCTGGATTTAAGGCCATTACGACTTGAACTTTTGAACTTTCAATTTTTCTTTCTAAGTTAGGTGGAAATACTGATTTTGAACATTATAGATATTTTTTAGGATTCTTTGAACCAACAAGATGTTCAACCATCTCAAAACAAGTCGCCACATTTCAGTGCAATGTTTCATGTTCAATGATTGTGTCTTAAATCAAGTGCAAGAAGATATTTTGACTACACATTAGACAAATACCTTGAATTTTTTGCAGCGTGGTAATCCCCTGCCAAGCAATTGCCGCACACATACATACAATTTGTGTATGTATGTATGTGCCTTACGATGACATAACTTCCTCCACCAGGGAGGTTATGTTTTCACCTCCGTCTGTTTCAGAAGGACTATGCAAAATTTAGTAACTGGATTTCGATTGGTGGATCTTTGGCCAGAATGGATCTGGAATGTTGAAATGTTGAGAGATTAAGATGTAAATTTCAATATTTATTTTTGTAATTATAATTATTGCTCTGAGAATTACGTATTAATGTTAATTTTTAAAAAAAAGAAAGAAATCTGGGTTGTGAGTGGGTTCAATTTGGTGCAAATCAAAATGAAAATCAGGAGGCACCAGGTAGAAATGTCTGACTGTAACAAATACAGCTTAATCAAAGGTTAATTATTGTTGCAGGGCCATGAGTTTGATGCTGAATAAGGGTTGATTTAATTAAAGGGGACAGTTGGACCTCAGGGAAGATTTGCTCTCTGCTGAATATCATTCAATGTTAATGAGACGGGTATCCAGAACCAGTGGCAATAATCAAATTTAATGGAATGCATTGGAAGTATGTTGTCTAATACATCACATGTTGTACGACATAATCACATGACCCGTTTTACCCCCTTCATTCATCTCTACATTGATAAAAGGAAGGGCTATCCTTCTGGAGACGCCACGGTGTCTGAGTTTTCGCCAACGGTCATCTATCTTAACTCCAGCCTGAGATTTGCAGTCACAATCGGGACCGCTAGGTGGAAAAGGGCAATTCTGACATATTGACGTAGAGTGGGGGCGCGATCCGGTCCGCCGTCACAATTCAACGTTCACCTCAACCTTCAAGATTACCTGCTGAAAGAAATACCAAGCTGTTCCAGGAGGAACCGGCTGCTTTTCCACTTCTTCGTTTTTTTCTTTTCTTTCTTTCTTTACATACATCAATAGCGCTGAAATTGACTGCACTGTCTTCTGCTCGAACTGGAGATGAGCTTTAGTGGTCCATTTAATTATCTTGGTTTTATGATGCACCATTAAGCATGACGTTGAAGACGCGTGACAGGAATGCTGAGGAAGCAAATGTATATTGTGCGCGGCCACCACCACTTCCTGCACCACTTCCCCTGCTCACAATCCTCATGAGCTCCTCCCACCTCTTCCATGAACATTTACGCTTTCTGCTGAACGCAAGCGGAGCTGTTTTGCATATTACCCGTCGTCTCCCAGGGATAGCGCTATAAATCATAGATTTGTTCAGTGGTTTGTAGCTGGATGAACTGTAGGTGGAAGACAGAATAGATTGTTTCCATGCTTGAGTTATTGCGGAGGCAGGACTTTGTGCGTTTGTAAGCCGACTCTAAAAATATGAGAGTGAGTGGATTTTCACGTTTCAATCAATTGTTATGGATTAAATTTGAGCTTTTTTCTCAGAGTTTGCAAACTCTTTGCATCGGTGGAATCTGCAGTTTCAAGAGATCAGACTATAATCCAGCTTCTGCGCCACCGTCGTCTCTGGCAGAAAAGGACATTCAGAAATGATGTATGACAAGTGAACGAGGAATGTGGAGACCTCTCATTAAGCACAAACAAACAAAAAGCTCATCTTCTAATTAAGCCACATTGTCACGTTGCCTGACTCTTAACTTCTCCCATAATGGACTTCAGCTCCATTTACAGAGCCTATTCAACGTTACGACTCAATTCTGTCCCTCAGTTTTCTATAAACACAATGCCACAGCAGATATATATTCTTCTATATTTCTTTTAGGATACAAAATACTTGTAAAAGGGACAAATTGGACGTCAGGGTGTGCAGCCCACAGCAGAAAGGCAGCTACACTCTAAACCCAGAGTTTAATCTTGTGTGTTTGTTATTGTGTTATTATGGTTCCAACTGCAGGAAAAAATGTGGCCACGGTTTGTTTTTTTTGATCATATGTGAAGTTTTCATGGCAGCATGGCCGGCACAGATCAAATGGAATCTGATCTTTTCCGGTTCCGATTTGGGCCACAACTATATGCGGTCCTAAATCAGACACAGGTCAGTTTTTTTTTCAATGCAAGGAGATGCTTTTCAGATGTTTTTTTTCATGAGCTGCATAACATGTTACACGTTATACACCCAAACGTTCCAACCAATTTCAACTTCCATTTTGACTCACATCTTTTTTATTCTTCTTTTGCGCATGCAGACTGTTCATACTGGAGCCTGATATAAGACACGGTCTGATCTACGGAAAAATCGCAATTGACAGTAAGACTGGCAGACTATGTGTTCTCAATGTGGACTCAGGAGCAGACTCTGCAAGTGGTAAAGGGTAATTTAAGGGGTTTTATTGTCCAGAATGACATTGAGCAAGGGGAAAGGGAAAGCCGACTCCAGTTGACAGGAACCGCCTGGGTCTGTAGCTGGTTGAGAGTTTCCAAGAAGGAGTGTACACCCATAAAAACAAGAAAAAACAATCTATTAATAGACAAAAAATCTCCTCAGGTGTGGAGCTGCACCAGGAGGAGTCAGGTGTAAGTCCCGCCTCCATAATGACCCAAACTTGGAAGCATGGGAGGATGAGAGAGTCAGGTACACACAAGAGAGAAAGGTGCCATGTCATGGGTGGGCTGCATCAAAGTGGTCATTAAAACCCTTTAATGTCCTCACCAGGACGAAAAACGATGAACATTATTTTTCTATGCATGCAGGGTTAGGCTTTATTTCTTTGGGCTACCTTTTAATATCATAGTTGCTCCAAATTCATCGTGTAATGAAAAATTATTTGGTTGAACATGTATTAAGAATATTATAAAAACAAATTAGGTTATATTAAAAAGAACCTCAACCTGTCTAGTTTCACCTCGTGGGAAAACATAAACGGTTCAAGGCAACATATTTCTGCACATTGTTGTAGTAAAGTCAGGCATGTCCGGGTTAAGATTGCAGAAGCAGTTGGCAGCTAACTCAAAGAAAAAGAAAAACTTGGGCAGATGACGTCCTTCATTCAGGTCAGCCGCCATGGTTGTTTTATTACATCATCGTTAAAGAAAGTTGAGAAAGCTGATGCTGCTTCATTCACATGAAGATGCCTCTTTTGTCTGGCTCGCTATTTAAAGTGACACAGTGGCGTGGCGTTGTTCGATGATTGTTTTGTTCAGTGTGAACAAACAAAGGTGTCATAAGGGTCTTCATCACTGCTGCCTTGTTGCACAGTCGCCGTGTAAAGCGGCTCAGCAGCCACAGCAGTGTGATTAGTTCAATTCCTCTGTAGCTTTGAAGAAACTTTGCTGTCTCTACTGTTGAATCCAGAACAAAAGACCCTGATGTGGAAAGTAAAGGCTTCTCATTATAGTGTCGTAACAGTTCACAAACTCATTTACAAACATCGCTCTGCATGAAGTGATACGGTGGCCGACGGGAGCAAACGCACCGCACCTTAAGAAAACACATGCAAACAGATGAAGCACAAGCAGACGAAAAAGTTAAAATAGTTCTGAGAGAAAAGTAAATTTTTCAAAATCTATAGTTCTGCAGAGGAGGAGCAGGAGTCAAGAACAAGGAGCTGAATGAGGGAGGGAGGTGAGAGGAGTCATAGTCAAAGCTCAAAATCTTTGCACTGTATTAACCTGTGTAGTGACTTCCTGTCAGCCATATTCTTGCCTATCAGGTCCCCATTGTATTTTTTTCTTATAAAGCAAAAGGTTTAGATTGTTTCCAATTCTGTGTAAAAAACTTTTAGTTGATTTCTTTCCAAATCATTGCTACAGGTTTCACAGAACTTTAAAAAAAAAAAAATCTAAGGTCGTTGACAGCTACATTTAAGTTGGTGGGTTTGGACCCAGGAGCAGACGCCGAAAAAAAAAAAACTGGTTTTAAAGTGAGTTCTGTGTGTCGATGCTTGTGGTAGCTCTGGTGAAAAGAGGGAGGCTAGATGCAGGTTGACGGTGAATTTGATCTGGATGGAGCTTGAGGTTCTGCAGAAGTAAAGCCAGTCGCCATTCTGGACATAACAGCACTACTGAAAAAATGAGAGGAAAACTTCATCTTAATAGTAAAACACTAAGTCATTGAAACTTCTCGGACATGGATCCTTCGAGTCAGGAAGTGTGAGCAATTGTGAGTCAGTGTCACATGCTTTGGTTGAAATGAAAGTGAAAATAGGTGGATAGGAGAGGCAACAGCAGGAGAACCCCCAAAGGTTCTGGCATGGCGTCCTCTAGTCGGACCTGTGCTCACAGTCCCACACCATTCAGCTGGATTAGCATTCACTAGAGATCACAGAACAGGCAGGTTCTCCACTGGTGCCCCGTTCTCCTCACAGATGAGAGCAGGTTCACACAGAGCTCGTGTGATGGACGTGGAACAGTGTTGAGACGCCGCGGCGAACGTTATGCTGCCTCTCACTTGTTTGGCGGTGAGTCAGTGATGCTCTGAGGAAGATAATCCTTGGAGGGTCACACAGCCAACGATACCCTGGGCGCCAACAAGGCGTGACTTTTGGAAGACGTTACCATTTGACATGGTGATTCGGAGCCAGTAGAGTGGTTGGATTTCCTCTAATGTGAAAGGAGAGGCATATATTATATTTTCACATGAGGTTATTTACGGAAAGACCTTGAAGTGTCCATCAGAAATAGCGTGGCTATATCAGATACTTCAGTATAAGACATCAATTCTCCTTCTTCAAGAGTTCTTTTGACCTTCATGGACACGTCCATTCACGCAGAAGATAATAAGAGAAGAAATGAATGCCCCGGTTCTTTAAATAATCCACGCACATAAGGGTAAATCAGAAAGCAGGTCTTAATCATTAAGACTCCATTATTTCAAATGCCGTAGGGGTTCCACTTTAGATCTGGTCTCACATGTTGGCACGGATTTCATTCTCGCTTGAAAACAAAATCCACCCAATCAGAATTCCTCCCCATCCATACTTTTTTTTTTCTTTCTTTTTCCGCCGTGTTTGGCATCTCAAAGGTTCTGAGAGTGTGTGCGACCCTGTGTGTGTGTAATAGCTTTCTCTGGATGACTGGTAGAGGAGCTGGCCTCGGGCTCTTCAGCGGGCCAAAACTGTTACGATGCAATGCTTTTACCACTTCCCCTCAAGACTTGACCCTCCAACAGTTGCAAGCAGTGACCTTTAAAGTATGAAGTGTTGGGTTTTAGTCCATGTCACAGAGCTATAATTGGATGCTCAGGATTACAACGGAGTGCTGTGTGTTGTGGGCCGCTTAAAGGTTTCTTCGAGATTAGATATATCATTTTGTGCATTCAGGGAATGGTTCACGGCCAGACGTGCATTTAATAAGCGTCACTTAATTAATTCAGTTAGACAGTTGCACACGTTGGAGGTGATCTGGTGACAAATAGGAATCTTAATCAGACATCACTGTGAGCTCTCGCCGTATAAACAACATAATGAAGTTTATCTTATTCCCACTCACCCTCTGATTCTGCTCCATCGCACCCACAATGTTTACTGATTATCAGGAGCTTTATCATTGACTCGCCGGCACATTAGTGGTACCAGGACACCAAACCGTGACGCATCTCTGCGTATTTCTTTCTGCAAGCATTGCTGTCGGAACTCTCATTTAGATCTGGACGATAAAGGTGCAGTCTGTGAAGTTCATGGGTAGCTCTGAAAAGAAATGGAATCTAATATTCAGAACAATAATGTCTTTGTGTGTGTGTATGTGTGTGTGGTGATCAGCTGAAAACCAAAATATATATTTTTTAGGCTAGTCTGGAAACAGGCCTTTATATTTCCAGAGGGAACAGATCCTCCTCTATTTTTGAGAGGCAAGAAGATCAAATAAAAATATTGAATCTTTTGACACATCATTATCACATAATTATCAGTTTCAGGACTTTTTCAAAGGTGGGATAAGAAACTGGGTTTGTTCCCAAGTAGGAACCAGACAGCCTTGGATAAAATCGTCTCTTTTGTAGAGTAGGAGATGTTGACGTTTCTCATAAAAGTAGAACTTTATTATTTAAAAATTAAGACGTTACACTCATAAAATTTTCCCTGAACAATTATGACTCTTTCTCTCCTCAACTGTTTTACTTTTTTCGCATAAAATTATGACTTCATTCTTGTATAATTATGCCATATGTGTTGTAAAAACTAGACTTTTCTCATTCTTATTTTCCTTCACTTTTACAGACTGGGTATATCCCTGAAAAGCCCCAAATCCCCTTCATTGTACAAACAATAGCCCTGATTGAAGTCCTCATATTAAAGGTGAAGTTATTTTTGATAAACAGTGTTTTTTTCATGAAGAAGCTCCCCCTAGTGAGTGAAATATGAACTCCTGGAGTAAAATATGATAAATATAAGATAGATCTCCTCAAGATGCACATGCAAAAACATTAGACTAAAAGACTAGACTAAATGTTTTTGGAGTAATTTGCGTGAACATGAAGGATCTGCGTTGGCTGATGTCGTCACGACGATTCTATGATGTCCCCAATTTTTCAGGGATATAATTAATACTTTTTTTGGTGAAATTACAACTATATTGTCATGTTCTATTCTATTCACATTCCCAAAACATAGCTTATATCCTCATGATGTCACACCTTTCTTAACTCGGGTAATATGAGGACTTTATTCTTGATATCTTAAAAAAATTTTAAGCTTTAAATATTCCCCTAGTATGCCATCGTACCATCAGGAGGCGCTGTAGATAGTACAACTAGACTACAACTAACTAAACTTTAAAATAATACTTATACCTTAGACTGCGGGGAAATTTCAGTATGCGACATTGTGAAACATAGACAAATGTGAATAATATAAGGCAATCTGATTATTTGTGATCAGAGTGATCGTGCCAGATTGTAGCTACAAACCAGCAGCAGCAGCCAGAAGAGTTTCTGCCTCCACTGCTGCTGAGCTTTAAAATGTACCGCATGAATAATTTTTGTTTTCTCAGCTCAGAAGCTCTGAGTGCTGGATGTGCGGGGGCGTTATTCCGGACACTGTTTGACATTATTAGAGAAAAGGTAGCGCGCATTGACAGACACAATTAGACACCGGCTGCTGACGTGAAAACCTTACGCCGCTTACCGGGTGGGATTGTATCATAATGGACAGAATCAGTTCTGAGACGAGTGGGCAGTAAATAGTATGGTGCATGCCTTGCTAATGGGTTGAAATTTAAAAAAATAAAAAAAAAAAGGTAAGGAGACATTAACATTTATGTTTCGATGGAATATTTCCTAAAAGCTGGTTCATGGACAGGAAGAATAATCTCCATCCCCTCCATATTTATGCAGAGCTGTCGACTCCACGCAGAATATCTTTACAAATAATTCTAATAGAACATTGGCCACAAAAGGTTAGATGCAAAAGGAATTCATGGTCTATTAATCATTTATAAAGTTTCTAAAATCAATATCCTCAAATGGTTATTTCGTGAGGCCTGGATTGATGAAAGCCTTACAACTGATAATGGAAATACTAAAAAGAAATAAATAAACCTACTTGACAATAAAAGTTGAGATTGCAGTGGACAATTAGCCAACAGTCTATACGTTTAAAAAGGTGTCATTTAAAGATCCCAATCCTGTTGTTTTTTTCATTGAACCTTACCATTTTATCAAGGTCCAATCATCCAGCTTGCAGACTTTCAGTTAAAAATCCCACAAATCTCAGATCTGAACTCCAGCGACCCTGAAGTCATCATGGGAACGACTTTTCAGGCTAGAAAGTTTCACCAGAGCCACAAATGTCATTGCAAAGTAATAAACGCGCTGTGGTCCTCTTAGCAAAGTCAGCAGCATGACGGAGAAAGTGCTTCTGGTCTGTTTTTTTTAAAAGAATATGTTTCTTTAAAATGTTTTTAACAGCAGCACGCTGCAGTCAATTACCTTATAAACATAACAGTGGCCCGCTTCGGGTCTCACAATCTACTTATAGTTCATCTGAGAAGACAATATTTCACTCTGAAGGTTTATAAGTGACATAAAATCGAATAATGCCTACAATAAAACCTGCTCTAACCTCAGTAGACGCACTGGTTGTGCATGAGTCACATGTATATCAGGCAGCATTACAAACTACCCGGCCAGTTCAAGCTCAGTCATTTTAAAATAATGTAAGACCATTATTCTTTCACTCAGAGGGATTTATTAACCACACAACATTTTTATCCTTTCTCTTTTCTTTAGCTCTACAAATGTCCTTTTATTTAGACCTACAAAAAACTAAAATAATCTAACCCCAAGGTCTATAGTGGATGTTATAAAATACATTTGTTATTCAGCCTCTATTCTGAAAGAGCCTGTGCTTCTTTTCTTAAACTCCAACGAGAAAAATGGATGTCTAATGTCTGCAAAGAATATCCTTAGGATTAAAAGCATGCCTACGCTGTCATCCCCGACCGCAAGGTCATATCCCCAAAAAGCCCCCAATCCAATGCGTTGTACAAGCAATCCACCTGAATGAACTCCTCATGTTCCTCAATGTTATGTACGAAAAACATTGTTTTTCATCACTCATGCCCCTAGGGAGTTAAATATGAACTATTAGAGTGTATTATACAAGATAAATCTCATTGATTCGATTCATATGCAGCATATTTGGACTAAATTGGCCCAACGGTTGAGAAATTATTGCCTGAAAATCTTTAGATATAAGGCTCTTCCTAGTGGTAGAAATGTACAATCATCCTTTCCCAAAATCGGTCCAGTTCTGCCTTGTACGAAGATCTATGTGGGTATAAAACTTGAAAGTGATCCATGAAACATTTTTTGAGTTATCAGGTTAACATGAAGGATTGACAGACGCGGCAACGAAGGGACTTCATAATTTCCGTGACTTTTCAGGTATATAATAACAAGCAGCTTTGTAACCTCCTTTTCATGCTTTCTTGTGTTTGGATCTCCACTGGTCCACATTACAAAGATGTTTTATTCTCTGTCCTCCTACAAAAACCAACTCTGACTCAGCAACTTAAATAGTTTAAGATTCACAAAGAGTAATCAGAAAATTATTCTTAGTAATTTGAATAATTCAATAAACATCAGGTATCAGGTGTACCAGCCAAACTTAATTTTCCCGTGATGTGCTTGGAATGAGAAATTAGGAATCATCTGATAATCCTTCCCATCACAGACTCTCCAACTCTAACAAGCATCACCAGATAGGACCATTATTTTGAAAGTAGACTTAAGTTTCCTGTTTCCATTTTTCCTCCATCAGTCAAACCGTATTAAGACTTAAATAACCAAGTATGACTTTACTGAGTGAAAACATCAAACTGCAAAATAAATGATTTTTATCATTGAGAATAATAAGATTGATGGAACCGGCCCTCAGGGTAAAATAATCGCAACAGTTTCTGGGTGTTGCACGGGAGCTTGATTAAAAAGCTAATGGAGTATGTGGTGGGAGGAGATAACAGATTAGATGGACTCGGCTATAGATTGGTTTGGGCACATCACACCAACTTTGGCGGCAGAGCAAACAGCTGACATGTGATTTTCAGCAGCAAATTGGTTTTTCACCCACAGAATGAGGATTCCGCCAGGAGTTTTGACTGCAGTGGAAGATTGTATAAATATCTGGTGATCCCCAGGATGCCCTGTTAACACTAACAGAGAGGAACACCACGCCGAGGATGTTATATTCCTGACCTTACTTTTTCTGTTAGCTAGCACGACAGCTAAAAAAAAATGATTTAACAATCTATAGGAAGGGTAGTGTTTCATTCTATCTGGATAAGACTGGAATTATTTCAACCACGGACTGATTCCTCTTGAGAGAGTAAAGAAGCGAGTCTGTTCATCATCTCCTGATTAGATAAACTCCATATTTAGAAAAACAGTGTCCCCAGGTTGTGTCCCTCAAGTGTGGTCACAAAATATCACATTAATATCATATTCTATCAAGAATTTAATAAACCAGGCCTGACAGCAAGGCTACATATCCATGAAAAGCCCCCAATCCCCCCTTGTATGAGCAATCAACCCGATTGAGCTCCTTAAATTAAATGTAAAGTTATGTCCACGAAACAGAGTTTGCAGAAAAAAAGCTCCTGTTAGTGCATAAAATATATGTTATTAGACTAAAATCCAGTTTTTCGAAGATTTATGTTGTTTTTACAATCAGGGTGGATTGTTTGTGCAACGCAGGGGATTGGGGACTTTTCGTGGACATACCCTTAGCTATATAGGCTAGTCATCGTATGTAATTGGTTTTGTATGCTGCTAAAATAAAGATGGTTTACACCCGATAAAACAGGAACCTATTAATCTTTCACACAAAATGAAAATGACTGCTGGATTTTCACACCATTACCGCTGCATTATTTCCTGCAGTATTTTTCTCCCCAGGGTGACCGACCTGCAGACCAGTCATCCTCTCGCTGACTGAAGGAGCAAAAACTGGCTGCAGAGAAAAGCCCCTGGGGGCCGACCTCATCTTAATTAGCAAGTATTCCTTCTTCGAAAAATGAAGCGTGTCACAGCAGAGAGGACACAGTGAGGAGAGGGCGACCCGCAGATTTCCATTAAAGAGCTTAACAGGGTTAAGAGCGAGCAAACAAATCATGCAGCGGGGCGATCAAAGAGAGAACCCACAAATCCATGAGCACATACACTGTATAAATGAGTGCACAGGTGTGCATGAGCACAATACTGCAAACTCAGAGGCTTGGGCTAAATTGAAATGCTCAGCAAGTTTTTTAAGGATATACAAAATTCAAATAACTTTTCTTTTTTATTTTCCCCTCACATGCATCGAATAGTTGCATCAGCCACAGCTCTGAGTTATCATATCTGGCAGGAGAATAAAGCTGAAGCTCCTGGCCTGCTTGAAGGCATTGGGATGCATATTGACCGAACAGAACCCTGAGCAATTACCGGACTTATCTTCCTGCCTGACAAACAGGCCGCTTCATTATGGGTTTTTAGCTGCTAACACCTTGCCTCAGCCCTCCACGTTGAATCGCGGCAGCTAATGCAGGAAATGAAATGGCTGTGTGGTTGTTAAATATATCTGAATTGTTTAACTATATATATATATATATATTCTTCTCCATATTAGTGCCTTTTAAGCTGCCTTCAACGAGCGCGTGCATCGCAAATGCGTTAGTCGCAAATGGGTTAATATTAAGGAAGGCGGGGAGCATGGAGGTTTGAAATTTGAAGGATATGGCGATTAATAAAAAGCGCTGTCTTCCAGTTTAGTTGCGTGCAAAAGATTTGAAAATGGATTTATTTTAGGAAGAAGTCGTGCGCATGCAGAATAGATTTTGGTAAATTGTTGTAGGCCTAGTTTCAGCAGCAGGTTGAGTGACGAGTAAAATCCTGCAGAAAAATATCTGTCCATTTTTTTGTAAGGTTTGGATCCTGTGGCAAAAAACCTTTTACTTCCAAAAGTTTGAAGACCCGAGAAATCTAGTCGTAGTAGAATCTAGTCAAAGCAGTAGTAAATATTTAATTTGTTGGATTAGCTGGTTAGTTTCGTTTTAATGCAGTCGCTTTAAGGTATCGAGAAAAAAAATTGGCATATTGGCCAAAGCAGAGTTATACAAAATGAAAGTTAATGGATATCAGTACTGACTTATACGGGGACCAGTGTTTGTGTGAAAACCCTAAACTCAGTTTTGTTGTTATTACAAAGTTATAGCAATTATTTGCTGTCTTATTATTGTCGTAGTTTTAGTAGTAGGCACTTTATTTCCTTACTAGGATTATCTTTGAGAAAAAGGTATATTAAGAGCTGATTCTTTTCAAAACAAAGTAGAAAAACAGTTTCTATTAAAAGTGGAATGATATAGTGACATATAAGTGAAAATAAATGCGATTTACAACTTGATGCCTGAGAAATCTTAAATGGATGGACACAGATGGAGCCAAAATGTTCCCAAAAGCCCTATCTGTCGATTCTCCCTTAAAGTGTCTCCATTAAAACCTCTTTAACTTTGCTTGACATCACTTTATTAGCATCAAAAGGGACAGATTTTACGTTCAGATGCTGTGCTCTGGTTCGATGGAACTTCTGGGCTTCAAATTGATGATTTTACAGGATGTTCACACCAAAAAAAATCGTATCATATTCCACGGAAATTAAATCTGTATCATTAAAGCTGTGTTCCCTCTTCATTTAATCAGACACAGTAACATCTATAATGATGCTTACACCTCTGCATAAACCTCACAAGTACCGTCATGATGGTAACATGCTTTTTCATTAGACCTGGTAATTACAGAGATATATACAATTCAGTTTAGCCACTTTGTTTTTTTGGGCCTCCGCCATTAGTATACGGATGTGGAAAAGACAAACGAGGAAAACTCCACTGTTCTTTGTTAAACAAAGGATTTAATGCACAGGAAAGGTCTGTATTTATTGTATTTGTCACTTTTGATGCCATATACGTCATAATTTGCTCGAATTTGGGGAAATGGATATAAAACAAAGATAATTCAAATTCAGAATAGAGCTGATCACCACAAATCTACTACTGGCCTAATTTCCTACAAGTCCCTGCACATTATTTGCAGATATGGGTAATGTATTTAAAAACTTTTTTTTATTAAGAGAAGGTATATTCAATTTGAAAGGGGTGTTTATTTTCACATGCAAGGTAAGAACTATAAATACAGATGTGTTTGAATTTATTAGGGGTCAAACTATGAGATGGACTTAATGATGAGATAAAGTTGTGTTGCTCTCTTTTGAGAATCAATAAAGGTTTACAATCTAAAATAATTATAATATAAATTGACTAAAATGTGGAACAATTGAGGATTTCAATTTAGAGTATGATGTCATTATGTATTTATTTTTTCACTGGGTTTTTCTCTGGATGGTACAGGAAAGGCAAAAAAGAAGATTGGGCTTCAGCTTGTTCCTTTTCCAGGTTTTTAATGTGGCCAAATTTGTGTGAAATAACGATTATTCTCTCAAGATGTCTAATCAGTACGGAAAAACTCCTTTCATCCCTCAATTATTGATTTTTGACTCATAAATGCTGATTTAGCTTTTTTAACTTAGCGAAATGACGATTTTAATTCTTAAATAACAAATTTTAATAGAACATCCTTTTTGTAGATTTTCTTTATTCTGAGCACAAGTTGGAATAACTTTTTAAAACCTGTTAAGCAAATTTTGGTATATGTTGCTGAGTTGACCAAAAATGAGCAACCCAGATGTAACATAAATGCATCATTTTAAGGTTTCTGACACGGAGTAGCATTTAAAATTTAATCTCAGAAATGTATTACACGTTTCTGTTAGTTTATTTTATGTCTCCCATCTTTTTCCTTTCAAGAGAAATGATTCTGGATTTCTTATGGTTTAAGGATCGTAAGGGTGCATTGGAAGACAAACGAAAGGGAGAAGCCGAACGACGAAGAAGAAGATAACAGGGAAACAAATGCATTTCCATTGGAGCATCCCTCTACGACTGCCAATGTTTTCTTTAGTTCCACTCACTCTTTCCACTTTAGTCCCCATCTACAACTAAAGGACTAGTACATCCTTTATAGAGCAAAAAAAAAACAAAGCTCTTCAGCAGATAGTTGCTGTCCATGGTGCTGAAAGCTCTGCTGCCTCATAGGGATCACCAGGGTTCACTCTGTCCCTCTAATGTGAGAAAACATTGAGCTTTTGTTACCGACTTCCTCAACACTGATTCTGCACTAAGACTTTCTTCTAATTTTATTCTATGTAATTAGGAATTGAACTTCACACTCTTGAGCTGATGAGCTATAATTACTAGTGATGGTAATTGTACCTATCCTAAGGCAGCTCATCTTGTTGCCATGGTAACAAGTAGCAGCCTCGGCGGTCGTAATGTGGATACATGCTTTTAGTGCAAATTATTGTGTGGATTAATCCAGTGTGAGGTAACACATTTTCAAAAATTACAATGTGTGTTAATTGTTAATTGTATGTTCTTTTGGGTTGTTTTCTACAAATTCACACATCCTTTTTGGAGTACAAAGAAAAAAACAACTTTTTTTGCCAGGTGCGTAAGAGAGGAATACGTCTCAAAAACTTTACGTTAAAAAAAGGGATTACCTGCACACTGACTAACTCAGACACATTTATAATTTATTGCAGGGTTTCGCTGCTAGACCTTCGTCAGGCCTGATGAAGTTCTATCACCCAAATGTGGTAATAAATTATAATTAGAGCATAAAGATTAAAATGGTTGGTTACAGGTCTGCCCCCTTAGCCGATTGGTGCCGTAAGTGGAATTTAGTTATGTAAAAGTAAATGGTAAATTTAACCTATAAAATATATTTCTGTATTGATCACTTTAAAATTTTTACTGTTATTCTCTGTTATCTCTCTGCCTCTCTCTCTCTCTCTCTCTCTCTCTCTCTCTCTCTCTCTATTATCCTCCAAATACAACCATTGATTTTTGTTATACTTAATCTTTTCTGACATGTCTATCTAAACACACTTTACCAAAGCCCGAAGCGAAATGGATTTTTTTGTTAATTAATTGTCAATAAAAATTGTCTTGAGTGATGGAGTAATTACTTCAAACATGTAAATGCAAACGTAGTCTAACATGCTAACTAATTCATCAAAACATCTGCAGTGTCGTTATGAGTGAAAGTCAATGGACACAGTTGATTTCCAGTAATGAGATGTCCTGAATGTCCTCCAGCATGAATCATTTTATTAACAATTTGAAACCAGTGAAGCTCTTCGTGAATATAAGACAGGAGGTTCATCTAATTAATCATGTTCTCCTCCTGTCTGTGCGGGTTCTGTCCGGGTTCTTCGGCTTCCTCTCACAGTCCACAAATATCCATAGTGCAGTAGGTCTACTGTGGCCAGTTCACCAGTCACTCATTCCCAGAACACTTTCAGAGGCTCTATTCACTACAGACCGGGAACATTCAAGAAGACCTGCAGTTTTGACCCGCATCACATTTTAATCCTTGTCAAAGTAGCTCAGATACCTGCGCTTGTCCGTTTCCCCTGTTTCCAACACATCAACGTGGAAACTCGTTGTTTTTAATATGAAAAAAGAAATTAAATCTGTATATATCGTTCTTGATAAATCACCACCAAAGCTAACGCAGGAAGCTGAACCCTACCTATACAGAATACAAATTATGGTAGCCTTGAAGCAAATAACGAAGACCTGGACAAAACCTTCAAGTTCGTCTTTTTAAATTGGCACGTAATAATACAGTCTTACGAATAAAGAAAATAACCATAGGACCAAATCTTTGTGGAAAAAAAAGGATACACATATATATATATATATATATATATATATGTGTATATATATATGTATCTTTTATTTCACATTTCCTTTTCCAAAACTATTCTTTCTTTTCCTTTTCCTTTACTTAATGAAACTTTGGGGGGGGGGAATGTAAATGAATCATATGAGTTTAATGGCTAAATGTGCTTGAATGCATATAACATTATATGCAAATGGAGAAACATGGAATTATCCTTTTTTTAGTTAATTTGATTGTATTTTATGTTATTTTATTGTTGATCACAAGTACAAAATATTCACACCCACTGACAGTGGGCACTCTGACATCAGCTGTAATTGGTTTCAATGTTTTGACAGATCCGTGGATGGTGACCAAAAATACATAAAGGGGAACTAAGAATGCTTATGAAGCCACTGCATAAGCATGCTTGAGTAACTATCAGTAAATAAGTAAAAGTGCTTTTGGGGAAAAATGCTAATGTAAACTGTGAGGTTCTCAAATTTCCCGTCCTCTGAGCTTCTAATCGTCTTTGTGTTCATAATTTCCACACATTCTCTCCACTCTTTTGTCCAGGTATGTGTTGTGTAAGCGCTCCTCTGACAATATCAGCTATAAATAGCCTCAGAGCCTCCGGACAAACATCGGTTCTAGTGTCCGTAGTCGGTACGGTACGAGTACCTGCTATGAGCGTTCTAATGCAATTGTTTGCTCACTATTACAGAAACCACCGCTGGGCATTGTTGCTGCTAATTAATATCCTCCTACTTTCATGTCAGATCTGAGTCTTATCATGGAGTCTACAGCGAACATGAAAAAGCCTCCTGGTTCAGTGTTAAGAAGCAGCGGGAGAGAACAATTTGTTATTATTAGAGTAATTAGAGTTTTTACCTAATACCATCTGAGCTGCAGCCATGCTTTTATTCAGAATGCATCATTTGTAAAATCCTCAAATGAATGTGGAGGTTTTAAGCCAATTAAGACTGGCACACTATGCTTGAGAATGTCCGACCTCTGCAGACAGTATATTTATATTTATAACCCCGAAAAGTCGGGGATATTATGGAATCGTCATCATCAGAGATGCTTTCTCTTAACGATCTGATAACTCAAAAATCATTTCATGGATCATTTTCAAATTTCATAGCCACATAAACCTTGGTGCGAGGAAGAACTGGACTGAACTTGGCAAAGGTCGGTTGTGTATTTCTGATACATTATCTCCAGTTTTTGGTTCATAATTGCTCAACAATTCGTCCGATTATGTCAAATCTTGGAAAACTGTTTTGTATGTTTCATATTTTACTCTAATAGATCATATTTTCTCACTGGGTGAGCTTTTTTTTTAAATGGAAAACACTGTTTTTCGACAATACATCATATTTAATTATAGGAGTTCAATGAGTGGGATTATTTTATTGGGGGCTTTTTTAGGATATACCCTTGTCAGACCTCAGAGGGTTAAATCAGTTCATTCCTTGGCGGTTGATGCTGGAGTAAGAGGACTTTTTGTTTGAACTTGAAAACGTTTCACCTTTAACCAAGAGGCTTCAGTTCTGACGGGCTGTTTTGGAGTCGGGTATTTAACCTCCAGTGAGGTTTTCGATCAATAGAAAGTCCAACCAGGAATCAATCAAAAGTCAATCAAAGGACACGGATGGTTACTTAACAATGTGAAAAATTGATAAATGCAAAGTCTTTAGCACTCAGGCTTGGCGCCGAGTTCTCATTACGGTGAGGGACTTGTTCTGAGTAGCAGCAGAATATAGACCTTCTGTCTTGATACAGGTGGTGGTGGTGGTGGAAGATACCTCCAAAACATAGTTGTCCTGACTGGAGCCCAGCCACGAAGGGGTCACAAATAGTGGACTTCTAGTGAAGGTCCCACACCCGGATAAATTGGGAGAGCTGCATCAGGAAGAGAATCCAGCCAAATCAATTTGCGGAAGACAAAACTGATTTCCAAAGCGGATCCATTGGGGCTCTGGTTAACAAATACTGTCACCGGTACTGTTAGCCTGCAGGGTACTGGCGGTATCTGTGGTTGGAAACAGATGAGCTGCTGTGGCTACCCCTTAAGGGAACAGTCAATGTAGGAAGAAGAAGAGGAGTCATCCTGACTGATTTTTCACTAGATCTCCATTTGCTAGGACCGATTTCCACTCATCACTAATGGGTGGTTCTACTCCTAAGGAATACAGTTGCCTTGATTATCTGCTGGGTCAGCCTGATAGTCATTAGCATGACGAAACTCCAGGTGTGAATTATAGTGAGACCATCTGGGGAGATGTGTTTGGACAGCTCTGAATGTTGATGATAAGTGATGGCACGGACCCCAACCCCTGATCGGAGAGGGTCGTTCCAGTTTAACAAAAGATGACTTCCTTAACTCCTCTCTCAAAAGAGCTATCCTCTCTGTCCAAAATGTGAACGTTGCTGTTATTTAATGATTGTCCCCTGTCCTTCAGATGCAGATTGACAGTTGATTCCTGATGAGCTGGTTCTCCTGTGTTCTTGTGGAGTGGTTGTTTGGTCTCCCTAATGTACAGATCTGTGACCCCTTACGGCATTTAGCTGCTTAAACCACATTACTCAGTTTGGGTTTGGGTTTTTCAGGTCACTTTCACACCAGCCCACTTCAAACAAACCCTGGTTAATTGCGTTGTATAATTGGGGGCTGGTATAATTTGGGTTGTGAGAATGCTCACTCAAACTCTGTTGCCGACCAAACAAGCGAAGTCTGGTGCGCTTGCAAATGGGGGTCTTAGTTTGCTTCCAAGTGATCTCAGGTGCAGTTCGTTTGTGGTGTGAAAGCAAAGTGGTACCAAGTTATACACCAAAAGTAGTAGGTGGAGCCAAGCCCAGTGCATTGTGAGTAAAAGGAGGAATAACAAACAGCATGCATCGGGAAAACATCTACCACATGTGTGGAAATACCTCCCTTGGCGTCTGTTTAACCAGGACAACGCGCCATAACCTCTTTCTCACATCAGAGCTCGCCTTCTCATTCGCCTCATGTAAAGAACGAATTGCTCGACAGCTCGCCGCCTCGCCTGCTGCTCATACTGAGCGCCTTCTAGTGAAACACCTTTCATATGAGCACCAATGCCAAAGCTGCATGAATGTGGTGTTGCTCTAGTGTTTATGCGTCCCACTCAGGTGGATAAGCCGGGGAAAGGGGACGGATTTTCATTTCCTGCTCTGTCCAAAACATGAACGGTTTTCTTCTTCTTCTTCATCATCAATGTTTATTGGTTCATTACCGTCACTATTTCACTCCCCAATGGAATCAAGCCCCCGGGACTATCAGGTTTGAAAACGACATGAGACGGTTGGTGGGTTTGAAGACAATTGGGATGTTGAGTTTGGAGATGATCCAATTTCTCAGAAACTTCCGCCACATATGGGCCGGAACTTTTCTAGACTATCAGTAGCATCTTTTAAATTCCCTCTCAAAACGGATTCTGTCCCTTTATGTTTTTGGATTGGAAATAAAAAGATGCTAAGATAAAAGCATTTATTTATTTGTGTCTTTTAATTTGTCAATTTTTATTGTAACAACTATTTTTATTGGGGTTCTTTATCTGTGAAGCACTTTGTAACCTTGTGAAGAAAGGTACGATTTAAATACAGTTTATTATTATTATTTATTTTTAGTCACCCGGCTAATAATATTGCATTGATGCCCATCAGATTGTTGGGGTTGAACGAACAGCTCAAGGTTCTTCATGTCCGATAATATGTCTGCAGAGGAGTGTTTGGATTGACTCTTTTGAAACAACCTTATAAACAGAAAGTTAATTTTTCAAGTGCGGATCAGAAACCATATTAGAAAATGAGCTTTTATTTATAATTGATCACGGAAATCTTATCTGTTAACAAACATGAAGTCAGCGCAGAGAGAGAGAATAAATGTGACGGATCGCTATGCCAAAAACAACATTCACTATTTAGTCACATTGATGATTCATGAGTTTATTATCGCTCCATGCAATACAGACTTGCTCTCTAGACATTTACATAATTTACACTCCGGTCTTAATAAACCAAACGGTACAACAAAACTGCTGTGCTGTTTTCATGTGAAGGTGAGAAGAGTGTGGGGAAGAAAAGACGGTGTTTAAAATGTCGATTCTATCAAATGTCTCAAAATATGAACACAAGCAGCCCAAACTTCAACATGTGTATCTGAACTTCCAAACAGATGACCAACGCAGATGTGAAGTTGGGATTTTTAATGATACGGATACATTTTTAAATCCATTTACCTCAGCAGCAGAATTCTGTGGTGTAGTCTAAAAATATGTAATCATGTCCTGCTCCACAGTACAAAGACGGATCGAACAAAAGAACCAGTGAAAATATCGGATTCTTTTGTAGCAACTGAATTCAAGACTGTAGATTCTGTAGATTCTGTAGAGACTGTAGATGTAGACTGTAGGCGCTAACAAAGCCCAATAACACCAGTGTGTTCCTCAGGCGTGCACAAGCTACACTACTATTAAACACATATAACTTTACTGCATTCACATATACAGTAAATGAAAAGGTACATGTTATACAATGATGAAAATAAAAATAGCAGAACATTTTATCCGTTTCTGCTGCTTTGGCTCAAATGTGACAACCAGTGGACGGAAGAGTCAACAGCAAGACAACGTCCAAACAGGGTAGAGATTTTACAGACCATTTCTCTCTCCTCATCCTCCTGACTGATTTTTCTCCCGGTAAGCATGTTGCTGGAGTTCTTTTTTTTCTCTACTGACATTATGATGCTTGGAACATCATCCAGAAGGACCAGTTTAGTGTGGGGTCAGAGATGGTCTGAGGAGGCATATCCTTGGAGGGTCTCACAGACCTCCACGTGTTAGGCAGCGGTACCCTGACTTCTGTATAGTACCAGGATGAAATTCAAAGAGCCATTGTCAGACCTTGTGCTGGTGCTATGGCCGACCCCTATGAGGTCAGAGTGTGCAGGTAGTTCCTGGATAATGAATTATAAATGCCATGAGTGGTCCTCGAGTTGCTCGGACCTGAATCCAATCTTGCGCCAACTCTGCAAAGTAGCACCACAGACCAGGAGTCAACTGATGCCCTGATCCAGGTCCGGGAGGAGATCTTCCAGGACACCATCCATCGTCTCATCAGGAGCATGTCCATATGTTGTCAGGAGAGAACACAAACACACCACCGAGACCCATTATGAGTTCTCCTGATAGAAATGCACAAGAGCTGAATCAATGATTTCAAATTTCCACTTGATTTCTTTTTCATGTGATTTAGAGTCCAGTCCTTAATGTTTTTTAGTTTTCCATATCCATTAGTGTGAATGTTGGCTTGAATGGTTATCGCTCCTTGCATGGCAAGGCGCCAAAGGTCATCACTGTATGAATGGGTTCAGAGTGTGAATCGGTGAATGCTGGCTGGATTTGTAAAGCGCTTTGAGTGGTCAAGGAGACTAAAAAAAGCGCTGTATAAGTACAGTCCATTTATCATTTTGCCGTTATAGGCTGCAGCCCTGAAATAGATCACCAACTATTACGAGTGAGCGTTCAAGTCTCTTTCTGCTTTTGTGCCTCTCAACAGGAACACACACTAACGACCGGACTCCTATATAACGACTGCGTTTGCATGCGTGAGTGTTTGTGGGAGATTCCTGCTTAGAAGAAGAACCTCCTGTCTACCAGCCAACATTCAGAGATCGTGAGTACACTTCCTGTTTCCCCTGTTCCCCTCTGTCCAAATGTGTGCACGGTGGGTGCGGAATTCCTGCATTAATATCGTGCCGACAGATCATTTAAAGTGTGTCACAGTTGAACCAAATTTAAATCTAGACTATTAGACAGAGAGGTAATCATCCGAAGACTTAACCCTGATCTAGCTAAAGGATATAAACCTAATCCTACATGAGTATTAGATTTAAAAACCTCTATCAATGCTAGCCAAATGCAAAAGCTGTAGGGTTTAATTCGGCTTAAATGCATAGCGTATCTTGTGCTGACCGATCATTCCGCTTTAATAAGCTACTTTAAAGAGTTCCGCATAATTATTTCCACCACTTATCCTCTGGTACATGCCAGACTGACTGACTGAGAAAGTCGGCCCGGCCAGTTATATCAAAGAGGTCAGAGGTTACCAACACTGTCTGGATGGGAAGCTGCTGCTTTAATGATAGAGTTAGGTGATCACGCAGCAGCAGTATGTGTGTGTGTGTGTGTGTGTGTGTGTGTGTGTGTGTGTGTGTGTGTCTGTGTGTGTCTGTGTGTGTGTGTGTGTCCTCTGCAGCTTTTGCTCACATCTGCAATACTGCATTGATTCCATGGCACGGAGCAGAAAAGCTGAGAGTGGGAGTTTTTGGTTGTAGCTCCATGGAACATCAGGCGGCGGCTTTTACCCTAAAAGTATGTGAATAACGCTGCAGAGTAAACGACGGCACATAATTGAGTCATCATTTGTAAAGTGGTCCTAAGCTATTTTTTTTAAACTATTTTCCCGATGTTTTGATGTTCTGCATGTTTAAAGCCGGTCCCAAACTGATCTGAGCCCAAGGAACGGCAAGGAAGAATAAGAAAGGTTCCCAGCTGTCAGAGCGGTGCTAGCTATCAAGTCAACACACCATACAGTCAAACGTGACTCGCTTACCTCCAAGTCTCTCTTATAATTAGACCAGACATATTGTCCACAGCGTTCCACACACCTACGAGTCCAGATATGTTTCAACACACAGGAGGGCAACAAATAATGAAGACAGCTCCTTTCTGTATCTTTTTTTTTGCATTGCTGCTAACAAACAAACTTTGCTTAGACAGTTGTCTAACCCTTTTGTCCCTAAGTCGTACAGTGGAAGCCCAGCTTTATTGTACGATATATTGCTTGCTAGGCACTGGAAACATTCCACGATTAGCATTAAAAAGACTGTTTCTAATGCGAAACTTCTCTAATGTTACTATTATTATGAAATCATGGGTGGGCTCCCTCTGGGAGGTGACCACGTCTAAGTGTCAGGGTCTCTGTTGGTTCAGAGAGTGGTTCTGCTGAACCACTGCTGTGTATTTTTTATCCTCACGCTTTTCAGCAAATTAGTAAAGATGAGACTACTGGAATGAAACAGCTTGCTACATTCCCTCCATTTCATGTGAGACACATGCATTTTTATCCTGCCTGGCAGCTCCATCTCCAGTACCTTCTACCAAAAGATCCAATATCCTTCCTCTTCACGTGTCCAAACCATCTCAATCTGGCTTCTCCTACTTAAGCCTCCAAGACATCTAACATGGGCCATCCCTATGATTTGCTCCTTTCTAATCCTGTCGATCCTCCTTACTCCAAAAGAACATCCGAACATCTTCAACTCTACCATCAAGAGCTTTGCATCCAGTCTTTTGGTCACAGCCTTTGGTCTCTAAACCATCCAGCAGAGCTGCCCTCACTACCATCTTCTAAACCTCTCCCTTCATTCCTGCTGCTACTCTTCTGTTAAGCACAGTAGTAGAACTCCTGACACTCTTTTCCACCCACTCCACCCTGCTGTACTGGCTTTTTCACCTCTTTTCCACACTCCACACACTTTTTTTACAAAAAATACTGTGGATATAACCTAACCTCTCATTTGGGGAGTTCAATCAGGGGGATTGCTTGTTTCAACTCTTTTTGATTGGGGACTTTTCAGGGATGTATCTTGCTGTCGGGAACATTAGCACAGGTAAATTGATTGTTGTTTTAAGAACAGAACAGAAAAATTGGATTTTTACAGTCAACAAGAGAAATAGCTGTTTAATATGGAGTGGCGGTCATAAACAACAATCTGCTGCACTTAAAGAGATCTCTTTAATTGTTTTGCTACGTGGTTAAAGAACGAGCTGATTTAATCGAGGTTTCGATCACATTGATTTAATACTGGCTCGACTCTTTAATGTGGAGATCGGTCCATTTATTGAGCTTAGCTCCACAGCAGGGCCTTAATGTATTCCCTGTTGTAAGGCTCCACGCACCTCGCCAGCATCAATCAGACAAACTCATCAAAAGCCGAGCAGGAAATCCTGGTGGCGAGCATTTACCAGTATAAAACCACAAGCTGATCCCGCCTGCGGCAGATTCCTCCTTTGAAGACACCTTGACCCTTGTCTTGTTAATCAGTGCCCTCGCAGCGTCTCCCACACACAGCATGGACTCACTCCATCTTCACTTCCTTCACCCTCAGATGTCTGTAAACAACCTTTAATAGCTTTCTTCTCCGGCGCCACGTCCATGGATGATCTATGATGGCGACCTTACAGCAGCCATCAGATGCTCAGGTTGTTTTTTTTTTCTTTCGATGTCTCAATAGATCAGGCTTTGAGGTTGAAATGGAGAAATCTGCATGAAATTTTCCAAAATAAAGAGATCGAATGGATTCTGATCACAATCATTTCTACCTTCGGTACCGTTTTGCCTCGGCGCAGGTTTGTGTTCTCTCAGCGTTTTTTCTAGTTCAAGTCCTTTCTAGTTTGATCTTCTTTTTTTTTTACTTTTATACTTTTTCTACCGTCAAACAAGATGTCTTCATCCCATCTTTTTCACTTTAACACACAACTTTCATTACACTTCTTATTTCTTCTAAACATTGAGTATATTTCGTATATGTCCTTATTTTCTCACTCGTACTTCAATAAGGATGTTGAATCAGTACTTTTACTTTTACCTGAGTTATTTTTACACACGTAACTGTATTTCGAGGCAAAGGATGATCTCCTTCATCACCACCTATGCCTATCATTGATCAGTCTGATTGAGAAATCCTTTCTTTGTGCTCAGGGAGACATTAATGCTGGGATACATGAGGCTGGATGTGTGTGTCTTACAAGCACACATGAGTGTGTGAGCGTGAGATCATCGCCAGACTTGTCAAAATGGCGCTGGTCTGCTGTCACAGCACGGTCTAACAATAATCAGCTCTGTCACTCTGGGTGACACTGCGCTCTGATTCATCGCGCAGTAAAGACCTTTTAATGATATCATAAGTTTTTCTTCTCATCACCCACTCTCCCTACTAAAAAAGTGACTGATACGAAAGTAGAATTAGGAGGCTTTAAGCCATAATGAAAATTGATCAGAAAATATGGAATTTGACAAGACGTGTAACTCTGAAAATTATTTGCTGGAGTGGAGAGTTAGTCCTTCTCTGCCAGTGCTTAAATAATAACTTTCCTTTTCTTTTCAAATCTCTGAAAGTAAAAATTCTCAATGATGATGACCTTCTATGTCTTCTTCAGACAAGGAGCAGGCTGCATAACTGCTTTGTCTAGAGGGGATATTTTTTTTATCTGCACAACTACAAATACAGGAATAAAGGGGTAATATAAGAAAAAAAGAAAAAAAAAAGTTAATACATTTGAGAAAGGTTATTCTTCAGAACACGGTTGTCAAACTGAATCACAGAGGGTGACGAAATTAAAGATGGAGACCACATAGAGCACGGAACAGCCAAACAATAACAGCCAGGAAACTACATTTTTCAAGTTAAAAACTAAATCTAAAATCAATAATTTTTAAATGAACAATATCAACAAAAAAGAAACTTGAAATGACCCTTTGGTAAAAGGCTGGGCTGATTTAACCGTTTCTTTCTTGCTCCTCGAATCTGTTCCTGCAGTCAGGAGCGGCAGCTCCTCAGAAAACAGTAAGGTGACTGAACAGAATTTCACATTATATATGTGAAATTATATATATAAGCAATATCGACATGTAAAGTTTATTAGAATGACTCACTGGATTCAGAAACCCTGATATCTAAGAGAGTAGCAGGGAAATCTTTCTTGATTGACGCGCCGGCCAATGCAATGCATTCTGGGATTTGTAGTATCTGTGGTGTTTGTGCTGTACACAAGCTTTCCAGTAATTATAAAAATTAGACATAGTCTCGCGGGCTGGATGTAATTGTTTTTGTGGCCCGGATAGGGCCCGCAGGCCACAAGTTTGACACGTGTGCTCTTGAGGGATAATTCATCAGAAACTAGGGGAATGTTGAAAGAGGAAATGATTAAATTAATTTTGAATTCATTATCTTAGACTTAGAACTAAGATGGATGATTTCCATGAATGAAGGTTATTCATAAATACAACATTAATTCTAATCCTGCATGCTGGTATTTGTCAATTCCCATTGGAGGTGGATGCAAATTGGTTCTCTCTGGAATGATATAGCTTGTAATAGATATTCAATCAAAGATTGATCAGCTGGAATGTCCTCGCCACAGCTTTGTCTCAACTCTTGAATATCTTTTTCTTTTCTTTTTTCAACCCTTTTGCACATAGCGATCACTAAAGCTCTTATGTTATTGGAAAGTAATTTTGTGATATTGTGTATGCTAGAGGGTCATTGGAAATATCTATAGTTATATAGTGATGGTAGGGAGGGGCTAACGCATGGATCCTCGTGGGTCTCTCCACGGCACTAGCCGGCCCCCATTGGGACATCTCCTCCGCGGCGACACACCGCAATCGGCTCATGCAAGCTTTAAGATTGTCAACACAAATTTTGACCAATGGAAGTCAATTTTTATTATTTAAAATGAAAATGAAGACCCTACTTATGAAACTGTTAAAAGGTAAACTGGTCTGGTCTGGTTTGTGCAGTCCACCCAAGGAATTCTATTCAGTGGGCAATATTAACAGTCACCTAATGTTGGAGGATCACCAAAGCGGGACCTCTCCATGGTGCTGAATGACCTCCACTGGATGCATGTCCTCTGTGGCGCTACCCCAAAACAAGCTTTGGTTTTGCTCGGAAATGCTTGGGATTAAGTTGGCTGGCATGATAATAATGAGTATGAGATAACACTTCAAAGAGAAAATGAAACTTTGTGGGCCTCGATCAGTCTATTATATGTTACATTTTGGCTTTGTTCAGGGACTTCAGGGCTCAATGCTGGCTCTGTGCTGTCGCTAGCTTTTGTCGCTCTGGCAATGTAAGCCTCATGACATTTGCTTTGTTCCTCTAGGTCATTGATTTTGAAATATCTAATTAGGTTTGTTGTGCAGAATGCTTTAAGGGTTGTTCCTCCACAGTTTATTTTGTCCTTACTGTTGTAACAAATTGCGAGTTTTGTGTTTTTCTGGTATTTTCTGGTTTACTTGCGAGATGTTTGGAGCCGTGGCAGGTCATGCTTGGTGTGTATGTACGGCGTGTGAATGTACACACGCCGCCCAATCAGCCTCAAGTGGTAATGCTCGTTCGGATTGTCAATTTCATCTAACTAGGCCTCCCGGCGCCGATCGATCGGCCGGCTTATCGATCGGCGCACATCTTCTTAAAACGTTAACAAGGTTGAGCTAAGGTTGAGAATAAATTCATTTTCGGAGAACATTTCTTATTGAGATTTTCAAAATTCATGCAGGATATCCTCACTTGTGTGTTACATGAGCAAAATTATGAGATAGAAAATCCTGTTATGTCCTCGAAAGTGAGAAATAATATGTAAGGAATAGATTCCCGTATCGCTATTTTTCAATAATTCATGCATGACCGCATTAATGAGTTTAACAACAAAGTGCTGGAGTTCCATTTGAGCAAACAACATCAGAGTCAGAGTATATGTGTCCTCAGGTCTAGTCCTCATTATTGTCAGAATCCCGGCGTGCAGGCTGTGCTTTCTTTAATAATTATTTTGTGTTGTTTGGTTATGAAGTAGGACACGCCGCACATCCTCATAAATAATCATTAAAAAAGAAAAATGAAAAATATTTTTTCTGTTCTCTGCTCCTCCTAACAAGCATCCCCTGTATCTGTTCACCATATCTGCGCCCTGCTTTGTGTCTGTAAGAACTGAAAGAACACTCAATCCATCAGATTATCGTTTCGGCTGGAACAATAATACAAATACTTAAAAATCTTCAATGACTGTCAATATTTAATGTTGAATTATGCTCAGCCATTTGGAGAACACATATAAAGTTTTGGTATGTTGTATCGTATGTTGAATTCATATTTGAAGATGCTGCCTGCTCACAGAGACCAGCAGAGAAGACGGCCCCTGTTGATGAAAATGAGATTGCAGCTGGTTGTCTCTCTGACTCTCTGACTACGAAACAAAAGATGCATCATTTAGGTTTTGTCAACGTTTTGCTCAAAGTTCAAATCAGTGAATATATTCCCCACTTGATTGAAGTACTTTCAAGTTCAAGCCACTCTAACATTCTGTGTAATTGATAATAATCTATGCATTTTCATCTTGAATCAGTCGCTACAGTTGTTGAGATGCCGCCTCCTCCTGATCTATGATGAACATAAAGAATAGAAATAAATTGACCTTTTATTTTCTCGTATTGTGACTTAATTTATCCTGTTATCTCGAAGAAAACTGTCCGTTGTTTTTCTCCTGATAACGAGATATTTGACCCATACAAGATAACATCAATAAATAAAGTCTGTTAAGGTAAAATTGATTAGTGTCTAGTGTTAATCAGACACCATAAAGTGATTTGACTTATGATTGTTAATAGCGGGCAGCTCTTAGATTTTCATGAGGGAGTTATTTTTGAAGATGTGTATTATTTTTTTCATTAATATATCGGCCTAGTTCACACGTTTAACATTGTGATCCTGTTAAACTGCCAGGCTCTTTATAGTCAGTAAATGAATTTATGATATACGTTTAATTATCAATCATATCACGCAGCTCCGGCTGGAACACGCATTTAATTTCAATCCTTTTTGTAACATATGAAACACATTCTTTCATATCTGTGATCTTATTTAGATTAGTAAAAATCGGTGCTGTTCCCAGTTTATCACTCAGGTAATAGATATTTTTATTATGATGAGATGAAGGCAGAAGCAGAGAGAGATGTATAAAGTAAATTAAAGTATTCCCAGCTGAAGACTAGTAAACAAAATACAGTTATGTTTAAAATCTGTAAACGATCTCCATGGAATATAGTCCTTTTTTTTCTTCTTCTTTATGAGGTAAAGGAAACTTGTTTTAGTGTCAGTGCGGTTATTTCCTAACCTCTACCGGCTGGATCCTGCAGGTTCAAGAGCCTGTAATGAGCAGGAGATGTTATGATGCAGAGCAGAGGCTGGATCCATCAACATAACTCTGTTTTAATAAAGAAAAATTAAAAAAACAAAAAAAACAAACTTCTGAATTTGGCTTCCAGCTTGGTTTGGACTGAAAACCCAAATTAATTAACAAACTACTTGCTCTCCATTTTATTTAACTGCAACGTTCAACCTCCAATAAAACTGACATGATTTTAGACCTGACCTTTACCAATCATTCCAGTTCTCCCTCACTCACTATGGGTATGAAATTTGAGAATAATCCATGAAACAGTTTTTAAGTTATTCCATTAAAACAAAGAATCTGCGATGACAATTCCAAAATATCCCAGACTTTTCAGGGATAAGAACACGGACAAAAAATGTTGACATTGTGAATATAAACTCTCACTCATGCCCAGGCGCTTCCCTTTGGCGGTTGGAAGGAGACACATATGAAAATATGATAACCCAAAACTGAAAGCTCACTAAAATTCATGAAGTTTGGAAAGTCCCTCTAGCTCTGAAAACGGAAACTAACGTTACATTTTTCACCACTTTTGTAGAAATCAAAGCTTAGCAAGACATGCTAGTATTAATCTGATTCAAGCGCTGTCCCGTCGTACCTGCTAAATGCTATTATTGTTACCTTCCTTTTTTCATTGCTCTGAATTCACCACCGTTACTGTAGGAAAGGAAAAAATCCTTTAACAGACGCTCATTGATATTCATATCCCTGCAAATCAACAGGCAGACAGAGAGAAAACGGAAGTGGAGAAATAATTTCAGACAGTTTGCAGAATATTGCCAAACGGATTATGGTGGAACTGCACACATGTAATGCCAAAGTGACTAAGACACACACACACACACACACACACACACACACACACACACACATTCAGACACACATGTACATATCGAAGATGCGTTTTTCTTATACATCCCTCCCACTGACAGGTGACATCAATGCTATCCTGCCTTCACCTGTTCATAGTTATAATGTTATGGCTGATGAGTTTATAAACTGCATTAGAATTAAAATGTTTTTACCATGAATTCAGTCGTACATTGATCGAAGGATTCAGGTGTGGGTGGTTAACACAATAGTGAACATTTTCGCAAAAGAAAATGGAGGCACAAAAGAGAGAGAGTGGGTGAGTCAGCGAGAGACCAGCATTTGGAAGAAGCTGATGGCAGTGTAGAGCTTCTTGTAGATATAGTCTCAGGGCGTTACTACCGCGTATCATATTACTCACAACCTCTCCACATTTGTCAGCCCTCAGGCTTACACCTGCTCAACTGGAGAAACTTTTTTTTTTACCAACTTGTTTACTTGCTCTTCTTGTTGCCATGGTTATCACTGACCTGAGTTCATGGGTGGTTTAAAAGGAAAAAAATGAATCCATTATGACAGAATAGATCAAATAAACCTGGCTGAGAGTTTGAAAAAACTCTTTGCATTTAGGATTTATATCAAACGTGGGCGCCATCGTCTTCGTGGCGTGGTTGTGTTTTGGAGCATGAAATAAGATCTCCTAGAGGACGATGAAGATTCTTAATCTTAATCAAGCACGCACAATTCCAATCGTAAAATTATAAATGCCACCTCAGACATTCCGGCGAGCGTTCTTGCCCTTCAAGGAGTCTATGACTCTTAAGTAACTCGCCGAAGCGGCGGAGTCCGAATAATCTGCCATCTGCTGCAGCCTTAAGATAAGATAGACTTGATAAAGAAGTTCCGACGCTACAGCAGCGGGTCATTCTTTATTTTGTGATGCCAAGAAAAGAACTCAAGAATGTTGTTTTGTTCAGAACCTCACTGTGAAGAAGAAAAAAGAACACCCCGGGATGTGTGATGCACTCAAAGCCATTATGAAGAAACACAGCGCCTCTTTCTCAGTGAACGCATTGTCTGAACTCCTGACCTTACATTATAACATAAATATGTATGAAACATGCAGGCCTCAGACGTTTGTGGCTATGCAACAAACACCTGCAAGAAATGTGCTGACAGGTGAGCTCCTCCCAAACGGTAATAGCCCTTTTAGCCTGGTTTGCATGTGCCAACGCTGATCGTGTGCTCCGATTATCAGGGGTCTCTACGCATCTCGTTTATTTTCTGTTGCTGCTGACATCACCACCTTCTCTGGTTCAAAAGCAGAGAAGCTGAAATCTAGCCAGTTTTTGGTTTGTGTCTGCAGAGAGGATGCTATAAATGTAATTTAGTAGACAGTGTCACAAACCTTTGTTGGTGTAGTTTCACTTTGGGATTAATAAAGTTTTTTTTTTATCTTATTTGTTCTTATCTTAAACTACCCTATCATATCTTTTACTGTCTTGATTATCGTAATGCAGTCAGAGACTTATTTGTTATGGGTTTGGAGTACAATGCCTTCAAACATCTCTGACCCCAGTACTCCAATGCTACCACTAACACAAATCCACTTTAATTATGTTGTTTCATTAGCTTCAAACTATGTTCTAGGTCTAATTTTCAATGTTGATCCTCGCAGACACCATAATCAAGGTCATCTAATAAAACCACCTGACCCCTTACTGTCCTGAGCCCTGCTGCTCCTCCGGTCCTTTTCCTCCACATCCTCACATCCTCACAGTCCAGGAGCACACGGTGAAAAAGTCCAGGATCATGCAATGAAACAGTCCAGGATCATACAGAGAAATATTCCAAGTTTATACAGCAAAACAGTCCAGGTTCACACAGTTAAACAGTCCAGGGTTATACAGTGAAACAGTCCAGGATCATACAATTAAAACATTCCAAGTTCATACAGTGACTCAGTCCAGGTTCACACAGTGAAACAGTCCAGGATTATACAGTGAAACAGTCCAGGATCATACAATTAAAACATTCCAAGTTCATACAGTGACTCAGTCCAGGTTCACACAGTGAAACAGTCCAGGATCATACAGTGAAACAGTCCAGGATCATAAAGAGAAATAGTCCAGGTTTATACAGCAAAACAGTCCAGGTTCAGACCGTGACTCAGTCCAGGTTCACACAGTGAAACAGTCCAGGTTCACGTACTATAGTTCTATTATTTGTATCATTATTATAAATGATTATATTATTTTATATTTTTTTATTATTTATATTTATTATATTGAGAGTGGGAGCTGTGATTTAGTACCACTGGACCTTTTACAGGTTTCAAAAACGTTTCACCTCTCAGACTAGAGGTTCCCACAGATCTCTCTAAGAGGTCGGGTGTCAGGTATTCAACCTCCTGTGAGGCTGAAAGACATTGGGTCCCATGATTCTGTTGGGCACGGAGCATTGCTGCGGGTCAGTAGGGTCATTGGGGACATGAGTGGTTTTATTTCCTTGCGGATGATCATTTCAGTTGTTAGCATAATGTGTTTGTTACGGTAGAGTGCAGAACCCAACCCTGTTTAGAGATTCCAATTTGACATAGATGTTTTCTCCCCTCCTCTCTCTCAAACCATCCGCCCTCTCTGTCCAGAATGTTGACTAAGTTGTTTTAAAAGGAGTCTCCACTGTTCTTTAGATCCAGGTGAGGTGCTGAATCCTGACCTGAAAAGCTTGAACTCCTGTACGTGAGCCAGTCCTTTGTCTGTTGCTGGGTTTGAGGTACGGGGACGTGCGGAGAAAAATCCATCTTAGTTTCTCAGATACGCCATCTGTTGTCTCTGACCTTCTTTTCCGCCTTGCTGGATTTGAAGTTGTTCTTTTGGAGCTTCTTTGACGACTTGATCAAGGCCCAATTTGGGCGGCTAGTAAGGGAATCCTTTAAATCGGGTAAAACAAACCCTACATCGCAACAACCTCAACCGCGCTCAGACTTTACACACTTGGCTGAACGCACTCTCACACAACACAGAGGCGACGCAGTAGAAAAGAAACGATGAGCGAAGACACATCGGTGCCTCAGGGACGTGAACACCTCTAAGTCATGCTTTACCACTCCTCGAGGAAAGAAGCTTTAACGTTACGTCTTCACTACACCTTTGGAAATTTTCAATCAGACTTTCTACCTCATAATGACAAGACATGAGTAATTTAGAATAAACGCTACGGCAGAAATTACTGCCAGGTGACTCACACAGAGGAAGACAGGTGAAAACTTCCATTTTCACCTTCACCTCCGGTTTGGGCCGCGTGAACAACTTTTTAGGCAATGAAGACGATTGTACTGATCAATCCCTGCAAATGTTCCTGCAGAAAGTTCGATTTGAAACAACCACTGAGAGAGTTACCCGCAATTTTGTTGATTATCTCCACATTCACATCGATTAATATGTGTGTCCTTCCCCCTCATACTCAGTTATCACCCTGTGGTTGCTGACACAGAGCTGCATTATTGATTGGTAGACCATTACCAGGGATGAAAGCACACAGCTGCTACCCTTATTCATCACGTCTCATGTCTTCACCATCACTCAGCGGGCCTCATAAACTCGCTGCTGGAAAGAAAATCCGTCCGCGCGTACGCTGTCCTTCAGACACCTTCTAAAACGTATAAGATGAAAGTGTTGGGAATAGTGATCATAACATTAACAAGTCAGTCCAAAAAGCAATTTTTTTTGCTTCTGGTTTAACTTCCTGTAACTCATAGAAGGACTCGTAAAATAAATTGCTTCCATTCTTAACCATTGCCAACCTCTTATTCGGGGTTGGGTTGCGGTGGTAAAAGGCTAAGAAGGATATACCAGATGTACCTCTCCCCAGCAAAACTCGCCAGCTCATTTTAGGGGATTCTGAAAAGTTTCCAAGCAAGATGATATAAACCCATCCAGTGAGTTCTGGGTGTCCTCCCACTTGAACTTGCCTAGAAAACCAACAAAGCAAACGTCCTGTAGGCATCCTAATCAAATGCTCTAACCACCTCAACTGGTTCCTTTCCACACAAAGGAGCAGCAACTCCACTCCAATCTCCAGATGTCCAATCTCCTCATCTTCTCTGAGGCTGGGCCCAGCCACCCTACGAAGGAAGCTCATTTCAGCCGCTTGCTTCTTTGACATCATTCTTTCGGTCTCTAACCAGATCCCATGGCCATAGGTGGGGATTGGATGTAGATGGAACAGTAAATTGAGAAGTTTGGTTTAAGATTCGGCTCTCCCTTCACCACTACGTACCGATGCAACACCTGTGAACCTGTTGACGCTGCACTAAACTGCCTGTCCATGTTATGGTCCATTCTGCCTTCACTCTAGAATAATACACCGAGACACAAACACAAAAAAGTTATTGTCCGCAATGTGGAAATTTGCCTTTGGTCTCACCATAACAGCATGTTGTCAAAACACAATACACTATAACATGCAGCATCACAACATAAACATTCATTAAAAAAAATTACTCACAACATATTTTTTATCCCTATACAAAATATTGCATGACCACAGCAAAGTCAGAGCAACGATTGGTGAGATTGGTCATTGGTGATTAAATTAGCATTAACAAGTTAAATATACTTAAGCTCCTTCCCCTTGAGGCAGTAACTCACCCACCAACTTGAAGTGGTCAAATCAACACAGTGGGGTTGGTGATCTTCAGAGTTTCATAAGATGTAAATGGATGGTATTTGTACCGCGCCTATCAAGCACTTTAGTCCATGGGCCAGCATTCACCCATTCACACTCACATCCATACTGTGATGGCGGCCTGGAGTCACCTGCTCATCAGGAGCGATGATCATTCACAACATCACTCTCAGACCAGTGGAACGGTCATTAGGAGTAAAATGGAGTTCAGTATCGGAATGGCCGGAGGTCCTCCCACCTGAGCCATGGGGATGGGTCTTAAGTAAGAAATGATTGAGAACCCCTTAGTGCTGAATGGACAGAATTGATCTATTAACTAACTACAGTTTGGGAGCATTTTACACCACGGCGGGCAGCAAACTTGTGCACCAACACGCAGTGAGTCGAAGCAGCCATAGCAACAGCAAGGAGATGAAAAGGAGGTGGCAGTACCAGACGCTTGTAAGAAACGTAACCAACAATTACTCGATCAAGTGCCTGTTATCTGCCAACATCTAGCAACTGCTTCAGCAATAAGGAGTAACCAATAGGCTACTCCCTGTTGTTGTTGGAAATTATTCCAAGGCTTCTACATAAAATCACGGGATTAGGTCTATGATATATATTTTTTAATAATATTACCCTTCTAATTAATTTGGAAAATGATGTATAGGTTTTGCATATTGAGCAGAGGGGTTAGACCTGTCCTCAGGGGGGTGACTTATTTAGATGCATGTAGAGACACATTAAAGTGACCTAATCACTGCTTTCCACGTTTGATTTGATTAGCAGAGACCCCTATTAATGTCTCATAAGAGCACAGAAATAATGATGGAGACAAGCTAATATAATAGGAATTACCTGTCACAGGTAAGTGGACCCTCACTCTGCAGAGTAATCCATACACTGGATCATAAAAACCACATGATTCCCCCTCTTTAATGACCCTTCAGTCTGTGTTTTTTTTATAAATTGATCATTTTAAATGTGTTTTTCAAATTTGCTGCATCCGCCTCAGTAGCCCTCTTTCATCCAGCGAGGGACATAGCCATCGATTAAAGCACTGGCTTAGCCCTAAGAGAAATTCATTGAGCCATACCTATTTACTCTTTTAAAAGTTTCTCGGAATGTTGTTTGAAAAATTATCGAACGCCCTAACTAATGCAGACCGGCCATTTATACATCATAATGACAGCCGCAGCAAGAATTGCATGCAGTCAGTGGTTTTGCCGCAATGTAATGGCCACGCTCCTCTCGATGTGTTCACCACAGGAAATTACATATTCCTCTCTGCTCTCCTTTGCCCATTGTGCATTAAATGGATGAAAGCACTAACGGCGGCCAAGCATGCATTCAATTTCTCCACACAGAGGGAAGGAGAGGCAGACAGAGCATCAGGGAGTGTCACAAAGTCCCGAGAGGAAAGATGAAAATAGACACAAGAGTGGGTACCATCTTCTTCATTAAGCCACTTTAACCCAACGCTGTTTGTTTGCTTTGTGCTTCCCATGAGCCGGAGTTCCCTCCGTGAGGATCCAATAAAAGAATCTACCTCAAAAAAAGTGCCTTGGAGGCAAAAGAATATGAGATATTTTAGGGTTTATGGGACAGATTAAATTTAAGCAGGGAGTTGGCCAGTATTGAGTGTGCAGCAGAGGAGGCTGATCCTCCTCTGGTTTTGAGAAGCAAAAAAGCATTACCAAATCTCAATATGTATTTAGTAGAAATCATTGTGATATCTTCATTTGAAAAAATCCATGATTGAGATTCATATCATGCTTCAACAGCGACACCTACAGGCAAGAAAAGGCTAGTGTGTGTGAAGTGGAGAGCAGAGGAGGACAGACTCAGCTTATCCTGCTCTGGAGGTGGGATTTGGTAGATCGATTTTGCGCTTCCTTGTTTCATGCTGATCTGAGGTATTGACCAAAACACGGGAAAGGATTCTACAAGGAAGGATGTCCTACCTAACCGACCAACAACCAGAGTACAACATTGACATGGCGTCGGTCCAATGAGAATTTCCCCATTTCCTTTTCAGTTCTCTGCCACTGTAAGGGGCTAGAGTGTGACGTTCTATTCATTCATAAAAAAACTACTATTTAGCATTGTCTACATATATTTCATTATGTCTTTTCTCTTACCCTTTAGAGAAGAGTATAATCCCATCTTTTTATTCTTTTGTGTTTGTCAGGTTACAAGGAATTTCTAACGTTTGTTGTAAAAACACGTATTTGATCATGAATACCGTGAATAAATGTCTTGTGTAGTTAAAGAAAGCTTTACATTTCTAAATAATAAAAGATAACATTCATAGAGCTACTGTCATACGAAGTCCGGGCCAATCACAATATCCCATTTTAATATAAGTGACCTGCAGGAATATCCAGCTGCTGTCTCTTTGACTTCTCTACGACAATGAGTCTGAGATCTGAGACTAACCTTAAACCAGTAGTACTGGTGTTCTAGGTGGCTCTACCGGAGATAATGGTACAAACTTAAATAGTTCAGATAATCTGAACAACAGCTTAATCAGTGAATGTTATGGAACAACATGCATATAAATACCAAAATCTCCTGCAGAATGATGTGAGTTTCTGTCTCTGTAGAATATACAACAATCAACTAGTTACTGGTATCAATGTTGGGGCTGATTGGTCTTTTAATCGACGGTTCCAATTTCATAGATTTGATTTCAGAGCTGTTCCTATTACGGTAATAGAACCTTGAAAGTAATGTGCATCAGACGGGAGGTAGAAAATGAAAATCTCTCGCTCAGTTCCTCATATGGCTTTAAATTACATTCTTAATTTGAGACTTAAACATGATGATTGAGAGAAGAATTTTTCTACGCTCTCTTCTGTAAAAAGTCAGTCCAGTTCACTCATAAAATGTATCTGTTTCTGTCCTTCTCTTCAAATATGAATATCTAATAAATTGATGGATGAATTGGTCAACATAATTGTACCTTCATATATTTAGTTGTACCTTACACCACCATAGAATTGGTACTAAATGAGATTCAACTGTTTTACATGTCAATTTTTTACCCAAACATTCATAGTTTTTTGTCTAAAATGTAATCAAAGAACCAACCATTCATTAACTAGACTATGCTTGACACTTAAGGATTAAAATTCCCTTTAGCGAGCATTAAACTAAAAATCTTTATTGTATTATGCTGGAACTATATAATGTTCTAACAATTTTCCTCAGCCATTGAACATATTAAGGTTAAGGTTAAGTCTTAACGTAAATACACAATTCTGTGTGTTTCAACTATTTTGGCCTGTTTTGTTAAAATAAAATCATGAATTCATACTGTGTTTCATGTTAAAGTACATTTATTTACACTTTACCTTCAGCAATGATTTTGTACCTATATATTTAAACAAAGGTCCACAGTTATCACCCAAGGTCCACTTTTGTACCTTATGTGCTACTCGAGCCCCAGCAGGTCTACATGTTATAGGGTCCTTGAGCAAAACCCTGAACCCAATCTGCTCCCTGGAAGCTTCAAAAGAGCTGTCCACTGCTCCATCAGGGACGGGTCAAATGTAGAGAACCTGAATTTCCCTTGAAGAAAAAAAGTTTCACGCAGGCTGCTGTCACTGCCCAAGGCCTGGACTCCAAAGACACATGCACACAACCCAGCAGCCGCAGCAGCAGCAGCATTAAAAATAGAGTTTGCATATCTCACAGAAATCCAAATGTTGCCTCTGCTTCCGGTATTTCTCTAATGAATGTCCTCATTAGGGCATCAATGGCCAAAATTTCCCCGTGGACATGCATGAGAGGAAGATGCATCAGCCTTTTTTGAGTCACTGCTACGTCTTCAGACAGCGCCGGCTGGAATGTGTTTACAGGAATTAAGTTTAATGAGGCTTTAGGCTTCATTGAAAATAACCCTTTTATGTGGGTGGAGTTTAGTCATTGTTAAGGCTTTATGTTTTTTAAGTGTGAGACGGAGACTCGCCAATGACATCACCGATCATTCACAGCCATTGTTGCTTCCTTGTTGACTGCCTTAATAAGCAGTTTATCCCTAACAACTGCTGTTTTCATGCCATCTTGGTAGAATCTACTCTTTAGTTCTGCTGTAAATAAGTCAACCGCTTCATAAAACTCATCTGGCTTTGAGTGTTGTGTCCCTGGCTCTGTCATGTGCAAACAACAGTTAGAATGAGGAAAATTATTCAGTCTGTATTGAGTCTTGCTGTTGATACACCATGAAGCATGTTCTCCACCAATTTAACCAAGGGCTTCAATGCACTCTCTAAATCTTTTCAAATCGGCACTCTTAAGGACATCTAGATCTGTAAACTCCTGGCTATTGTCTCACTCGCACTGAATAGTTTCTGACAACTTAGAAGGCCCGGGGAGTTTTTAGCATTTATGGCTTGAATACACAAGCTTCCGATCTCTGCTCTGGCCTCTCACAGACTTGTCAGCCTTAAACTGCTCCATAATTCAATTAATTTCTCCGCAGACACTGCACACAATGGAGATAGCCAAAGCCATGCATGGCTGCATGGACCATTAACTTCTTCACCAACAGACCAAAACATGTGAGGCTTCCAGGGGGAGGTCTTCTCCTCATTCCAGCTTAGACTAAACACACTGGACTTCTGCCACAACATCTGGTGTACAGGAGCGACATCAGGGTGAACCGGTGGGAAATCAATCCAGTAAGGCAAAGGAGCTTCTGGTTGACTTCATCAGGGGTTCACCTCAACAATGAGATGAGCTGAGTGGTTGATACTGTGTCTTTTAAATGTTGATGTCAGCAATTGGACTTACAGCACTAGACAGGATGTTGACGCAGTCGCGGGTCGATATGTTGCCTACAACTTGACCCGTGTTTAGGCCTAAATGCCTGGTGTTGTGCCCTGAAACAGGGAATAGCAGTGAGATTAGAATGAAAGACGACGACGCCAAGCTCTTGTCTGTATCGAATCAACTTTCTCTACATAAACATTTTCCACATTTCAGTCAGTCAACTCACGTTAAAAAACTCCAATTAGGTCTCTTAAATTTGCCTTGCTGACTGCAGTTTAATCAGAAGCCATAACCTACCTAAATCACCTTAGAGCATAAATTACCTTTCCAAATCGTCACACTAGTGGTTGAAACAATACCGTATGTTGTGTGAGGGTTGCTGCCTACTTTTTGTATTCTAGCAACCCTGCAAGAAATCTGATTTGCTCCACTTTAATTCAAAAAAAGAAAAGAAATCAGAACTGAGCCACAAACTGGTTATGTGAAGTGAGCAAAAGCTACACATTTGCTGTACAGTTTAGGACTTTGGTCCAGGTTGAGCCAGGGGACGGGTAGAGTCTCACTGGAGAGAATGGGATAATTAACACACACTTAAACAGCCACTTGGTATTCTCTGCACAAACGCTAAAACAACACTCAGACCGGCCGAACACACAAGGGCAGCTGGATTGTAAATCAAACTCTTGTCATTTTCTACGCATGCAGAACCAAAACGTCATGCTGAAGGACGATATCTTACCAATCCAGCAGGGATGTGTAACCTTCAGCAGGAGCTGAATCCTTTTATCATTTCAGTTCAAATAAAGACAACTCTCCTGCTCAGGAAGGCGTGCAAACACGTAAGACGCCATAACAGGCAATAAAAATACTGCCAGCTGCATGTTGTCTGGTACAAAAAAGCTGTCATGCATTTTTAGCGAAGAAAAGTTTCAAATCTAAGTTGAACAGGATCTAACTCTCTTAAGGAACTAGTTACTATTTAACCATGAAGTCATTTTCAAAGCAGCAGCCCATAAAGCAGTGCAACGCGTTTTCTCTCGTGGAAGCTTTATGGGCACTCTTTATGTATTTTTAATTTAATAGCGGGGAAGATCAGAGAGGTCTGAGTAGACGTTGCCATAAATGAGGTGTTGTACTGATGCTGTTCGATATAATATTACTGCAGATAGTTTTAGAGTTATTTATAATCTAGAGAAATGGTGCACATCAACATTAATGTGGCAATTTTCTCATGACTTTTCAACACTCAGCATTTTTTATGAGTATTTTTGATTCCTGCTCAACATTAAGTCAACAAAGTGAAGAAGTACATTTAGAATCCATCCCGGAGTCAGGACCCTCGTACCAGAATCCAGAGTTTGATTCCTAAATGTTAATAGGTTTTAGGCTATAACATTGCTTTGGTTGAGATTTGGAAAAGATCATCATTTAACACATGGTGCAATTTTATCAATTTGTTTTTGTTATCCTTGGGGAACTCTGTTTTGGAGATTTACTATACATACAGACAAAACCGACCGTCACTCATTAGACAGTTTTCATAGACGTTCAAACCACATCAGACAATCATGAACAACCAGATTCAGACCTCAGTGATCAGAGCACTGATTTGGGATTTGGACTTGTTGGTCCTTTTCACCCAGCAGTCCTGACATCTGCTCGTCCGTGATAGTGATGAACCAATAAACACCAAAGAAGGAGAAGCAGATGAAGAAGGAACCAAAATCAATCCCGTTTCGCCAGCTTATGCCCTATTTTACGGGACTAGTATTACCCGGGCACCTGATGTAAATTATAATATTTACGGACGACGTCTGTGATATTGAGCCCGTGTGAATTCTCCTTACCTGGTATCTCAGTGATTTGGGGGTCCAATTAATATTTATTGTTTCCTCTGCTGTCTGCCTCTTTCCCAATCTAATAATTGCAGTTGCGGTGGATTGAATGAAATACGGTTTTGAACTGGCGTAAGAGAAATGTTGATGATCAATATGTGCTGCAACTCACATCAATTATTGCAGCTCGCTGCGTTCTTCATCAATCTGCCGCGCCCATCAGGCGGGGGAACACTGAAGGGTTGGGTACCCGGGATATTCATCGGACCCAAGCGAAAAGACCTACTCAAGCTGTCCTGACGGGGTTGATTTACAGCAGGTGGGCTTGATGTCATATCAATTGGGGAAATGTCATTGAATTAAAGTGAAATACAGACTTCACTTATCCTGTGTGACTGCACCACAAGAAATTCATATGTGGGGTATCATTTCTAAATCACACATGGTCCTCAGGTAGTAAGAGTCCCGTGCATACGACGTGTCGTCATGGATACAGAAATGCCGGCGAGTTAAAGATATGGTTTTGAAGGTATTTAATCACATATATGTCCATCAATGCTCCACTTCCTACCTTTGGTTTATAACCTGGTCCATTTTGCTTTCACACCACAAACGAACCACACCAGGGTTCACTTGGAAGCGAACCGAAACCCCCGTTTTCAAGAGGAAGAGAGTCCGTTTATTTGGTCCGCACCAGAGTTCGCATGAGCGTCTCACAACCTCAAACGTACCGAACTATTCGAGGAAAAAAAACCTGGTTTGTTTTAAAGAGGAGCAAACAGCTCAGGTGTGAACGCACCCTAAATAATCTCTTGGAGGACACAATTTAGTCAGAGGGGACCAGAGGGGATACTGTTAGCTAGTCTGAGCATGCTCTTATTGGGAGTTCCTCGAATGAATTGGGCTACAGATTTTCCTTCAATCTCTGAGCAAATTTTTTTTTTTTTTTTTTTTTACAGAACCAGACCAAATTGAAGAACATCACGGCATTCTGAATCGCTGATATAAACGAGAGAAAAAAGAAGGATTCATCTCTTTACTGGCTCCAAATCATGTGAGTCCATAAAGGAAGTAAATGCGTTAATTTATCTTCTGACAAGTAAATGATGTAGTTTAGATCTGTGAAAGAGTGGCATCAATCATAACACACAGGTATTTATATGAAGGTACTTGTTATATTTCTACATAGTTGGTTGTCATACATTATGCATACTGTGGATACTAGAAGCAGCTGACGATCAGGGATCAGGAGGAAGGTCAAAAACGATTCCCTCCGTCTTATTTTGTTTGTCAAACACCGGTGACATTTCATCTTTAGGAGACATGTACGTGATTATGAATTTTCATATTGTACGACTACAAACACAAAGTCTGTTGACTGCATTTCATCCCTATTTGACTAACCGGTGAGACACTGCACTGTGACTCAACACAATGTAACAAAGAAAAGATGTGGGAGGAGTGTTTGGACTAAGTTTAACGGCAGAATTTACTAATTACAGCAACGTTCATTCTCTTACATTCATGTGTTGAAATGTACAAAAGTGTTAAATATAACAAGGAACTTACTTTTCAGGCATAATGCATGACTGAAGACACGTGCCTGTGTCAGAAACTTTAAATAAATCGTAGCTGTGTCTCAATATAGGGGCTGCATCCGTCAAAGGTTCTGATCTATGAATGACTGTTCATCGCAGGCCATGCTCAAAAAAAGACCACTTTTAACCCTTAAATGTCCTCTCAAAGAAAAAAAAAGTTTGTATGTATGGTATGGTTTTCTTTAAATATTTTATTTCTTTAGGACATTTATTAATATAATATCTTAGACACTCTAAATTAACCATAAAATGACCAGTTGTTTGGTCAAGTATGTTTTTAAACAGTAAAAACAATTCTATTTCATGGAAAATAGTAAATTTTAATTTGGTTAGCCCAACCATTTGCTAAAGCATGTTTTTAGAAAATATACATTATTAGATTTCTTTTATCGTTGTATCACGTTTCATAACTCTGTTGGCAGTAAGTCTTGAGAAAGTCCTCAAAGGCTTTTTTTGCATTACAAAAAAATAGGACTTTCTCAATAACCATGGTTAATGCCTCCTCCTTAGCTTTCCCCCTTTGACCTTTGGTATTCCCCAGCACTCCACCCTTGGCCCCACCCTTAGTCTGTTGCATGTACATTGTGCTACTGGGTCATACAGGTTCAGTCAAGTGGCAGACATTTTTTGTGTTGTGCTCGAAAAAACAGTTTAGCAGGACGTTACAGGTTTAACACGAGTAGAAGATGAAATAGTTAAAGAGCAACTCCTTTCGGCTCTTTCCCTTTTTTTTTTTTTTAAGGGGTCACCACAGCAGATCATCTCATTCTGCATATTCATCTGGAAGAGGTTGTTTTACATCGGAGGCCCTTCCTGACAAAACACTCACTCTTTATACGGGATTTGGACATTCACTGGATGATGCAGGGATGGCTGTTAGCTGGGATTCAAACCCAAATCTCCCGCACCAAAGTCAGTGGTGTAACCCACTGAGTTAAAGCTGTGGCATATTTGTAAAAACAAATCCATTATGCAATGGATCCTTTTGCTTTTGTTGACAGGAAAATTCATCACCAATGCTTAATGAGTCTTCGGGATACAACAGCCTCCACGCGATGGATCCTTCACAGTCTGAAAATAATGGCCACATCTGAAGGGGTCGTTGAAAGGGGACAGGCCTAATCGTGCTGCTGTGATGCATTTGGTGTTCAAATGCAGCCATGGAAAGACAGAGATCCCGAAACGGGACATAACCCATGTGAAACGGACATAATAGTCGGACGTGCCAACTTAGAAAATGTTGATCGTGTGGGAAATGAGCTGAAGAAGAGCTCTTTACTGCTAGTCACGAAAAGAGTGGAGTCGGGAGGACCATGTGGGTTATATCTCATGGGCGGCATTGATTGGAGGAGGAGGAGCTGGCAGTGGTGCATTGTGTATTTCATAGAGAAAGAGAATCACTCTGTGTCATTCCAGTGTCTGCTGAGAGCGATGCGCTTCGCTGAAGGGTGACAGCAGAGAGACGGTGCCGCACTGCTGCTGTCAGGGCCGTTCTGCTGCTCAGCTCTCCGCTGTGGGCATCTGGCTGCTGTAACCGGCTGGACTTGAGTAGATAATCATGTCATTTTCATTTTGCATGTGGAAGTCAGAGCCAACGGATCCGCTTAGCTAACGGTCTCATTTATGGAAACGCACGTAGAGGAGAGGCAGATTAATTTTTTAAAGGTCAGATGTGTTAGCCTTCTGCAGGAGCTCGGCAAAAATGCCACCGCTTAAAAACTCTATCTTACTTACAGCATTCGTGGGTCTCCGTAGGTTAGGTAATGTAAATAATAGTTAGGAATTAGAGTTTATAGAAGCAAACTCTCTGTACAGAGTTCCATAAGAGCTGAAGCTGGTTTTTTTTTAAGGAGAGAATTCTTCTACACAGGACAGAGTTTCTGCTTTCTGCTCCTGACTGATGCATCTGTTGTATTCAAGTGGAACATCCAGAGTCAGAGAGCATAGATTTTTTTATTTATTATTATAAACAGCAGTGGAAGCTGCATCTCTTTACCATCTAAACAAGCTTATTTTACTCTGCTTTTTCTTTCCTGAGCCGATGAGATTTTCTTTAGTTTCGTTATTTTAGTCTACATATTTTATTTCACATGTTCCTCTCTGCCTTCCCCGTGGTTTTATTTTCTTTTATACTTTTTGTTTTTCTTTGAATTGAATTCAAAATAGTTTTTCAATAAGAAAACTTCTGACTCTGCACACTAGAGGTATTCTCCAAGTCTGATTTTCATTCACGCTTTACATATTTTACCTACAGCAGAGCAACAAGTTTGCTGATTCATCACTTGATGAACCCTGAAACCTGGTGCTGGTAAAATGCTGCTCTACACTTTGCTAAAATACCCGTCAGATATTTAGATACTTCCCTTGTGTTTAGTTGCTGAATTGTAACACAGCCTATGTGAAATGGACAACTTGATATTAGTTAAATGAACAAATTTAGAGAATGAAGACCGACCGAAAGTTCAGTCAGGAAAGACTATCCCTTTGCACACTCAGGCCACAGCTACTGCTAATACCACTTTATTTGAGCCCATAACTCTCTTGCTGTGAGGCAACTGTGCTGCCCACTGCGCCACCATGCTGCCACAAAGTCTTTATCGTGTGATTTATTGTATGAACTCATCAAATTCTCGAGTCCGGGTCAGATTGGTAAAAGCCCTGCATTTAGAGTCATAAAAAAAAAAAGCAAGGATGGTTGTACTGCTTTGGATTCCGTCAGGCAGCGCCGTCATGTTTGCCTTCATATTTACGACCTCCGTGGAAGCAATGCGTCTCAGGGCAGCCTTAAAGTCCTCCCCTTGCCCTCTATAAATATATTCTTTACGGCCGTGGAGGTGACGGAAAGTCGTAAACAGCAATTACATGGATGAGCTGCATTTCTTAACCTAGTCCACCTTCTATCAACAAAGATCCTGCTCAGTGAACCCGTAGAGAGCCTCAGAACTGAACATCTAACCTTCTCCACCTTTCTGCCCCCCGTTACAGAGCAGCTCTAACAAACGGATCCATCACAGTCCACTGTCCCTTCTCTTCATATCTGTCTGTCTATCTGTTTTCCATTTGGAAGGCCAGCCCATTGATTTCAGCTCAATGAAGCAGGCTCGAGGTCTTTACTGCAAATCTATGATTTATGTGACTCCTGCTGGAGGAGAGGCCTGCTGTCAGACAGAGTTTTGTCACAGAGTTACAAGATCTGAGCTTAGCTGTGGTGGGGCTAATGTCAACATAAATGGTGCAATATGAGAGTACAGACTTGAACTCATGGTTCCAAAAAGAAGGGATGTTACTGAATTTGATACAAGTTCTATTTCTTATAGCCTGAGGGACTGCGTCTACGATCAACATCCGGTTTAAAATAGCTTCACCCTTTAATATCCTGCTCAACTGTTTCGTTGAGCTCATTTTGAGTCCCTATTATAATATAAAAAATGTGTGCCACTACACTGAACCTGTTTGCAATATGGCCCAGTAGCAGCATGTATATGCTAAACAATAAGGGACCAAGGATGGAGCCCTGAGAGACACCACAATTGAAAGGGACCGGCAAGGAGGAGACATTAATCATGGCTATTGAGTAAATCTTATTTGATAAGATGGATTTTTTTGGGCACTCAAAGCATATGACTCACTGAACTGGACTGACTAAACAGAATTATCTAACATAGTACAAACCTAAAAGAGTTGAATAAATTAATAATAATTAAAGATATTTTTCAAAAAAACATACTTTACCAAAGCGGTTCAGAGATTTCACTTCATACTTAACGTACTAACGGTGCGCTAATCTAAATAAAATGGACTATTTTCTATGAAAGTCAGATTTTTGTTTTTCTGTTTTAAAAGAGGAAAACTTGAATTTTCAAATTAAAAAACATTTTGGCCTTGATATGGTTACAGAATAGTGAAGGTGGCATGGTTCCACCATAATCATCTTCATAATGTAGGGGTGACTTGAGAGAAGCTGAACCCAAGACCAACAGGTGAGACAAGAACCAAGCAAGACTTCAAAGCACAGGCTGGCATTTTATAATAATTTGATATCAGGAAGATCCATTTATCCCTTCAGGAAAGCTCACAGTGAGAATTAGGAAAGCTCTCAGTAGATATTCCAGCAAGACGTGCGCCACCAAACAACTCATTCATGAAGGGAAAACAAGATAGATCCAGGTCCACTCAAAAACTCAATATTACTTCCTTAATATCATTAGTGAAAAATGCTGAAATGAAGGATATCCTTGAATGAATTTCTTTAAACTGCTCCTTAATCCGGAAGCACTCCAAAAATGAATGAGCTCTTTGCAGCTATAAGACCCACCACTACTGGGCTTTATATCTCCTCACTCACCAGTGCATCCATGGCAACGCACCCCCCTACCTAAAAGAACTACTCACCCCACTGACCTCAACACGATCCCTCCGTTCTACCCACTCATATCGCTTCCTCCTCCCACGGACTGGCCTTCTGTTCTGCTGCCCCTCGTCTGTGGAATGCCCTCCCCAACCATCTGAGGGCTCCACAGACGACAGAGACCTTTAAAAAAGGACTTAAAACTTTTCTTTTTAGCAGAACCTATGACTTTTAATTAACATTGCTGCTTTTTGGTCATATTTTTTTATTATTATTATTATAAAAAGGGATTGTGTTCCTCAGGGGGTAAAAAGGATGTAGGTATTTCTATCACATTTTATTCATTAATTTAACAAGATAAACACTTAAGATCAGTAAGATTACACCAATACATCTAAAAGTTGTGGAGCTATTTTATTCAATATTCAGTAAATTATTCAGGCCAGGATTAACTTCGAATAACCAACGAGCCGTAAATAAGTGCGCACACACTGCAAGTGAATTAATCAACATTTGACGTATGCAGATTTGTTTGTCTGTGCTGTTTACAAAACCCTGTAGGCCGTAAACTGATAAAGCTGCCTGACATCATTTATCTTCATTTGTCTCATAGTTGAAATGCAAAAACCGGAGAGGGAGAGTAGAGAGGCAAAGAGGGAGTTCAGTGGAGGAAAAAATGATTAAAAGTCTTGAGAAAGAGCTTCCTTTAAAATACCTTTTGGCTGAAGGTTATTTTGTTTACTATACTGTTTGCCCTGAGGACAAATCATTTCCTGAATCCTCTCCAAGGTGGTGAACTCCATTGTGAATAAGACACATCCAATACAGAGCCCATTCCCTGCTTCAGATCCTTCTTAACCTTCTAGCGTTTCCTTCTCCAAGACAATAACATTAAAAAAAAAGCACATTGGGGAATAGCGTTTAGAACCATATTCATCACAACCTGAAGACCTGATGCTCCGTTTCTCCTCGCTGCTGTAATCACCTCTCTTACTGCCATTATTCATTTCCAAACAGGCCGTCATCTCGGGCTCCCACAGGAGGGAAAGCAGGTGAAGATGGACAGATAGAATGACAGTGACGAAGAAGAGGGGCGCTCAGGAGAGCAAACAGTAAATGAGGGCACTAAGTTCACAAAGTAAAAGTGAGAAGCAGGTTGATTTCTCACTAAATGTGTGGCCCCCGGCCCGCTAAGGAGGTTATTAATGTAAATAGAGGAGGGGGATGCAGACAACCGGCTAAAAGACACAGACAGAGGGATGAGTGCCGCTGCTGCAACCAATCTCTGCGTCTGCAGCTTTACTTCATGAGACAGGAATGCTGGGCTGCATGTCAAGTGAGGCTTACAGAGATGCAGTTTGGATTATTTACCTGGCTTTGGGGATAAGAGGTGCTGGCTGGAGAGCTCTGGCAGCAGTGAGAGAAATTTCAAGAAATTGGATGAGACAGCCACGGCGTGAGGATAGGCTGGGTTAATGGCGCTTAAAAAGAAAACATGTTAGTGTGAGTCAATGTGCACCGTAGGGTGCCGTCGGTGGTGGATTTAGCTATGGGCGACATGGGCGGTCGCCCAGGGAGGCATTTTGCCCCTTGGCGGGATGGCGCTCACATCAATAAAAAAACATCTGAATAGTAATTTCGCTGATCGGTTTCTTATCGCTCATGCTTCACGCCATGTAAATTATAATGTCAACATGTGGTTGCTGCTACGCCGCCCCTCCCCATGTCACACCTCTGATGGTGGGATCCCTCTCTAAGGGAAGAAACCTGTCTGCTCATAGACAAGAGGGGCGCCCACTGAGCGTTACAGTAATGTAATGTGTGTTGGTTTTCTGTGCAACAGCTACTAAAGTTTTATATAATTACACATCATCATGATAATATGTCTAGGCTGCAACACAATTATTACAACTCTAACACAAATAAGGTAATGGATGACTCCTTAAAGTTTTCAACAATGGTAGGAACAACTTCCGAATCATTACAATCTAACAACAAGTGATTGGTGTTGTATCAGCCTTTCGTTGTGGAGACAGAGCCGAACCCTAAGGCAAAGCTCTCAATTTCGGGACCGAAAGTCCCGAAGTCCAAATTAAATTTATTAATTCATTCATTAATTAATCAAAAAAAGAGATGGACACTAATTCTCTTCAGTACATTTAAAAATATACATTCATTTTAATTTATCTTTTCAATAAGAATAAAATTTAAATGACAGTCAGACTTTATTTTCAGTCACTTCTGACTAAAGGGAAAGGGAAATCGTCTTCGTCTTTCGGCTGTTCCCTTTGGGGGGTCGCCAAAGCGGATCATCTGTTTCCTTCCAGAGTTACCGCCGGTACCCTGCTGGCTAACAGTACCATCGATGGTATCTGTAAAACCCAAGCCTCAATGGATCCAATTTGGAAATCAGGTTCCACGTATTGATATGGCACAGATTTTACGCCGATGCCCTTCATGACGCAACCTTTCCTATTTATCCGGGCTTTGGACTCCTTCGTGGGTGGATTCCACCTTTGAAAAGGGAATACTTAATATTAAACATCTTCATCTGGACTTTAATCCGTCTTTTTTATTTAAATGTATTACATTACAAAGACTTCATAAATCAGGAACGACTGGTGTGTTTCTAAAAAATAATATCCTGCAGTACCCCCGAAGCACCCCTAGGGGTACGCCTACCATCATTTGAGGAACGCTTTTAAGACGGAAAGGATTATGCTGATGGATTAATTTGATTGACTCAGTGTAAAGGCCTGTCAGTCACCACAAGTCACAAACCACAAATCTTTTCAAACCAAAGCATAAATATTTAGTAGAGGTTTTATGGCAGCCAGCAGCTGATAACAGACTGTTGGGAGAAGAAACCACACATTTGGAATGAATTGGCGGCTCTCTGGAGGCCAAACATGTGACAGGTAGAGAATCGGCTCATCCCACTCAGGAGAGGTTATTGTGCCGCCATTCCCATCGTCGTAAAAGGTTTTGGTTTTTTTTCTTAAGATTCAAGGATGTGCTAGATTTTGCACTTGGGGCTGGCAGAGGAGTTTATTTGTGTGTGTGTGTGTGTGTGTGCGTGTGTGTGTGTATTCAGCATGAGTTTATGTGCATATAAATGTAAAATTTGATATAGAAGTGGTTGAAAATGAGAGATCTAGCGTCTCACTGTCGAATCATGTTTACCATCACAAAGCTGCTCCGCATTGCAGTCGTCTCCTCTTCACGTTTTCCTTCCCGCTAATATTGACACACGTCAGCTATTTAACGCAGCTGCTGCTTTGATTTGTCTGAATCAACGCTGAAGACACACAAAGAGTGTTTTTAATAACTGACTTGCTACTGAGTTTAGTTTTAAATAAGAACATTGTTGCTTGTTTTGGACAGCTGTCAGATCTTTTACACATTTGTAGTGTTTCAGCACTGATGTACCAACAAGCATTTGTACATTAATGTATTTATTTGAGTTTTTTGGCATTTACTGCTATATGTTTTACTTATGTCGATATTTATGTGTATCCAGGAATGGATACACATAAATCTCCCCGGCTCTCTCTTTAATCCTTTTATCTCACTTGATTTTAACTTGATTATCTGATTAGCCTTTTACTCACTATGTAATTTTGCGATTTTATTTTGTATCCATCTTAATGCCTGTTATTCAAATACACTTTGACGTGACTTGAATATAATGTCTAAATATATTCATCGAAAAGGAGGCGTGTCACTTGACGGGACACTTGATGACATCTGTTTGACACCTGAAGGCCCCTGTAGATTATTGGATGGGGAGGGGTGAGCTGATGACAGTTGACATAAAGGAAAGTATCTTCTGGTTAAGGACTGGTTCACCCTCAGAATGACTTTTCGCACAATGAATTGTTGATGTGTGACTGTGCAAGTCACCACAGATACTGTCCCCTTTTTACTGCCGAGCCGGATTAACAGAACTAGAAGGTAATTCATCCCTGAGCCCCGACTCTGTTCAGTCAGCCAGGAAAATAGTACTGCGCTGATTTGTTGCCCTTGACTCCAGACTGAAATTTGTTGGTACTTTGTTGATAAATAATATAGCAGAGTATATGTATGTGTTAATTGTATTCCTGCTACCTCCTGCATAAACTGTAATCTCAGTAGAACTGTAGCCCGAACGGAGGAGTGAGCGGCAAACGTGTTCTGTCTGAGTTGGTCCTCTCATATTATTTGGTGCTTAATTTGTCTCATATTTACAATCTTGGATTAATTAATTCAGGGGATATGGCTTTTTTTTTTAAATACAAAATGCATAGAGTATATAGTAAATAGCCTGGATATGTTACGTCTACAATTTTTTTTACAATAAAAGCACTTTTAAGGTTTTTTTATGAAGTAGAATACTGGAGTAATTTAATTTAAACCAGATAAAGGAAGTAAAGATTCATCCATTCATTTTCCGTAAGCGCTTATCCTGCTAGAGAGACCCCAAACTAACACACTGAGAACTCTACACACTAAAGACCCAAAGCCAAAGTTGGATTTGAACCCTGAACCTTCCGCTGTGAGGCAGCTGTACTACCAACAGCGCCACCGCCAAAGTAATGATGCGATATCTTTAACGGCAACAATCAACATGAGGATTCATACTAAAGTATGAACAGTTACACAGCATGCATCAAACCGAGTTCTTTAGAAGCAAATTCTTCTAATCCTCCTGCTTGAACCTCCTGTCGTCCAGCTCCATGGAGACATGGAGCCTTAAATTTGAGCAGAAGGTGGTAATAGAGGTGAAGACAGGTTGATTCTTAGACCGGAAATGAGCAGTCCGATGTATTAAAGTCATCCAGTCTTTGTCAGGAGATGTCAGTGCTGGGATGACTGCCTGAACAAAGTCCTCCACAGAGTAACAACAGATAAAGGTATCCTCTGACCATAACTGGCCTTCATTACTTCATTACTACTTTATTACAGTTTCAGCTTACATAATCAAAATCATAAAAGTCCACTCGGAGCAGTTTTCTGATACATTGCATCTCCAAGGGATAAAAAGAGCACTATAATAGCTTACTGCATTAGTGCAATGACTCACAAGGGAAGACTTGACAAAACCTAAAGCTGGTGTGGAGCTGTTATTAGTTTCATTTATTATTTATTACATGCCCCAAAGGCAGCGATATTAAGAAATCACTATCGCCATGTCCGCCGCACATCCTTCGCCTTAACGCGAGAAATAAAAAACTTTTTCGTGGATCAGTTTCAAATTTTTATATCTCCTTGGACGTTAGTGTGATCTAGAACTGATTAATTTTGGGAAAGGTCGGCTGCATATTTCTGCCACTAGGGGGAGTTTTATCTCCTTTTTCAGGTCATAACTTCCCAACAGTTGGTCCAATTTAGTCCAAATTTGGTGCATATGAATTAATTGAAGGAGAAATTTCACATATATTTCACATTTTAATCTAGTAGTTCACATTTTAGTCACTTTGTTGAACATTACTTGCCAACCACGGGTCCAATTATGTTCAAATTGGCTCATATTAACCCCAACAAGGTGATTCATGTGAGGCTTTCAACATGTTTTTATGGATACGCTCTTCCTGTAAGGAACGACATCATGGGTCTAGGTTATTATTTAATCATTCACATGGTATAATCTGCGGCAGTTCATCTGTCTTCATGTCATGGTACACGCCTTATGTCAGCATTCTCAAGGCAACGGTCCGATAGCGTGCCGTCATTTATCACCCGCTTCAATTTCCAGTCAGTGGTTTTCAGCTGGTACGATCCTGCAGCCGATTCCATCTCTGACTACACATATAATCTATAATTCAGGCATTTACAAAACGCAGTAAATTAGAGAAGAAGAAAAAAAAAAAGAAGCACACTGGTAAAAAGAAGTGAAAATTCATTGAGCACCGACAGGATAAGCAACCAGAGACCTCGGCATTCCACATGGAGGTGCCACGCTAAGTGTCAGTGGAAAATCCTACTAAACTGCAATTAGGAGCAAGTATTTAAAAGGCTAGGAAAAAACCTGTGCATGTGGGAATAGACTAAACTAATCAGGTCTGAATGATACTCAACAAACAGAGATAATGATGTACTCATTATCCTAAATGCATAAATGAATTATCATCAGGCTCGGTGTTCTCTTTCTATATGTCTGTTGAAAATGTAGCTTCAGCATTACTTGGGACCACATACTTCCTATTACCCTTTAATGAATATAATTCATTACAATTCATGAAATTAAGACGGTTAAACATGTATCCTCCAGGTCTCAGTGGAGGCTTTTTATCTGGGTGTAATTGTTAAATAGGTGATATATTCCGAGTCTACTGCGGCCTGAGACAGATACACAGGGAAATAAAGCAGCATTTTATGTCGGGCGGGGATCACAATTATTCTTGAGTCGAGATAATAAAGGGATTTATTGTTTACCCCCAAAGTGTTCTCTTAATTCATTTTCCTGAGGAGGACATCAGATGCCATCCTTTCTCATTTTGATTCACTCCGACATCCTCCCTCTCAGCGGCGTTACCGGCCTGCCTTCTTCCACGCCGGATCTCCTTCTCCACAAATCAGTCATATGGAAACACTAAAACACTCTATCCCATTTTTTAATTATGTGTGTCAAAGAACCTTTGGGGTGGGTTCCTTTTCTGTTTCCTTTTTCTTCTGCTGTGATAGAAATTCTGTAGTTTCATCACAGACTTAATCCTCAATAGAATCCAGTGTCTGTTGGACTGAGATGACCTACTGACAACCAATAAACCGCCATTACTAAACTACAGTATATAGAATCTCTGCAGCTGCGGGTGATTTAACAGAGAAGGGGTTTCTATGATTGATTGAGATATTTGACTGGTTTATAGGTCAAAAGCTGTAAAAAAAAAATATATATATATATATATATATATATATATATATATTAAAGATCTGGAAGCTCTTTCTTGCTCGTTATAATATGGAATCGTCGTCGCTGCGGCAGATCCTTCGTACTCACACAATAACTCTGACACGAATTCATGGATCACTTTCAAATTTGTATACATTCATAGAACTCAGTGCAAGGAAGAAGTGGATTGTTTTTTTGGGAAAGGTCAGTTACATTATTCCACCACCAGGGGGAGCTTTACCTTAAAATTTTTCCGGGCCATAATTTCTTATCAGTTGGTACGATTTAGTCCAAAGTTAATGCTTATTAATCGACTCAAAGAGATCTATCTTCCTATGTTTGTATATATATTCATACATCTTTACATATATACATACATATATACATATACATACACATACATACAAGTACATACATATATACACATGTATACATACACAGACATACATATATATACATACACACACACTCACACACATACATACATACATATATACGTATACACATACATACATACATATACACACATATTATGTATAAACATATATACATATACATATGTAACTCACCAGGTGGCGCTCTTTTTATGTAAAAACATTGGGGGGGTTTTAGACATAGCTTCCTCTCTGTTGGTCCTATTTTCTCCAATTTTACCTCATTTGAACCGCCTCAGGGAGATTTAATTTCTCTCCTCATATTTCACCACTAATGAATCCTATTTTCCTCATCAGAGGGGTATTTGTTTTTCCATCATCCCAAAGTGTCACTCTGGGAACTGACCATAGATCATATCACTGACGTCGCTGACGTATATAAATAGTTAGATTGAGTCAATATGGACGGTTTGAGATTGTTAATGAGTCACATTTATTTTGAGGAGCTCAATTAGGGGAATGCTTGTACAAAGCAGGGGATTGGGGGATTAAGGGAAGTTGAAAAACCAAAAGCAGGTATGTGACGCCGCGGCCACATCACTATTCATGTCCATACTGTCCCTCCATCCACCTGTGCCTCGACATGTTACCGAGGGGCCGTCGTCATAGCAACAGCCGGGCCCGCTGATGCCCTTGGGGAACACTTCTTGGCAGAATTCCTCGGCATCCTCGCTCAGCAAAAGGGCAGCTCCACTTCGTGCTCCCTGACTGTTTATCCGTGCAGACATTCTAGCTTCATTGTACTCTTCTTCACTCTCCCTTCTGTTCAGTTCTTCCTCGACACTTACTGGGAATACAAAAACTGATATCCAGGTTATGTGACGACTCTAAATCTTTGTAAACAGACAAACATAAAAATGTTAATGGTACTTGTGGCACTGCACAATCTCTGCTGTATTCAATTTGTAAAAGAGACTGTGATCATAACATTATAACCACTGAGAGGGAAAGTCAGTATATCGCTGATTATCTTGTTACAGTGGTACCTGTTGGTGGGTGGGATCTATTAGGGAGCACTTGAACATTTTGTCTTGAAGTTGACTTGTTGGAGCAGTATCTTATATACATTGTGATTTACTCTTATAGTCCATATTTTACTCCCCAGGGGGAGCTTGTTGCAAAAAAAAACTTTTACGGACATAAGTTCCTACCTGTTTGTTCATTTTAGTCCAAATCTGGTGCATATGAATTTACCAGAGGAGATCTATCTTCTAAAAAAAAATATATATATATATTTATGTTTTTAAATACTGAGGGCATAACTTCACATTTTTAATTTGAGGGGTTCAATCAGGGCAATTGCTTGTACAACATATGGTATTGGGGACTTTTTCGGGGATATAGCCTTGCTTTCGGTGATGACAGCATAGGTCTATTTCTTTTTTTGTTGTTGTTGTTTAAGCTATGTTTATTAAGCAGGTCACTCCCGGTGCTGATGTCAAAGTCATGCGGTGGAGGTTGAGCCTATAAAATGGTTTGTATGAATGTATGTATTAATGTGTCGGCCCCATATACTACGCAGTCTGTGCCGCAGCAACTCAGATAACAACATGGAACTGTCAAATGGACAAAGTTAAGCCTGGAAGACTATCCCCTTGCATACCCAGGCCACTTCATCACTCTCACCTTTCACACATGCTTGGTCTCCATTACCTGCTTCACGATCTGGTGCTCATTCAGCCGGCCACATCCATCCAATTCCATTGACACGCCTTTATGCTTGATCTAGTATCATCATCTGCTATCTCTTTGTAATATGATTCTCTCCATTTATTTAGCTCTTTCATGCTGCTGTTATCCTCCCATCTCCCCATCTCCGCCAGTCAACCTCATCACTCATTAGTCTCAGCAGAGTCGTCAGCCACCACCAGTAGACAGACTCCAAAGTGGGGTATATCTACTGCTATCGCTCATGGCAGACATCGTTCAATTGCAATCTCCCTTAAGATTCTGAGCACCAAAGACTCTCTGACTAATTACCACACATAATCTTTTGGAATAAACTTTCGTCTTTTCTTCATTCTTTGTTTCTCCTGATTGAAATACCTTCCTGGCATCTTGAAACTGCATGTACTTCATCACTGGTGCTAGCAATTACGCCTTCATCAGGTACATATTTATGACTTTGTCATCAAGGCTGGCAACAGGGGGCTCTCTCCTCTTTAAATAAAAAATATATTTCTTTGATCGTAAGGATTCTACCATTTTTTTCAACAAAGATTTGGTTTCAGCAGCCTACCAAAGTTTGTCTGAGGAAGGTCGTGAAGCGGTGACAGGGTCACAAACACACAAGGCTCTTCTGATGTGCATGGTTTCCGAAGACTTGCTCTTACTGTCAGATCCCACAGGAGAGCCACAGTAGCACAGCAGATTACAGCCAATGCAGAAAAAAGTTTATGTCATTCCTTTTAGTAAGATGTCAGAAGACACCATGTATTTCAGAGCTGTGCTGGCTGCAAAAAAAAAAGGAAACCTACCAATAATAGGCAGGTGGGTGGCTTTAATGTAATGGCTGGTCAGTGTAAGGTGAAACGAGGGAGACAGCAGAGGGACAGAGGTAGAAACGGACAAAACAATCTGAGTCCATGAAACCATGCAAAGATAAGTGATGCTTTGCTGGAATAGTAAATGGGCCATGATCCCACAACAAGAACAACAAGTGACAAGAATATGAATGTCAAGTAATGCAACTCTGTCTCGTGACATGAAAAGTATATTTTCTCTCCGACAGAAGCCTGCATAATAATCCCAGATAATGGATGGTCTCCATCTCTCTTTGTTTTGGACCATCTGCACCACAATACACATTAAAGACAAAACCAGGATGCCATCACAATCATTTTTATTCAACAATAATCTTTTCTCGATTACAGATATGAGCATCCCTCTCTCTCCCACGTGTCAATCACACGCCGACACACAGCTTGTCAGGAAATTTGCTTTCATTGCCTCAGACTCTCACGCGTCGGTGTTGCTCGCAGGAGCGGTTCGGTCCACACATTTAATCCATGTAGAACACTACTTGTTTAGACATAAACAAATCAGGGGGATTGCTTGTAGAATGCAGGGGATCGGGGGATTTTCAGGGATATACCCCTGCTGTTGGGGACGGAAGCATAAACCTAGTTATTACTATCAACTCCAATCCTGGGAATTTTTCACAACATTGCAGAGAATTCTCCGAAGAACTAGATGTGACCCTGTGACACTGCAAGATGTCCAAGATGTATGATGATGATGATGATGATGATGATGATGTATGTCAAGATGTCCTCAAACAAGTTGCAATCTCATCCCCAAATAGTTGACTTCCCAAAAAGAAAACCTGTTGCCTTAAACCACTTTAGTTTCACCAACTGAACAGGGTAAGTTATATTAAAACCTGTTGTAACCAATAGGCTCATAAATGGGCCTTTACATTTGCACAAAGCTAGATTTTGATAAAAACATGAATTTCTTTCACAGCCAAAGGTTTGAGTATGAGCACATATCTCCCCTTAGGTGATATTCTGCAGCCAAAATTCCCATCTGGGTTAAAAATCCCATTTTTGGCACATTTTGAGTATATTGGCTATCAAACTGCTTCAAATGGAGAATCCTCCTGGTACTTCCTCACAGAATCTGCAGAATAACATGGACTTTGTGGTATTTCCATCAAATTAGATGCCGTAGTTTTCAAAGACTTTTTGGGAAAATTCATGGATTTCTTTTGTTTCATGGTGTTACTGTAAAATAATGATGTTATAGCCCTGTTATCCAAGAAAAATTAGGCGACAACCGATAGAAATATTGTAATTTTTTAGTGTTTAATCGTAGATTACTCACACATAGTAACAGGTAAAATGTTAGTGACTCTGAAAATAAATAATTTTAGCTCTTACTTGTCCGTAGACACCAAGCTTATGCGAATGAATCCATTGGTGTGGAGCTATTTAAAGTTTTTTTTAGGTATGTAATTCAGGTGAGGCTTAACTTTGAACAACAAATGGGTAAAAGAAGTGTCAAGATATTAACTTAAATGGATGCAGTGGGCAAATTTATTTGACATAAATTGAGCCTAAGTTGTATAAAGCTCGTTGTTTTTTGGATAGTATGAGGAAGCAGAAGTGCCGTTAACAATTGCACAACTATTTTAATTTATTGATTTTTTTTCCTTAGAGTTTGGAGTCTTTGGCTTATTTATACCTCATATATCCTTATTCAATATATGTCTATTTATATATGTATACAATTACACATGTTTGTATGTCTTTATTGTTTTTATCTTGACAAACGTTGGAGCTGCTATAACGCCCAAATTTTTCCCATGGCGATTATAAAGTTGTTTCTATTCTATTCTATTCTATTCTATTCTATTCTAACAATCTCTGTTATATGTTTGAAAATGAGCAGACACAGTTTTCTCAAAGATCGCAATCAGACGCAGCCCAATGGACTCACATTGACATGTTGCTTCGCTCACTTTTATTAGGCCCCTCCCCTCCCTTGCAGAAAGATGCAGCACTGCATGCTGTATGTTTCAATTGAATAACACAATTCTGCCGTGGTTTGCCAAATAGAAAGAATAATTCATGACCTGAACTTGAGCTCAGTTAAAATCCAGGTTCAGAGTTTGCAATTTCAAACATTCAAACAGGGAAAGCACGGTAACCTAAAGCAAGGTAAATCAAATCAAATGTGCCCTCTGTCCCTCTGTCTGCTCCTTTATGCAGGTGAATGATTGCCAAACAGAGAGCAGCCTTCGTAGTGCAATCCTGTTCCATGCAGCTCCCTACTCCCAGGGGATGGCCAAGGTCCAGGATGGACATAAGAACGCGTGTGACAGGTATACCTGAGCCTGACTGGAGACTGTTACTCATTTTTACAACAAAAAAACAACAAAACGTTTTTATTTATAATGTGTTTGTACTCTGCAGCTCTGAAATGTTACAGGAGAGCCAGGATGGTATGGACTGTGGCACCTTAAGTCCTGAGTCATCTCGTCAGGTCACCATCCAGCGCCACACAACTCAAGGCTTCGGCTTCATCGCAGGCAGCCAGAGGCCTGTTATTGTCCGCTCCGTCTCTGCTGGTCAGTTTGCATGTAGAGCATACGAGGGATTGAACTTTGACCTTTTGATGTCCTGCTCAACTGTTTGCTCAATCACAATTCGACCTTCTATTTGTTATTGAAATATGTGACTGACCCCGTTTATAATATGGCCGAGCGGCAGCACGTATTAGCTTAAAGATAAGGGGCCAAGGATGGAGCCCTGGGGGACACCGCATGTCAAAGGGACCACCGAGGAGGAGGGATTAATCATGGCTATTTGGAAAGTTCTATTCGATAAACTTTTTTAAGCATACTAAAGCATGTGAGGACTTTCAAAACAGAGTTACGTGGCTTAATACAAGTAAGAAAAGTCTAAAGGGGGTCCAACAGTTTCCTAAAAACACTGATTACTGATTATCTGATTAAAACGGACTATTTTCAACGAGATACAACATTTTATCAGGGAATAATTTTCTAGGTCGGAATTTTGCTTGATTAAAGCAATTTATCATTTAATGGTAGATTGAGAAATTAAGTGTGCATGTGGGTAATTTCTTCATAGGTTTTTTTTATCCTTGGGGAGGGTTAAGTAAGTCCAAATGGTTGGAACAGAAATGTCCTTTGTAAGTATAATTCTTATGCTGGCTATGTCCCCTCTTCTCTCCAGACGGCCCCTCCTTTGGAAAGCTTCTTCCAGGAGACCAGATCTTGGCCATTAACGAGGAGACGGTGAGCGACGCCCCCCGAGAGAGAGTCATAGACCTTGTAAGGTAACATCCTTTACTGTCCCAGGTGGGAGGGGGTGCAGGGGACCAGCAACATGGGCAAATGGGGGTAGAGCGGAGGAAGGTAAAGAGGATGGATCGCAATCGGTTTCTAATTGCTGATGGTGATCGAGGATGAGCCACCCTTTTTGCTCAGCAAGAAAACTGAAGATACTACAAACTTAGTGAGGCTCTGTGCTGCGTTATCTGACCCACTGCACTCTGTTATCTCTTTCGCAGACGCTGCAAAGACACAATAGTTCTGACGGTGCTGCAGCCCCATCAGGTAGTACAATGTGACATTCCTCTGCCTTCAGATTTCTCTTAGTCTTCAACACTTTTCTCGCCACCGTGAATCATTCAGAAACCCGACTTTGAAAACTAACCCAGAGCAGATATACGTACGTTAGTTTTCACGGCTCTGGCTGCTTAATAGATTCATATATTATTCTGGCAACCTCTTTCGGAACGGCTTCTACATTAAACATCCTCGTTAAATATATTTTGGATGGTGCGGCCATGCATGGAGTGGAAATAGAAGTTTGCGATTTATTAATCATCCAGCTGCATATCGTAGAAGACGAAAATACTGACATGAAAGTTCAAATAAATATAAAACTGCGTAGTTTGTCTCCTTTATGCACGAGTTATGCAGCAGTTCTGCAGCCGCCGGCCCGTCTCCTCCCTAAGCAGGGAACATCCGTTTTCATGCTCTGCGCTACAATTTAAAGATATTCAAAGGAGTTTCATGTTGAACGCAGGTTTGAAATTGTCGCATTGCAGTAGCGTTAGCAAGCACTCTATCACACGTCTCTTTAGCGCCGGCAGTCACAGGGGCTTTTCTCTAATTTCCATTTCTTCTTTCAAGCGGATTCTCTCCTCTCATCCTCAGTCACCTAAGTCTGCCTTCATAAGTGCAGCCAAAAAGGCCCGCCTGCGAACCAACCCACCCAAAGTGCGCTTTTCCGAGCAAGTGTCCATCAGCGACCCGGACTCAGTAAGTTCAATCGGTGATGTGATCACAGTGATACGCTCATGCAAAACTCATGCTTCACCATGTCTAACTTTGAAATCTCTCAAGAGGAACCACAGCCTCTTTTTCACACTGATATTCAACATTTTGAAAAACAAAACAAAAAGAACAGCCTGGATTTCACTCGGACACGTATGACTCGATGTATATGAGGCTGTTTGCGCCCGGTAGTCCCCGGTTGCACACACCAGCCGCGTCATGCTACAGGGTTCTGGACAAGCGGCAGATACGTTTGATCATTGCTGTTGTATGTTGTTAACTCAATAATACAAGCAACAAATATTATTAAGCAATGAGACACTGAATCATTAATGACTGTTTAAGAGATTATGTTCAGTTCCAATCTTGGTTTTGAGGGCTTGGGTTCACACTGGCTTTAGCGCCGCGGTATTAAAAAAACATTTCTGTGTTCATATAAGTCAGACTTGTGCCGCTTCCAGTCTGCTCAGAAATACAGCTTGTAGGAGCTTGTGAGGGCTTAAGATCTCCAAAAGAAAAACCAGACTGCATCTGCTGTGGACACAGCTCTCTATCTCAAACAAATGGATTTTCTGACATATATTGCGTAATAAATCCACATCCTCTTACTGACACCAGTAATCTCTGCCTCCTGCTCTCATACAAATCCAATCAACAGATTGAAAAAAAAAAGGGGAATCATGCAGGAAACAGAACAGGACTGATTTAGTTTTGGCCGAATCTCATTTCATTTGGACCACCGCCCTGTTTCCTGCTGCCTCCACATCGCATGTCACTTTAAAGCTCCAGGTTCAACTTTTTACATCATCTCTCACTGAGAAAACTTGTGGTTCTTCGATTGAGAATGGAGCTTTTATGAAAGCCACAGCGACGGGAAGGGGAGGGTGTCTGTTGTTGGAATAAACTGGACTGCGTATCGTAAAGTTTCCTCTCACCAGGGTTTTGAATAAAAGCAATAACCTTGACTCTCCTCTACCAACCAAACTCCAACCATTCAATCCCACCATTCAAGCTCTTTTGCAAGATATACATATCAAACGGATTGTTTTTAATTCTTATTTTACTTTAAACTGAAGCTTCTCCCACCTTGATCTCTTTCAGACAATGCTCAAGGACGACTCACTGCTGCTCATACCAAACGTGTTGAAGGTGTTCCTGGAGAATGGACAGATTAAGTCCTTCACGTTCGATAGCCGTACCACTGTTAGGGTATGTATTCACACCAGCTATCGATTAAGCATATTCTTCATTCAACTGCTTATCATGCATGTTTCACTTCTTAAATGTATTGATTTGATATCCTAGACATTCTAAATTAACCATAAAACAGGAGGAAAAAAAAGAAAATAATTTGGTCAAGCACATTTTTTTTGCAATTAAAAAAAAAAATCAAGATGAAAAATTTGATTAGGTCGATCTTCTGCAAAAGCTTCCTTTTTAAAACTTAGTAGGCTTTTTTGGTTCTACCCAATTCCCTAATTCTGTTCATGAAGTCCTCACATGCTTTTACATAACCCGAACTCCAAATAGGACTCTATAGCCGTGGTTAATGCCTCCTCCTCAATGACCCCTTTGAACTGTGGTGGCGCCCAGGGCTCCATTCTAAGCCCCTTACTCTTTACACATGCCGTCTCTGGTTCATACTATAAACAATTTCACTCGAGTGGAACACATTTTTCCAATTATACATAGAGACCCAAAATGTGCTCAACCAAACAATTGTGCAGCACATTGAAGGGTTTTAATTGGCTAAATGGCTAAATGACTATATGAGAAATGGCAACAAGTAGCGATGAACCCACGGACAGGTATCCCCAAAATTTGTGAAACTTTTTTGTGATTTCTGCATTATATTTCGATTAAAAAGAACTTCAGGAGAGGGAAGTTCTTTGCAGATGGCCTGACAGAATTAATATGCTCCGATGTACGATCATACACTCCAGCCATGCTCTTCACTGAATTAAAGAAACATAAGAAGGCCGACAAGATGAGCCATTAGACCCGATTAGGTGAACATCCGAACAAAACAACACATTAATACGGCAGTATCTTGCCAAGATAGCCTCCTCTGCTGATTGGTTTTATTTTGAGTCAAGGCTCGCCTGAATTACATGCCCAAAAATAAAATTCAAACATATCTTATTTTCTTTTACAAAAAAAAATAGGAAATAACCAAAAGAAATAACAGGATATTAATGGCTAATAACTCAAAGGGAAAGAAGAACCCCTCCCATGAGAGAATCAATAAAAAGATATAACAATGTATATAGCCATCAACAAAGAAGATAATAATAAATAATAATAGTAATACATTTAATTTATAACGCATTTTACATTAGGATCAAATCTCAAAGTGCTACAAAGCAAAAGCAGATAAAAGCATCAATAAAAAAAGAAAATAATAACTATATAAAAGCCTGACCAAAAAGCAGCAATGTTAATTAAGGTTATAGGTTCTGCTAAAAAGGAAAGTTTTAAGTCCTTTTTAAAATGTGTCAGTCGTCTGTGGAGCCCTCAGATGGTCAGGGAGGGCATTCCACAGACGAGGGGCAGCAGAAGAGAAGGCCCGATCACCCATGGTGCTGATATACGGAGGTCCTTTAGACGGGGGCTTGAAAACACAACACAGAAAAAGCTGGACATCCTGGCAATTAGGTCAAACCAAAATAGAATTATGCACTTATTTATTTTCTCTAACCGCTTATCCTGGTCAGGGATGCATGGGGCTTGAGCCTATCCCAGCTGACAGGAACTTCCAGAGTCCAAAAACACGCAAAATAGAATTGGACTTAACTTATTTTGTGTCATTATAATCGGCAAAAAAAAAAAAAAACATCATTAAGCAGCTATTGAGCCAAACATGTTTGACAGGAGTTAACAAAGAAACAAATCAGCCATAACATTATAACCACAACATTGATTATTGTGTTACCGTTTCACCTGTCAGTTGTTGGGTGTTCCTGGTCAACTGGTGAAATGGTGACAGGGTCACTGATTCTCAAGGCCCTTTGATATGTATGGAGAGGAAAGACAAAGCAGCATTCAAAATTTAGACTGTTTCTGATATAAATATGTCAGAACACATTGAGGATAATAGTTGTTCTTGGCAGAAAAAAGGGGACATACAAAATATTAAACTTGTAGATTTAATGATATGGCAATGGTTATGTAAAGATTTAACACTTTTAAGTCACCTTGAAGGCTTCGCTATCAACTTTATGACAAAAGACTAATGCTTTTATAAAATAAACTTTAAAAAAAAACAACAGTTTACTTATTTCTTCGCTGCATCACGGGTTTAAAATTTGAATAATATGATTACGGCTGTGAGCAACAACTGGATTTGTTCAGACAGAGGTCGTTTCTGTCTCTATATCAACCAGCATGATGACTTTGACATCTTCAAGCAGACTCATTAAATGGACTCTATTAGATCTCACAAATCTCTCCCCTGCTGAGGGAGGGGGGAGGAGGGAGGGGCGAGGTGGGGAATCTGAAATACAGCAGCACTTTACAGGAGAAACAGAGGGAGCTGATCCAAATTAAATGTCATTTCAGCATAATAAGAAGCTTCAGATCAATAAAATAATACCACAGATTAAATCCATGATGCATTGTGATGCCCAGAATATGTCTGTAAGGTAAAGAGGCTTTCCTGCAGGATTTTAGGTCCAGCATTCTGTTGATCATTTGGCTTCCACGGGCATCGTTTAATGAAAATGATTCAGGTTAATGCTGTCGGACCTGCTTATCCCTGTTTTTCAGAAGCAACTACTTCTTTGCTTACATCGATGCGAGCCAATTGGATTATTTATGGAGAGCAAATGCACAGCGCGCAGCTCTTAATGAACTTCCAAAAAGATTTATGAAGTAAACATCACTACAATAGAAAACATTTTAATGTCCCCGCTTCTCATATAACAAAAGGCAAAGACAAATATTATCCAAACGTTATCCTCAGGCATAGCCCACAGGGAAAATGTTAAGTCCCCAAAAGACTTGGTTTTAGAAGAAGGATATTTGAAGAGTGCTACCTCATTGGTAGATACTGCGATACAGTAAACAAGAGCGAAGGTTTTCCCTGCAAAAACCAACGCATCGGCAATATTTTCATTGACAGGATGAAATATTTATTGTTGCAATATTTTCATTGACAGGAGAAAATATTTATTGCTCAAGCTATGAATGGCGAAAAAAAAACAACACTTAGCATATCAATTTGACACAGCCTCCTATTAAAAAGCAACTCAACCTCAACCTCAACCTCAACCTCAACCTCGTACATCTATTATTTTATTCTGTTGCGATAGAATGCGCCGGATTCCCATTCACAAATCTGACTGTCTAATCATCCGTCTTCCAGGATGTGATCTCTTCCTTGCAGGACCGCCTCTCACTGCGTTACATTGAGCACTTTGCATTGGTGCTCGAGGCTGGAGGTCTGGACCAGAATCAGAAGCTGCACCCGCTGCAGGACAACCAACCTCTGACACATGTGAGAAAAAACAAAAATGCAAAAGCATTAACAGCAACCTCAAGTCAATCAACATCATATCAATACAGCATTTGATTGGACAGGTGTTTTAAGGGCGGGGAATTTTATGCTGTTCTTGTATTGGTCAGATAACCTGTCAGTTATGATGACGGAAGAGCTTAGAGGCAAACCAATAAGGCTGATTCTATTGGCATGCAATTAAGACCATATGGAATTTACACAAGAAGTCACATGATCGTTAGTTTCATCAGTTTAAAGGTGCAGAGTGTAAAATGTGGTGAAATTCAATGGTGAAGTCCCAGATTGCAACTTACATCACACATCAGCTCACCCCTCCCTATCCAAGAATCTACGGTGGCCCTTAAGTATCAAAATGATGGAATGGCCGAGCGATGGGGATCCTTTAGATGAATATATTTAGTAATTGTATAAAGTCATGTACTCTGTAAAAGTATTGGTCAAAGCTTAGATTTACAGTATGATAACCAGTGTTATTGTTAACGGAGAGGTGCAGGACCCCTTCCCAGTCGACCCAGACGTGGTCACATTGACCCGTTGTGGAGGAAATGTGGCTGGAGGAGGAGCGAACACTCAGCCCCAGGTGGCCGTCCATCACCTGCCAAATTGAATCCCCCTGTCAAAATGCACAGACTCCACAAGTTAAGCTCCCAACTGTTTCACAAATCAGGTCTTCATTTCTGCTTTGACGGCGACCTTCCACGCTCTGTTGCTTTCTCTTCTGCTAGTGCTTGAAGGGTTTTGGGTGCTACGTGTTAATGCATTCCCCTCGCGGGAACCAAAGTCATCCTGGACACACTTATCTGAGCATACACTCCTCTGAAAGCGGTCACCTCTGGAAAAGTGTTACCATGACGTATGTGACTAACGCCAAAAATGTCATTGGCTATAGCTGACATTGTCGTGTTCCCTCAGGTGGTGCATAGGACGTATTTTCAAGGGATGAAGTGTCTGTTCCGCATCTGCTTCTTCCCCAAGGACCCTGCGGACCTGCTGAGAAGGGACCCCGCTGCTTTTGAGTACCTTTATATACAGGTAAAGTGGTGGATTAAAGGGGGATTTATAAGGTTGTCATTCAATCCTGTGACACTGTGGTGTAGGAATCAAAAGTTCCTACAGTGGCTCGTTTTATTCGCTGTTTCAATTAGATTATGTTGATCTTGAATTCAGAAAGTGTTTGGCTGCACCCGAAACATGTCATCATGCCTTTACAGAATCGCAACGATGTCATCAAGGAGCGCTTTGGCATGGACTGGAAGTCTGACATCACATTACGACTGGCTGCCCTCCACATTTTCATCACCGTGTCCTCGGCTCGGCCCAACCAGAAGATCTCTCTCAAACACGTCGAGTGAGTCCACAAACTGAATTAGTTCTCAAATGAACTCATGAGATAAAAATATATATTTCCAAAACAATAATTGTGTATGATAAGTGTTTGCTCTTTTTTTTTGTAGCTCGTCAACCCATTAACCAGAAAGTCCCACAGCGAAGACGATTCATTCAGTGACGTCTAAATGATTAATAATGAATCCCAATAGTATTAAAAAAATCTAATTACTCAAAGATCCCTTTCCCTCGGTCGTTAGGACAAAAAGAAATCCATTGCCCTGTGAAATTACATCTCCTCCTCAATTTGCTCATTTAGTGTTTGAAACCTCAACCTAGCAAGTAATTAGCTTTTGCCTTCACAACCGCAGGAGCAGAACATAACCACTGTGCCTGTAATGGACTTATGGAAGCAGCTGGATGGAGGATGAATTCATCTTCACTGGACTCTTGCTAACTGTTGCAATGTTGTCCCCCTCATTTGTGCTTTTGTTTCTTTTCTACTAAAGAAAAGAGTGGGGACTAGAGCCGTTCCTCCCCCTCACTCTGCTCCCTACAGTCAAAGAGAAGAATGTGTGCAAGAGCCTGTCTCAGCTTCTGAAGACCTACCAGCATCCACCACCATCCGGCAACAAGGTTTCTCCATACAAGACATTTTGACACTAATTGCAACCATTTCCATAGTTAAAATATATTATTTTGCCGCCTCTGGTAATACCACTGTTATAACACATACACATTGGATACACATTGAAGTAGCTTGAGAAAGTGCGAATCACTCTTGATTGCTATTAACATCTAAATCTCATCATTAACACTAAACTATGTTTTAAATTTAATGGTTAATTCTCTTTGATGACCAGCTTTAAGTCTTTAAACAACCTCTACATCTCTGTGGATGTAACTGTTGCAAAAGACTTAATGGCCAATCTCTATAGCTCGACAGTGCCTCCATGTGGACGTAGGAGGTGCTGCAGGAGGCTTTATCTTTCAAATATGTACGTTTCTTGTTTATCTCTGTTTTGATAGGTCCCTGCCATTCAAGGAAAGCTGCAGTACATGCGTGTCCTCAATGATCTCCCACCCTTTGGTGGAGTCCTATTCCACACTGTTGGACTGGTAATGCATTTTGAATCTCTAGCAAAAGGAATGCATGTTTATCTTCTTCTTTCTTTTTTCTTTACTTAATTGCATGCTCAGTTTAATCACATCCGCTCATGGGAGCTGGAGGATGTTTGTTTGTTCATTTGTCTGCAAGATATATAAAGAAAATCTATTTTTAAAAGTGATTTCAAAAACATTTTGTAGGGATAGATCTTGGGTCAAAGAAGACTTAATTCAATTTTGAGGTAGATCAAGGTATGAATGCAGATTCTGGATCAGACATTTAATTTTCACATAACCAGTCATGGATAACTCTTGATGTCCTATCTCTATGCACAATTTGACCCAGATGCTGATCATTACCAGACCTGGGAGATAAAATTAAATATTTAGAGGATCAAATAACGGATTTCATGCTCAGTATCTGAGAAACCTGAGTTACATCCTCCTATCGATGAGCAATTGACAATTAGTACGATGCCCAGAACGTTATTATCTAACATTCGGTTATGTGTGTATCTGTTGGATTTCTGCGTATTGCATAGATTATAGTATGCCTCAGTGCAGGGTGCATCTGATCGGAAATGCTCTCCGTTTATTTTCTGACATTAGTTTAAGTTAGCAGAGCTCTGACCTTAAAAAAAATTGCTACTGCATCAACGTCTTACTGACTCAAAAATATATTTCTGACCATGAGAAATGGATAACTTAAGATGTTTGATAACAAAAATAAACCCTTAAGCAACGGAAAGAACAGGATGTTAATCTATGATAACTCAGAATAAAATAAGGAAGTACGGACCTTCCCCATCAGGGACTCAAAAAGCGTCAGCCTTAGGGGATAAAACAATATATTTAGCGGATATCAACAAAGAAGAAATAAAGTGGGGCTTTGGAAATGACTTACAATAAAAACAAAGAAGAAGCTGGAGGTCTTACCAGTCAGGTAAAACCAAAATAGAACAACATTTTATACATTCTGCGTATTAAATTCCTCTTAATATAGATTTAATATTTCAAAAGTAATTGTCCAAACCAAATAAAAATCTCGTAATTGATGGAAAACCTTCTCTCGTCTTCTACAGGATGAGAAAGAATCAGCTACAACCCTACTGGTGGGTCCTCGACATGGCATCAGTCATGTGATTGACCTGAAAAACAACCTTACAACGGTTCTGGCCGAGTTCAGTCGAGTTTCTAAAATCCAGCTCTACCGAGAGAGCCAAGGCGTGGCCCGAGTGGAGGTGACCATCCATGAGGCAAAGGTACCACAGCTCCGTCCATGAAGAGACAAATCACAAAATTCAGCTGCGAATGGCGAGGCGTTTATCGACGCTGGACCCTCAAACAGTTTCACACATTTTCTTAGATCAGGTCCTTACAAAAAAGGAGCAGGCAATCCTTATTGCCTGTCCCCTAAATAGTCTCCTAATCCCCCTCCCTACCACCCTTTGCAGCCCTTGGTCCTCCTCATGGAATGGCCGGACGCCAGTAACTTTGCTTGTCTCATCTCTGGCTACTACAAGCTTTTTGTCGACCCCAAACGGACCATCTATTTCCGGAATCCTGGTCAGTCTCAACTGACCAAGGCAGGTATGTTAGACGTCTTCTTGACTTGTTAAGAGATGAAGTCGTTCGGCAATATGCAGTAAATGTGGAAGGGTTAACAGAAGGGTTAACATTGTTTGGTCAAGCATGAACACAGTCAGAGCTGCCTAGTGTCAGTATTTCTTTAAGCATCATTTTAGACACTCCATATCGGGTAACACTCCGTGATCTTCATCACATGTTCAGTCTACGTGGTCGTTGACCTGCTTCTTCATCACCTGTAGAACCCAGGTTATCCTGGATCCACCATCCCATGGTGCCCTCTGCTTTCTCTCCCCTCATCTCAGTCTCGACTCATTGGAATGGGATACTCCATGCAGTGAACCGCTCTCTTTTTTGCTGTAATCATAACATGATCGCATTCTCAGTCATCTGCTGTCTCAACCTGAGCGAGGGTTCATCATGCCATCACATCCCACCAGAATATAACCCTCCAACTTCAAACAAAATTCAACTTTCAACATCCATCTCTGAAATAACCAACAACCCCCATGTGACCACCAGCTCTCCCCCCTCTGCTTTCCCATGAGGATCTCTTCTATCGCAACTAGTTCTTAACACCTCAACTCTCCACTGCTCTGATAATTCTATCCTCAGATTACAGAAGCTCCCACCATGCCCATCCTCGCTCTGGGGCAACCGGCTTGCCAAGTGGAGGGCGGCGCGGGGAGGAGAGAGAAAGCTCCCACAGGGAGTCAGGGTCTGCCAGGGCCTTAGTTCCAGCAGAGCCGCAGCATCTCGGCCTGTGTCACGTCCACCTCCGAGAACAACAACAATCTCAAGAGCTTCAAATGTATGCCGAAGCGGAACTTGACATCAACGAGAATTTCATTTCACAGGAGCCCCCCGGGCGGCCTCGCACCAAGTCGGACCCTACCCAGCAGAGTACAGAGGAAATTGCTGTGGCTTTGGAGCGACCGGCAGCGGAGAATGCAGGATTCAGAAACCGAGCCCAAACAATGACTCAATCGCAGAAAAACTCTAGATATTTCTGTGACTCCTGCAAAGCCAAACACAGGGCGGAGGGTCTTACAGCGGCGAACAGCAGTGGGAGCTCGGGGAAGTATTGCTCTAGCGCTTGTGCCTCTCGAGATGGCGGCGCGGTTGACCTCACAGCCCTAGCGCCCCCAGGGAATGAAGAGGAGGATGAGGTAGAATGTGGAGGAGGAAAGCTGCAACCACCGCCGCCGGCTATTGCTGCTCCACCACCTGGATTCAGGGACAACAGCTCAGATGAGGACGACAACAGGAGAGGGAGGAAGGCTCGAGCCGGTGCCGTCCCAGCCCTTGGCACTGGGAAGCCGGCCCAAGCCAAGGAAGACGTGCCTGTGACACTTATTGATAACGTTGCCACGAGAACAGTCCGAGATCATGCCCAGGAGCTGGATGATGCTCTGGTGTCAACTTTACAGGCACTAGAGGCTTTGGCAGCTTCTGAGGACTTCCCCCATCACCCGCAACAGCCAACTCAGACTGCAGGTCAACAGCCTCAGTCGTCTCATTCACAGAATAACAGGAATACACCACATATGCAACACATTGTCCTTTTTGTTACTGCTAAAGTCATTCCTTTCGAGAAAACCCTCCAATGAATGTTTAATGAATGCAAAAGCAATGTAAAGATAAGGGTGAAGGCACAAAACCATACAATACACAAACAAACACAAAATAATATGAGAAAAAACTATTTTAAGCTTGTTTTTACACAACATTGAGTCTTGAGACAATCAAATACAAGTCAATTGTTAACATTTTGAAAGCGTGTAGATTTAATGGACATGTCAGAGTAGGAAATTTCCTATTTTCTTCACATTTCTCAAACACACACACACACACTCACATTTCTTATCAAAAGCTGCCGTGTTTTCTTGCTCCGAGCGTAAGCCCACTCATGGTTTGCAGTCTGCAGCTTCCACTGGAGGGGTTATAAATCTAATCAAGTTCACAAACCATTCAAATTCTGCTTTTCCGACAGAAAGCTAAATATGGGAGCCGAGGGCGGCCCAGGCGGCAGATAATGATTTTTGGCTGTTATTTTGCGATAACCAGATAATTAACCCGTTATCACGAGAAAGCAAGCAGCAATATTGCCGTTGCCATGGTGACACATAAACACTAACCGGAAGTTAGAAAGATAGATAGATAGAAACTTAATTAATCCCCAAAGGGGATATTTAGGCATTACAGCAGCTCCAACCGACAGACATTCTAAAGGTGACAAAAATAAAAGACATACTTTATAATAGGACATCTTTTAGATAGATAGATAGATAGATAGATTGATAGATAGATAGATAGATAGATAGATAGATAGATAGATAGATAGATAGATAGATAGATAGATAGATAGATAGATAGATAGATAGATAGATAGATAGATAGATAGAAATTTTTTATCCACCTTGGAAAATTAGGCCCATTACTTTCCAGTGTCACCATGGAGTGTACATACAGGCCAAAGGGCAACTACAAAACCAATTTTTGCCGGCGTTGGATGGAAGTTGGATTTTAATAGATTCTGATGTGTTTTCAATGATGGAAAACTCCTTTTGTCATTAATAAGTTTCAGTTGTTGTAACTCCTTATCACGAGAAAAATAATTATCTGCCTCCTTGGCCTTTCTCAGCTTCCATAGCTAACTGCTCCAAAACCATTTTTTCTGTAAATTTCTGGTTTGACACAAATAAATATGAATATATAATTTGTAAAAATCTGTCTGATTATAACTTGTTGTTTCTTGATGACCATAACAGCTTGCTGTGTTCTCCTCCTCAGGGCTGATTGTCCTAGCTGCTATCACACCTGAGTCGTCACTGGACTCAGGCCATGAGACCAACTCCTCTGAATTGACAGACGTTTCTGAGATGGTGTCAGCTATGAAGCAGAACCAGAACCAGGCCTACCTGTTGGCTCATCATATCAACAAGGAACGTATCCTCTGCCGCCGAGACTTTCCTCTGACTATCCCTGGCTGCACTGCAAAGACCATTGGGACTGGAGCCTTCTCTGTGGGTCAGATTCGTAGCTGCTGCCCACCCAAGCAAGTAATCCTCAGCAAGACGCTACCCTTTAAAATCAATCCCAGTCAAGACGCTGCGGTGCTCAGTGTTGTGGCAGAACAGGTGGGCAATCACGACACAACTCAGACCGAGCGTAAAGCAGAAATTGAAGCAAGCTCCGTGTCTACCAAAGCAAATATCATCGATACGCCTTCTAAGTCGGAACTTAAAGTGTGTGATGCTTCTTCGGCAGCTCATGTCAGTAAAGATAAAAAGTTGTCAAATCCTTCAAGGGAGACACTTAGCCTAAACCTTTCTGATGGTATGAAGGGGAAGACAACACCTCTTAAAACAGACCCTAACAATAAAGCCTTACCTATCTTCCTGCCTGGGGACAGAATTTCCTCTGCAAAAATTTCTCTGAATAACATGTGCCAAGATGCCAAGCCTGCCTCTAGCGAGACCATGAAGCCTTCAAGCTCTACAGAACTTCTACCAATTGACGACCTTTTCTGTACATGTCCAATGCAACAGGAGACTGGGCCTCAATTAAGACTAAAAGACCCACAGGTTCAGAAGGTAGTGGGGTTTCAGTCCTCCTCCCCAACAGATGATGAGCGCCTTCGAGCCAAGAGCCTCCAGTTGGCTGATAGTAAAGAAAATGCAGTGAGAGTAGAAGCGGATCCAAGTTTGGCAAAGCCCAACCCTCAAATACAAACCAAGTACTCCCCTCGTTTGCCTATGAAAGCAGAGCGAAAAGAAGCAGCTGAAAGTCAGGCTGAGGGTCCCCACGGCAAATCCTCTCTTGAGCCACTGAAATGCTCCATAAAATCCTTACCTATTTTAGATGATCCAACAACACCTAGCATCACTATAGATAAGGTGTCCACTCTTCCAACCAGAGATTCAAAGAGGCAAGCAAGTGGTAAGGGGAAGTCCCAGCGCAGCGCCCCTTTCTTGAGCTTCAGGAATCTTCTCTCAGCTACATTCCCTGCAAGAATGAGAAGAGAAACAGATGAGCGAAGAGCCCAGTTGCAGAAAGTTCGACAGTATGAGCTAGAGTTCTTAGAGGAGCTGTTGAAACCCAAGTCAAGCCAGGGGGAGTTTTTGCCACAGGGTTCCTCACCTGTGCCCTCAGGCACTCCTTGCGCCTGCCAGCTCCGCACCAGCCCCGTCCAAAAGGCACCAGGTATCTCCAGGGAGCAGCGACGCAGCTGTGACTGCAAACGAATGTGTAGGGGTATACGACTGCCTGATACACCAGTTGGCTCCACAACAGAGATACAACAGAGAGGCAGAACTGTCTCAAAGACCCCTCCTGTGGTCTCCAAAGCCCCTCATGGCCAAGGTGCTACAAGGAAACCTCAGACCTTAGAGATTAAGACCACACGAATACGCTCTACCAGCCTTGAGTCAAGAGAACCAAGAGGAGAGCAGGTTCTCTGTGTGCCCACCTGTCCTTCTCAAACAGATTCCCTGGGTGCTCCACAATATAAGCAGCTTCAGAGGCGTTTCAGCATTGGAGAGTTGGATAACAGCACTAGTTCGCCTGTGTATGCTGAGGTAAAGCCCAAAACCAAGAGTCTAGAGAAGGAGATGGAGAGAGTGAGGGCCACGGGGCTGAGACTCCCCACCCCGGTTGAGCCAGTCCACACTCAATCTCATCAGGCAGACGGAAAGGGGAAAAAGGGCGTGTTTTTCATCCAGGGAGAAGAGCTGGGGCGTGAAAGTAAAGATGGAAATGGCGAGATGCTGCTGACCTTGAACAGCGAAGACAGTGATGACAAAGATAAATGCTGCTCGTTCTGTTTCTGCTACCGAAAGTGTGAAGCAGCAGATGAGAACAGTGAGAAGGACGAGGTCTCATACTCGATACCGCTTCAGGTCCTTCCAGGCATGGAGCTGGACTCACGTACCTTTCCTGTAGTAAGCAAAACACTCCAGGTTCTTGATGCAGAGGACTGCAGTGGGGAGGAAGAAGGGGTAGAGGAGGAGGAGGAGGAGGAGGAGGAGGAGGAGGAGGAGACACGGACACAGCAGATTGACCTGAGAGCCTGTGGTACACTGGAAGGAAGCCTGGCACGGGTCCAGGCTCTACAGGGGAAGATTTTGAGCTTGCCGGATGGTTTCCTAAATGCCCAGCTGGATGCTAATGAGTTGCTAGTCATCCTGCGTCAGTGCGCTAACAGCCCACAAGCTGAGGGTGAGGCTCGTCTTCAGCCCTCACAGATCGCAGAGTACAAACAGGAGCTGGCGGTGCGCTTCAAAGAATTCCGAGCTTCTTGTCGGCGAGTGGCAAGTGTCGAAAAAAGCCCAACACGTATGCTCGCTGTTGTCACAGCCAGCTTTCAAGTGCTGTGCGAACTAACTCAGACCTTCATCAAACTGGTCCGAGGGGTTCGTTCAGAAACCCAAAGGCTGCAGCTGTCGAAAAAAGTTGAGGAGGTAGCTATCAACTACACGCTTCTACTGCGTGCAGCGGAGGAATCCATGGGACACTCCAGCAGCTTGCCCACAAAGACAGTGAGCCCTCCAATCCCCCCCAACACCAATAACATGAGCTCCCTCAGCAGACCCATCAAGACTCTGCCTGCCCAGTAGGAATAAATCTGGCAGGGATGTAATCAAGCAGCCCACAGTTTTAATTATCTGTTCATTGTTTACATTTTTGGCAAGTCACAGAATTAGTCATTTTCCGTAAACTTTGCAATGCAGCTGTTGCAGCCATCTCATGTTTACAGGCCCTGAGGTAGCCTCACGGATCTCGTTTTCAAAATATAAAGGTATACTAAACTGATGCACAATGGAATAAGAACCCTCCTACAGACTGGGCGATACAGGGCTAATCACCTCACATCAACACTCACCAGGTACATACGTCATTATATTATATTTTATATGTAATATATATTTGAATTGTGTCTACTTAGCAAATAATATAAAGTTTTGTGAAGAGAAAAAAAAGTGAAGAATATATTTGAAACGTTTTGAGTGGAGAACGCTATAAGGATTATAATAAATCATGAGAAATAAATGTATGACCTGGACGTAAGTATTTCAGAGATTTCGTCTAGTAGCAACTTCTTTTTACGTAGACAGTGGAAAGCGTCGGGTGCTTAGATGATGATGTGTGTGCGTTGAATTATCTGTTGTGATGCCAAATGGAAATGTCTGTTCGACTACGTCCGGCATTGTGATGCAAGATCGAAAATGCAAGACAGTGTTGGGAAAATTTGGAGCCAGGGAGGGGGCATGGACAAAAAAATAAATGTAATCAAAGGCTAGTTCCCCTTACTAAAACGTGCGGCTGTTTTTGCTGATACACACAATTTAATTAACAGGCGAGCACATTCATGCCACCCTGCAGTACAACACGTTTCAGCGCTGTGGCTCCCAGCTGTCCTGACCGGAGGTTTACCTCGGAAAATGATAAGTTGCACGAATATTATGTGAATTATTTTACAAATAATAGGGCATGTACCTAGTTTCAATTTTTTCTTTTAACTGGGCGCAATTCTAGATTGAAAAAAAATCTAGTCCCCCCCCCCTAGTGGACATGGTTGGTATTGTAGCTAAAATTCCTCCCTTATCCAACTGTGTCAAAAAAAAAACTGCGTTGAATAACATGAACTTTGTGGTATTTCTATCAAATTTGATGCAGCACTCATCAAAGACTTTCCGAGCAAATTTACTGGTTGTTTTTGTTTCATGATGTTGTAGCTTTTTTATTGAAAACAGCTGTAACATCTGTCGAGGATAGAAATATCGTTGTTGTTTTTTATGTTTAATTGCAGATTACTGACACATAGTGACGGTCTTACCGGCCCACAAATACCTGTAGGTTGTGTTCTATCTATCTATCATTCTGATTAGTCAAAATTAGAATTCTGATATCTAAAATGATCTATCTTTTAATTGAGGATTCATATGCGTGTCTTAAAACTCGTCAAAATGACATGAGTTCGAGTTTTGACGAAGCGAAATGACGCAGCAGATACGGTTAAATGAACATCCAGTCCAGCGGATAAACGTTGAAAGAGAATTACCGTATGGATGTGCTTGGCAGTTAATTGAAAATTGACGCAAGCTCATTCTATTTATTTTTTCAATTTTTTTTGTCCATGTCACCTCCCAGCTTCCGTACTATTAGACCAGCTGAAAGTATGACATTTCACATATACTGACAAGCAGAGCCCCATTCCCTCACTGCTGTGCAGCTATGAAACACACCTGTTCAAGGCAGACAATGTAGCAGAGCCTCGTCATCATCCCACCGACCGCACAGTAACGAGGGTCTTTACGTCACTCGGCCGGCGAGAAGGAATACCAACACTGTACTTAATAACTTGCCTACGTTTGTCACCATCACTGATCTACTGCTCACTTGCATTCTCTCACTTGCTGTGAAGAGTCATTTTAAATATATAGCCTCCCCCTGCAAGTGAGCAACGCTTATCTCTAGAATTTTGCACATCCTCTGAAAATAGGTCTGTATTTTTTAAGGGTTTTCTTCACACCGCTGCTGACACATAAACTCAACCCCTCAAAGCTCACACTCACCGATTTCCAAGGATCCTTTGTTTTTATTCAGGTTTCCAGACTATAATATTTGCTTTCTATATATACAGTATATATGTGATGTTATACATTGTGAAATTTAGCAAATACACAAGGAACACACAAAGTAGTTTTCTATGTATTTTAATAAAACTAAACATCTGTTTCCTGTCTTAAATCTCCTGTGTCTCATCCTCTTGTTATTCTTGGAAATGTATCTCAAATGATTTAGAGTACATATAATCCACATACTCTTAAGTACCAAGGCGTATTAGGGCCATCTTGAAAAATAGAATCTGACATAACGAGAATGAAGTTGGAATTTTTACGAGAACAAAGGCATCATTTCGCGCGAGTAAAGTCGTAATTTCATGAGTAAAGTTGTATTTTTATGAGCAAAAAGTCGGAATTTTACGAGGATAATAATAATAAATAATAATTAAATTAAATTTATAAAGCCGTCATTTCACGAAAGTAAAGTCGTAATTTTGCGAGAAAAAAGTTTTTCTATTTCCTAGAGTAAAGTCGTGATTTTACGAGAATAAAGCCATCATTTCTTGAGTGTAAAGTCTAAATTTGGCACGAAAAAAGATAAATTTTTGAGAGTAAAGTCGTAATTCTACGAGAATAAAACAATCATTTCAGGAGAGTAAACTCGTAATTTTGCAAGAAAAACTTTTAAAATTTTTTTAAGTAAAGTCGGAATTTTACGAAAACAAAGCCACCATTTCACGAGAATAGAGTTGTAATTTTACAAGAAAAAAGTCGTAATTTTGGGCTGAGCCCCCCCACAATGCATCGGGGTGTCACTGTGTTAAGTAAGTAGCCAGTTTGCTTTAGGATCACTGTTTATGGTATTTAAGCCTCCATCTACGTTTTGTGACGACTAAATCCGTCCTTGAAGCATCTCTTGCTCCAGAGAGGAGACGATTTCCTCCAAGTCGGTCCATTTCTCTCTTTGGAACAAACCCAGTTTCTTGCACAGCACTTTCAAAGTTCTGATATTTGTGATAATTTTGTGTTTTTGGGCAAAAATATTGAAAATGTATTGATCCATCCAACCTATATTATTATTAAAATATAGCATTGACAAGATGCCCCACATTCCACATCTCTCCTCCAAAAACTAGCCTAAAATTACAACTTAATTCTCCTAAAACTATTACTTTTTTCCTATAACTTTATGACTTAATTCTCGTAAAATTACGACTTTTTTCTTATTATATTATGACTTAATTCTCGTAATATTACGCCTGAATTTTCATAACAATACGACTTAATTCTCGAATTTTGTAATCTAATTGCTTACATTTATTTATTTTTTGTCAATGTGGCCCTAATATTCTGTCGTAGTTAATAGGAATGGTGTTAAACCATATTGATAGTGAGGATTGCGCTGGAACAATACCGGAGAGAAAATAATAATAACAATAATAATACATTTAATTTAGACAATATTAGTATTTATTGTGTAAAAATAATTGGTCAATCCTTTGGAATCCAACGGAGCAATACATACTATTTGTACTATTTGTTGTTGTTTTTTAAAATCCACTCCGGGTTAAGGTATTTAATAATTCTTTGATAAATTATTCTGTGAGAGAGGAAATTTCAAATGTCCTGTAAGACATATAATATGCCAAATACTCCAACATGCTATATTATATTAATCCTAATAATAGATTTTAAAAAAAAATGCTATATCATATTAATAATGTCTTAATATTTATGAGAATTTAAGCAAGTTGCCTTTCTTTTATTTGCCATATATTTTCATCTCTGGTTTCTGGCTTCTGCTTTCTTTGTGGGGACAAAATGATTGTTTTGACACAGTGAGTTTAATGTTCCACATAAAAACAAAAGCAGAAAATCTGTTTTCTTGCATTTATTTCGTCAGTTATTACAGGACAGTGTTTTCAAGCACCTTCTTTCAAAGATTTTTTCTGCCACGGTGGATGTGGCATTTTCATTAATTCCATTTATGCAGATTTTCTCTTTCACTGTACTGCATGTTTCCCCCGTGACTCACTTTCAGGGACAAATACTTGGACCACTGAAGGTGATCACGATGTTTGTAAAGACAATTTTTCCTACCTTAAAGGGGAAAACTAAGTGAAAGGCCATGATTGCGATGTTGTTAATGTCGGCACACTATGGTCGGTATGTATCATTCTACACTAGGAATGTAAATAATAAGATTAAAATATTTGGGAGAAGTTTCAATAAATTCTTCTTAACATTAAGATGCATCCCAGAAAACTCCCTATTTTTTATCACGGAGAAAAACATGTCTGTAAGGTTATTATTTATAGTAGTAATGTAACATAGAGACTAATAGCGAAACATATATTTTAAAGAGTATATTAAAAAATATATAAAGCATGGGACGTGTTTATTTTTATAAAGAAAGATTCCGACAATGTTCTCTCATCGACACTTGGACATTTTTTTTAACCTTATTATGATGACACTTTTCCAAACACTGTGGTTGTCGTTGTTCAGTTGCTTCGCTAAACTGCGTGTATCTGTCTGTTTCATTCATCCCGATGCTTCATCCGTTGTTTCCTTATTTGCACCGGTTCATTCCTGTCTTTATTTCCTGTCAATTACCTCTGTCGTCACTGTGGTCTCCTGTCTGTGTACAAAGTTAACTCATGTTTTAAGAGCAATAAAGTCTATTATATGAACTCTTTCCAAGAGGTTGGAAAATGGCATTGCATGCATTCGACTTGCGAAGGGTGGATTAGAGACTCTTTGGACCAGTAGCGTCATGAACGGAGGAAGATGATCCTCTGTGTTTGAGAGGAAACAGATGAGGGAGATCAGAATCTCTGTGTCAAATAAATAATTTATATATCTCCTTTGGAAAAATCCATTATTTAAATTCAGATTATGCTTCATCGCCGAACAAATACAGGACTGTGTGAAATGGAGAGCAGAGGAGGACAGACTTAAGTTACCCTCCTCTGGAGGCGGGATCTACTACATTAATTTCATGTATTTCAATGTGCTTCTTTTTCCATGCTGCTCTGCTATTGGCCAAAACATAGGGAATTATGCGCCAAGGAAGGACGTCCTCGCTAACCAATCAACAGCAAGAATACAAATTGGACATGCCGTTGGTCCATGAAGAATTTCCATATTTCCTCTTCAATTCTTGACCAATTTGAGCAACAAGAGTGTGACTTAGTTGTGGTAGAGGAGAGATTGATTCATGGCAAACTACTAAAACAACTAAAACAAATTTCATTTCATTTAGACCTTGTCCAAACACATTTCATTTATTCAGCTTGTTAGCTTAGCAGTTAGCTGTGTGTGTGTGTGTGTGTGTGTGTGTGTGTGTGTGTGTGTGTGTGTGTGTGTGTGTGTGTGCGTGTAGCCAAGAATTTATGAGACAGACTTATACCTTGTAACTACAAAGTATTAAAAAAAGCAGAAGAGGGCCGCTCGTACTTTATTTTCTCATTGGGGCAGAACACCCACAACCCACTGGCCAACTTTACTTCCACACTTAAAACAAACAGCAAAACTGCTTTGCAAAAGGAAACATTGGTTACGTGTGTTTATCAGGTTAAAGTTGACATGGATTTCTATCATTTGTTGTAAAAACATGGATTTGATCATTGGATATCACAAATTAATTACTAGTATAGTTAGAGGAAAGCTCTATTTTTTGACTCATAAGAAATTTTCCTCCCCAATTTTTAATCTCACCACTTTTCATGAGACGGATAAATTACTCCTAAATATATCCCCGGGTTCTTCTTACTGCTATGGGTTTTTTTTCCTTTACCTCCGTTCAATCATCTCTGCAGAACTGGCTGGCTCGACGCGTGGCCACTGACATTTTCCCAATGCTGGCATTTCATATTTTAGATTTACTTAAGGCAGTATTTTTTTCTCTGTAGAAAAGAATATGAAGAGCGGATTGTACCCCCCACCAACCAGCAGCCCGGGGAGCTTCCTCCTCAACAAAACCGTAGTTTACTTCCTGATGCCTATGGGATCATGATTATTTTACTCCATTCCAGAGATGCTCAGCATTTGAGCCAATATGGCGCAATATCTGTTTAGGGGGACGTGTCTTTCCTGAGGCGTTTGTTAGTTTGGACTCAGTGTAAGTGGAAAAATCCCCCCTAGACTAGAATATTCCTGCAATGCTCTCTTTTACCAAATCAAACACTTCCAGGCTATTCAAGGCAATATGACACCCTTTTAATTCACAGAGCGCAATATGGAACGGTTTCCAGCTCAGTTGGAAGAGGTCCAACCACCAGAGGCAGCAAAGAGATTTACTTATTCTATTGCCATGGGGTTGATCAAACTTTTTCAGTGAGGATACTAAATCCCATTTATGTGCCAGTTGCCCAGTTTTATTTCACCTGTATCACCCTAAACACACAAACACACATTCAAGAACACACAGAGTCACACACAACCACACTGGCTCTGGGACATCGGCAGTGAAAGTCTTTGTTTGATACCAGGACGGATATTCAGCTGGAGGGATACAGATTTTATTTTCACAAACCTATTACATATTCACACCACTGGATATAGAATGTCACAAAGTTTTGTAGCAGACGGGATGTACACAACGACATCAGACAAACGACAGACACGGCTTAGGGCGCAAGCTCGGGTTCCGAGACACGTCCCAGCTAAGGAATCGGCAGAATGTCATTCCATGAAGCTAATGTTATTAGAATGAAAATCACATAAATTTAATGACAGGATTTGTGCTTCAACCACCTCAATACATAAACGGTGACATTAATTAATTAATGTATAATTATAGGCAACAAAGGGACCAACCATAACGTCTTCACAACAAAATCATTCATGTGTTTGTATAAAGGCCTCTATATAGTCACAGCCCAGAACCCGGCGTCGCCCGCTACCTGTTCTGCTTTACACCCAACCCCAACGACCCTTCCTGCAGGTGGTAATGGAAGTCAATATTTGCAAGCCTGTGGCAATGGCTGAAGTTCAGTTAAGCACCAGAAGTATGAGAAACGGCAAAACAAACCAACCTGATAATAACCTTAAAATACACAGTTCTAAAAATTATAGTAAATCGTCCAGTTTCGCTATATCAACATGTACACACTGGTCATAAGGGCGTCAACTAAAAAAAGGCCATTTTTATGCTATGAGACTCCTGATCCCTGACGACATTCAGAAAATAACATTTAACTCCCTTTTATTTTCTTATTAACTCGAGAAAAACGGTTGCAACAATTAATTTGTCATCTGGATAAAGAGAAGAGGACCACCATTAATGAACATCTGCCACCTTGGCCTTTCTCGGCTTCCATAAATAGGACATAACTAAAGAATATGAAATCAGTACTAAGACAATGTAGGGAAAAATATCATAACTAAAATAATACTAAAATTAGAATATTTAGAAATACCAGGGAACAGGGACGATTCAAATAAAAAGAGTATTTGTTGTGAGCGTTCAACAGTTTAATGCTCACGTGCTCCTTTGTTGACTTCTTTGCCGACAGTGACGTCATCGCGCAGAGAGTATGTAAATACGTGCGCGCCGCTCAGGGAGGACGTGACGTACAAGGCTATGCGTACAACATAATGGTGGATAGGTAAGGAACACACTTTAGCTCGGTGAGAGTGGCTCATCAACTGTTGAGCTGTCTGCAGCCATTGCGTGGGACGTTTGCTGTCTTCTGACTCGACAGCTGATTTCTGCCTGCTCGGACTACTGAACGACATCGTGGACCGCCAAAATATGCCAAACATCAAAATATTCAGCGGTAGCTCTCATCCAGATTTATCCCAGAAGATAGCCGACCGCCTGGGTCTCGATCTGGGGAAGGTTGTTACGAAGAAATTCAGCAACCAGGAAACATGGTGAGCTATCTACGGTCGTGTCTCTTTTAGACATTTTCTAATCTGATGTTACTCTATTTACACGCATAAAAATGTCAAGGCGTGGATTTTAACATGAGGTTAATTAGAGACGTGCTGTCATGATGAAGTTGCCGCGCAGTGCTTCTAGGAACTTGTAGTCCACTCATAGCTGAGAAGACATGCCAGCCCTGTGGATGGAAATCCCCCCCCCCCGGAAACCAAAGTGGCTTAAACAAAAACATTCAGGCTGTCATCTAGATAAGCACGCGTACCTTTTACCCTTTCCTTTAACATTCTAACCCTGCCTGATGACATCATTTAGACACAAGCAGATGTTTACTCTGTCTCATTTATCTCCTGCCTGCTACTGGCTTTTCACTCAGTCGCACTAAGTATTGTTTGTCTTGTCGCCTCTCTCGCGGCAGCGTGGAGATAGGGGAGAGTGTTCGTGGAGAAGACGTATACATAGTGCAGAGTGGCTGTGGGGAGATCAATGACAATTTGATGGAACTGCTGATCATGATTAACGCCTGCAAGATCGCCTCTGCCTCCAGGGTCACGGCTGTCATCCCCTGCTTCCCCTATGCCCGACAAGACAAGAAGGACAAGGTGGGGGTGAGGGATATTTGTCTAATTTCTTCTGTCAGACCATTTGCTATCCACCGTCATGACGAGGAGACGCCTGCAGCCATAACTATCGACAAACACTCATCAAAGCATATTTGCTCTCTCATCCCTTAGTACTTAGTCCAACTCCTTTCGTTGCCGATTATCGTACTGCATATAACGAATGTTTGCACGTTTTTCACCACTTAAGTTTTTATTATTTGCTCTGATGCAAATGTTAGGGTTTTTGGTTCCCATTGATGTTTGATTAGGAAAATATGTTGAACATTTAAAAAAAAAAAAAAAAAAATGTCCCTAGTCTTAACTTCCTGTTTGATTACGAATAATATAAGCTAGTTAATGTGGCATATAAAACAACTGAATGAGAACAATTATGTGGGAAACATTGACCGAACGCTTTTATTAATCAGGGGAAAATATTCCATGACAGTAGGATGTTATGAGATACTTCTATTTATTATCTTGGAGCTTTCTTAAATTCTTTTTTCCAGTTGAGCTGAATGATAACTGAATTCTGATTCAATGTTCCAAGTGATTTTGCATTCGATCCATAACAGTATTAATTTATTGAAAAAATAAATAAATAATAAATATATCTCAATAGTCCCCCTTTTATTACATTACATCTGGTCAAAGTGGTATAATTTCACTAACTGGCTAAGATCTTAGTTACGCATTATTTTTAGAAACAAGCCATGCTCGCCAAGTGTACTTACTCATGTGACTGAAGGGATCTATTTTTGTTGCAGAGTCGTGCTCCTATCTCTGCCAAACTGGTGGCCAACATGCTGTCAGTGTCTGGGGCCGATCATATCATCACTATGGACCTGCATGCGTCACAAATACAGGTATGCAACATAAAGACCGACTTAAACAGGAGTTTGTCGTAGTTGTTCCCCTGCCATTAATCTACCCTCTCTGTTCCACATATTATGGAGAACCTACGTTAGGAACCTGATTGTCATAGCCTTACTTTTTTAGAGATATATAGAAAGGAACAAGGGAGCGTTCAAGCCTTCTAATGGATTTTCCCGCAGCTTGTTTAGGTGCACTTCCTGTGACTCCAACTCATACCTAAAAAAAAAAAAAGTAAACTTTTTTTAGGTATGAAAGTACCTTTTTATTCTTTTTTTTTGCAGGGCTTTTTTGACATCCCCGTCGATAATCTGTACGCGGAACCAGCCGTGCTCAAATGGATCAGGGAGAACATCCCTGAATGGAAAACCTGTACCATCGTCTCTCCAGACGCAGGAGGTGCCAAGAGGTATGGCACTCACCGATGCTGCTCCACCCATGAGCACTGCTAACTTTCACCGCATCTCCTCTGGCGTTTTCTTTTGATTAAACGCCAGATGTGGTATTTAGTTTTACAGCTTTATACCCGAACACTCTGACTCTGACTCATGGATATTTTATTTTTCCTTTTTAGGGTCACCTCAATAGCAGACAGGCTGAATGTGGACTTTGCTCTAATTCACAAGGAGAGAAAAAAGGCAAATGAGGTGGACCGCATGGTTCTGGTTGGAGACGTGAAAGATCGGGTTGCCATTCTAGTGGATGACATGGCTGACACGTGTGGCACCGTCTGTCACGCTGCAGACAAGTAAACCCCCTTTTGTTCTAAACACTTTTTGAAGTCCACAGCCTAAAAAGGCTCACTGCTATGGTTCTGTTTTCAAGCTAATTCAGGTAGATTTGCACACCAGGTCCGATAAACACTTGAATAATGAAGGCTTGGAGGGGTGAAGAGGATCAAGTCGAAACTTTGACCCCGACTGTTAAAATCAATGAATAATCGTGATTCAATATTGACCCAAAATCATTTGGGTTATCATTTTCTCCATAAAGTACAAGCCTAATATAACTGATCATGTAGTGAGGTCCAACCCATTATGCCTTTTCTCTCGCTTCAGATTAATTTCTGCCGGTGCCACCAAGGTGTATGCTATCCTCACCCATGGGATCTTCTCTGGTCCAGCCATCTCCCGCATCAACAACGCTTGCTTTGAGGCTGTGGTGGTCACCAACACGATCCCCCAGGAGGAGAAAATGAAGCATTGTCCCAAAATACAGGTCAGGATTCAGCATTTTCCTTGGATAACTGACAGTTTTCATCATCTTTTTTTTTTTTTTCAGCACCACTTTGCAATGAAAGTAGGTTTAAAACAGATTTATAAATGATTTTCTAGTTAAAACACGCAATTAATTCAATCAAGTAATTAATAAGCCTTTATAAACTATTTATAACGGCTCTCATTAATAAAACGAGATATAACTTGATTGATCCCGAAGGAAACTCTAATCAGTGTGAGTTCACTATTTGGTAAGCAACAATAAACACAATACCTGATGAGTTTTCACTCATCAGGTATCGTGTTTATTGTGTATTTTACTCTAATAGTTCATATTTTACTCATTGGGTAGATTTTAATCATCTTTTTCAGACATAACTTACTAACACTTGGTTCAATTTAGTTCAAATTTGGTGCATAGGAATTGGCTCGAAGAGATCTATCTTGTTTATATCATATTTTACTCTAATAGTTAATATATTACTCACTATGGGGAGCTCTTTTAATAAATAAAACTGTTTCTCGAACATGACTTCATATTTGATTAGAGGAGTTCAATCAAGTGAATTGCTTGTACAACACAGGGGACTGGAGACTTTTTGGGGGGGAAAGCCCAACAGCTTAGGCCAAGCTAGTTAAACCATTTATAAACCCTAAATAAGGCTAGTTTGATTGTAAAGTGGAACCTTTTTTTATTTTTTTATCCAGATGACCGCAAAAGGTCCAGTCTAGGTATATCCACAATATTCCATCTTCTCTCCCCCTCAGGTTATCGACATCTCCATGATCCTTGCAGAGGCCATACGAAGAACTCACAACGGCGAGTCGGTGTCGTACCTGTTCAGCCATGTCCCCTTGTAACGAAGAGCATCCACCCTCTGCTGTGCGCCGTTACACAACATCAGAGAGGAGGGAAGCCACCACACCCATAAAAATCATTAACAAAGCTTTCAAGTTAACCACAGGAAGAAAAACAAACAAACTTTTGTGTCTGTTACTAACGCTGTTTGCACTCGATGGAGTCCTTTTGTATCAAGGGTACAAATATTCAAGCTCAAAATAAAAATGAAGGTCAGCCAATTTATTGTACTTGGGTAAATTAGGTTTATCCACTGTGAACAGGGCATTTACCCGCCCGCGTCTTTTTTTTTCCCGTTCCATTACTATGGGTACAGAGTGTCTCTAGAAAAACTTCATCTCAATGTGTTGTTCAAGAACTCATAAAAATACTCCCAGGAAGTTCCACTGGTTTGCCAGATTTAGCTGTTAAAAAGTTTTTATAGAGTTGAGTTTCTCTTCTTTCCTTGTTCCCTGTGGTTACATTATATTATTACAATATTATTATCATATTATAATAACCTAAGTGGATTTGTTCTGAGAGTTTACAGAACTACTGGAGCTCCAGGGACCAAGGTTGCCTCAACAGTCTGAAATGTCATACTCTATAAAAGTCAATAAATGTATCTTATGTGACGTTAAAACACTCCCCCTCCTCCTATTTAACTTTATTATTTTTATTTTCAGGGATTTGAAGATGTTTTGGAGTTGTTTTAACTTTATTTACTTGAGGTTGTGCCGTTGAGCAGAATTTTCAGAGTGGCCAGAATCTACCCTATTTAAGTTTATGGAATAAAGGTTTCTAGTTTGCCGTCTTTGTCAGAAATGTTCGCCTGCTATCTTTGTTTTTAAGTGTTTTTGTTTTTTTTCAATGTTTGGAGGAAGGATTTATCATCTATGTGCGTATTCCAAACATTTGTGTGTGTTTTTTCCGTCAGTTGAATGCTTAGCATCTGTGGATGCGTTCTTAATAAAAATTAAATATTGGCAAAATTTCCAACTGGTGTTTGTAACATTTATGTACACTACATATATTTTATATATATATATATATATATATATATATATATATTTACAGTACATACTATTAAAGAACATACCATTCTGTTAAATAATAGATCCCATATTCCTCTCATACTCTTTATAACATTCTGTAATATAATAATGAAACTGGGAGGCACTCAAATACAACAAAAAGCTTCTTTTTTTTTCGTAGAGTTTGATTGACAGGCGAAGTAACCAATCGCTAACCGCATGACGTAGCTCTAATGCCCAATGGTTATTCTTAAAAGGGCGGGACAATCAGGGACACCGGCAGATTAATGCTCAGCGTTGCTCATCTTGATGTCGTTGCACTTCGTCCGATGAGGTCAGGCACTTTATCTATTTGTCCAGTGTTTGGGTAAAGACGAGTGGGAACATGTTGCCATTGTAATCCGACGAATACACGCACTGTCCACGTGCGGCGTTGATTAACAATTAAACGCCTGTGCTGCCTTCAACGAGCGGGGGAAAAAATTATTTAGACAGCAGGCTTCACATTTTGTGTGTATTCTACCTCTTGACAGCTGACAGGGTAAGTAGATTTAGACTTTAACTGTTCTTTTATGAAAACAGAAATCAAGTGTAATATTAAAGCGTGATTTTTCTTGCTGTTTTTTTTCTACCTTGCGTTTTGATTCAGCTCAAGGATGGCAGAACGACCAGACCATAAACAAGATGAAGGGGGCCTAAGGGACCCTGTGGTTCATCTCCACAGCTATTTGCACGGAGGGATCTCCAGCCTCATACCCACCCTCATCATTTTCCCTGTTTATAAGACTGTTTTCCGTCAACAAATCCACAACACTCCAGTTCACCAGGCGGTCCTGCAGCTCTACAAGGAGGGGCCTCGAAAGCTCTACAGGGGCATATCCCCGCCATTACTGATGAGGACACTGAATGGCACCTTGCTCTTCGGCCTCCAAGACACCCTCATTCGCCAGTTTTCATCTCAACGTGTCATCTCTGACCGCGCCCTGCCCGCTATGGCTGGGTTCGGCGCAGGCGTGGTAGAGGCTGTGGTTTTAACACCCTTTGAGCGCATCCAGAACCTGCTGCAGAACAGCCAAAACGACCGTCATCTGCCCACCCTGAAGAGTGTTCTTGTCAGGCTGAAGGCTCAGAGGCTGGCTTTAGGGTACTACAGAGCTTTCCTTCCCATCACGGCCCGCAACGCCCTGGGCAGCTCTCTCTACTTCGGCCTGAAGGGGCCCGTGTGTGCTGTGGTGGCGGAGCAGGGCTTCACTCCACTGGTGTCGTCCTTCATCTCAGGGACCCTTACCTCCATGACGATCAGCTTGACTCTTTATCCTCTGTCTGTGCTTGTGGCCAACATGCAGGCGCAGGCAGGAGGGGAGGTGAAGGGGGTCCTGGCCTGCTGGAGGATGCTGTGGCAATCTCGGCAGCGGAGTGTGGTTCTGCTGTACCGAGGAGGCACTCTGGTTATTTTGAGATCATGCATCACGTGGGGAATTACCACGGCTATCTATGACAGGCAGCAGAAACTCTCAGGCTGAAGAGAGAAATTAGAGTGATTATTATTGATATTAGCCATTTTAGTGAATGCGACTTAAGGTTTTTGGACATGTTGAAAAAAATAGAGTAGGTAAAGATGTGACTTTTACTGAACTTTACCACCAACTATAAATGTGAATGAACAAACGCAACCACAAGGAGATGGTTATTATCCAAATCGACCAATCGTGTTTGTCAATCAGGGCCAGGAACCCAAGGTGGTCATTAAGTATTTTACGCGCCAAAGTAGTTTTTTGCACAAGGCATAAATGAATTAGTGCGAGTGAATCGACGGTGCCTTGCACATCCAGCATGGGTCACGTGTCCGATTTGAACCTGGGAAGTTCTGTAACATCAGCCGCTCAAATTTGAGGACCAGCAGGACGTTTTTTTCAAGCTGATGATCCAATCAGGGAATTTTTTTTTTTTGACTGGACACTCAAAGCAGCACGAAAGAGTCAGAACACATAGTGCATCACACAGCTGCTTTGGCGTCAAAACTGGACCCACACAATATGAGGCAGGTGGTTTTAATGTTGTGGCTGATCAATGTATATGTGGCAGGTAAAGGTCTGCTACCTTGAATTTTACTACATACCTCTTCATGTAGTGTGAGTGCATTAGCAAACCACTGGAATTCCCCAGTAGGTGTATTAAGCAGATAGACGGAAATTAAAGGTGTATAACGAATATATTTATTTACGTTCTGTCGGATATAAATATTCCAAATGAGTATCTAGATTTGGATTCAATGAAACAGGTCTTTGGATTTGGGGGAAGACATGGGTATCAACAGACACACAGCTCAGATTCTTTTTGACTGAATTGTCATTTATTGCTGCATCAAGGATCAAACCCAATCGACAAGTTTGGGGGGACAGGCCACGCCCCCTTGCAGTCAAACCAACCCAAAGGATAGAATCAAGAAGATAGTTGTTTACAATGTAGGCCAGTAAATAAAACAAAGTGTTTGATAATGAAAAAAGGAATGTCAGCCTGCATATCGCCTCCACAGATACTTTTGGATTGACTATATAATGGGATTATAATTATGAATACTGCAGAATAAACTTTCTCTTTTTTTTTCCTGTAAAGTGCATTAATAAATTAATATTATCAGCAGTGCGTTTCAGTGGTTTCTATGATTTACCCGTCAAGGATTTTTTTGCCAAATTACACAACCAGTCCACCCACAATGATCCTGAGTTAGAAGTGAAAACATGAATTCTTCTACATTAAGTAGTAGATAGATAAGAGATCGATACTTTAATCACCCTTTACAGGAAATTGTTCTCTTGCAGCAGTTACTTAAAGTGTCAAGGGTTAAGTGGAATTATAAGCAAAAACAATAAAGTGTAATCTGAGAGCCATCAAGCCACAATTGTGGTCAAAAACAGTTGTTATATAATATAGTTATTAATAATATAGTATAGTATAACGGGATGTTGGAGGATAGAAGTGTGATCGATATTAGGTACAATCTTAATAACTGTTTAAGACACACTGTCAAATGTATTAAACCTTTATTCACAGGGTAAATGTATTTTAATAGAGTTGATTGTACACTCAGAAATGTGATACTTAATCCATATATATCCACAATTTCCACCAATCTGAGTCGTGTTAGACAACATTCATTAATAATATTAAGAGGGAAAATAATGGACCTATATTCATGCAACATGACTGGATTAGGTAATTGCAGCAACATTTGTTAAAAATGGATAACAAATGTTATGCTTACTAAAACTGAGCAATGTGATTTTTCATAAGTGTGTGTGTGCTTGTTTTATCGTAGGACAAGCGTAATGTGTTGTTTCGATTGTGTGTTTCATTCAAAACTGTAAAATTGTGTCAAAACAAATGCATTTTGTTGGTCTAATAAATTTAAATTTTAAGTTACACCAAAAGCAGCAAAGAGCTAAATATGGCTATTTTAACAAAACCAACACAAATATTTATTAAATTGGGATCAAGTACAATATTGAATTAAATATCTGACTTGACTTTTTTTACAATGTATGTATACTCAAAAACGCTGGACCAAATGATTCTCAGAGATGCTGAAGATTTCTTATAACAGTTTCAGATTCATGAAAACTTTATTGTATATGTAAAAAAATTGGATAACATAGAAATGTTTGTGTTTTCAATTATTTGTACACCATAGTCTTTTTTTGTTTGTTAACAAGATTACGGAAAAACTACAGGACGGATATACATTCAATTTTACCCAGAGGTATGTAATAAAGGTGAAGTAACAGTTTTTGTAGCATTTCAAATTAAATTAAGTAGTAGTAGTAGTAATTAAGGAGTAGTGCCATCACAAAGTGGCTGCTGGCACCTTTGTTCATTTTATTCCTTTGATAATCCTTTGGGGGGGTGGGGGGCACTCAGGGGGGATTGCTCTGAGTGCTTTCTCTAGTTTCATTTACCATGGAATTCTCACTCTCTTCTTCCTCATATTCAAGCAGGGGGTCACCGTTTCAACACAACTAAAACATCTCCATGGATTTGCCTGTTAATTCCTCAAACTCTTGTTTTTTCCCTCACTTTTCCACAAAATGTCTAACTAACACAAACAGTCTAACTCTGAAAAGTCTGTATTGGGACATTAATCCGCCATTTTTGCTCCTTTTCATCATTTGATCCACACTGAATATGAAGATGTTTTCTTTCTGTCCGTTTTTTCTGTCAAAATCATTATTTCATAGAGAATTCTGTATTTTATTCGTGTTTATCAAGATCAACCATCGTGTCAGACTCTGCTCTTCTTCTCCTGCCCACATTTTTACTCCCGTCACCTCACAGACATAAGCCTGTCCGTGATTATATTATTTAAAATACACTCGAGGTTCGGCTGTTCACATGCATCTCATCAACGTTTTAACCAGTTTAACCTGTTAGTGTGATGCTTTAGTTTACGCTTGCTGTCAAAGCAAACTCTGTTTATAATGTTCATACATGTTATGTTCGTGAGTCTCAAATATTTGTACTTGCTTGTACTACATCTTTTGTTTTGCACACCAAAGTATTAATAGCTGTTTGACTACAACCAATACTTGCACCTCTTAAGGCTTCTTACACTTTTTAAGAAAGATCTGTATAATTTACAGTAAAAGAGAGATAATCTGGTCCAGATTTGAAAAGTCGGTAAAAAATGGTTTTAGAAATAAACCTGGTTCAACAATTTTCTTCTAGTATTCAAAGATCAGCATATGACCAAAGATCCGAGTTTGACTGAGTAGTAAAAAAGGTCTTTGGACCCATTGTGATGTCTATGATTCACTGATCACCAGTATTAGTGGTGATCTCCATTTGTGAACATGCATATTTATTTGATTTCTTTTGGTTGCCCATGAGCTATAAATATTTGAGTGACTCCTTATGCATGTCTTTTTTTTAAATGATAAGATTGTTCATTCCAAGGACTACCCACAGGTCAGGGTTTGGGCTCGATTATTTTCCAAATTATTACTTATCATCTACCTATCCAAATAAATAATTTGAAATAGGATTTTTGAACACAATCTGCTGTAGAGCAATAAGACAAGGAAAACGCCTTTCTATGGACTCCTGGTATTATTTTCTCCAAACAAGATAAATTAAATACATTTTAAAAATCCAAATCGCGTCAAGGAAAAGCAACAAAATGGTTTTATTAATACCAAAAGGAAGCTAAATAGTTTTGTCTGTCCGTCCATCCATCCATCCACCCATCTATTACACAGCGACCCCCAGTGGTCACATTATTCTCTGCAGTACCGCATTCGTCCATGAAGAGGCGCCAAATAGCCAGGAAACATGAAGGAGGAGGGGCGAGCGCTGCTGCAGGTCTGTTTACTGGGGCTAACTAGTCCATCAACAAGCTAGTTAGCAGCGAGCGACGTGGTTGATGTCGTGTCATGAGATCCAGCAGCGAGACTATGGACTAGCGGAATGAGAGCGGGGGCGGCGCTTTGACGACCACCATCAGCCTAAACTGAGTACCGGTCCAGGTTATTGTAATTAGCCTCTTCATTCACGTGTTGGACGGTGCACTGAGGGGTTCGAGCCCCGAGTGGCGGGGTAAGCTCATCCATCAGCTCGCCGGGACAGCACGGCTCACTCACCGGTACGATTTCCTGCTCATCACACGCTAACCGAGCGAACAATACGGAGTGGTTACCGACACGTGATCGATCGTAGTATTTAACATTGTAGTTATTTTAAGTAGGTTTGATGTTGAACAACATCTTTCCGCTAACTGCTTTACTGGTTAGCATCGTTCTGATGAGTGAAAAGTGACGTGCCTCATGTAAATAGTGGTGTTTGTTTGCGGACATTATCTTATTTATGCAGCCGTGGCACGTTGATGGTGCTACCTAATGGAAACCTTTGCTACTGTTGTGTTTTTGAACAACATTCTCTGGTTACTTTTTTCTGAAGTTGCTCATGTGTTCACTAATATACACTATTACCCTTTCACCGTGTTGCGCTTTCTCCCCAGGCTTGAGAGTGGGGAGTATGGTGGTCCCGGACAGCACCGGCGTGGTCACCCAATCACCTAGTCCTACAGGTCTCATGGAGACCCCCAAGCCCGGATGCGATGAGGAAGCGGTGCAGAACCAAGACCTGGAAGGGGTGGAGCTGGAGGAGGTGCGAAAGCTGCAGGAGCTTGTTCATAGGTTGGAGGTCCAGAACGAGACCCTGCGCAACAGGGGTGGCAGCTCAGCCGTCACCCACAGGGGAGCCAGCAGCCTCTCACCCACCTCAGTGAATGTCTGTGACACCCAGCTCAGATTGGAGCGCAGCGACAACCTCCAGCTGTCGCCTCTTCAGGACTGTAGCAGCGGTGAAGAGATGTCCCCCATGCCAGGTGCCCACAGGCTGGAGGACGCAAATGAGGAGGAAGAAGAAGGGCTTTGTCGGGACTTTCTCTCCTTGACCTACAGCAACGGAGTGGGACAGTCTGGGGAAGGAAGCGAAACACCAAAGAGCCCATCTCCGGACAATTACGAGTTTGCAGAGGGAGACTGCGGGGTGGACCAAACTGCACTGGATGAGGTGGATGTCCTCGATCTGGAGGATGGGTGTGCAGAAATAGGAGACGAGGACAGTTGGTACGTTTTCACTTGCTCTGTTCTCTGGTCTGCTTTGTCAACGTGATTTGAGTCATCCAGCCAATGTTTTGATAATTGCTGGAGGCTGCAAACCTCTGCGAATCTAAGAGAGACCACAATCAACATCTTTAAGACGCAGCTGTGCGTAAGCGTTACCTTCAGAGGGGGTTCAGCTCTGGTACGGCCACAGGGGTGCCACTCTTAAAGTTTGCATGCGTTTAGTCTGTGTACAGGTCGAGAAACCCCCTCAGGCACATGAGTCACTTGTGCTTTTTTAATTTCCACCTTTGATTTTAAAGTGTGTTTTTTTCCCGCGGGGGGGCAGTGACTAACGGATGATGGTTCATTTTCAGAGAAGATGAACTGCATTTCTTCATAATCCACATTTTAAAGTTATAATAGTAATATATTTTAGTTATAATCATCATAATCCACATTTTAAAGTCATAATAATAATACATTTTATTTACAGGCGGCTCTCAAGACCCTCAAGGTCATTTCACCGATTCAAAGAAAACAACAAATAGTAATGCATTAATAAAAAACACTATGCTAAATAAATACGTCATACATTTCACGTGCTTATTTATCGTAGTTCAGTGTAAAATATTCAGGTGTTGGTGAAGGAGAAAAATTGAGGATCGGTGAGAAAGCAGTGAAAAGTTAGAATGAGAAAAATAGATGCCAACTCTATTTAAGACAGTAATAAAGTATTTGTACATTGTTGCTTTCGCACATCTGTTAATGTGTGACTATCAAATGAGCAGCTGATTTTTTTTTTCAAACCTGACTGAGCCCTCTGGCCTCCGGAAACAACAGGTAAACCCTGCTACCTGTATGGCAGGTTATGGTCATCCACTCAAAGCATAAAGGAAATTTTGTGTTCTATCAAGTTTCCCTAAACTTTGTTACGCAGCATTCAAGATCAAAGTGTATTTTCTGAAGGAATTCATTCCTGACTGAAGGTCAGAGTTCATGTTGTCACATTGAATGTCTATTACTGTATTCAATAATACAATAATAGACTCAATAAAACCCCCACAGAGAATACATCTAGTCTACGTTTAAAGTTGAAGACCTGAGAGGTTTCCTCAGTTCTGATCACCATTAAAAAGAAGTCCAGCCGTTACTGTTTCAGCTTGTGAGGATTATCTTGACCTGGAAGAAGGAATCAGTATCAGAAATACTTTACTGATACCCCCGGGGGCGGGAAATTTGTTCGCTTCATATTCTGGTTGATGGAAGAGAGAGTACAAAGAAGAAATATGAATATATTAGAATAACTAGAATACATTACAACATCAGTGCAAACAGACAAGTTCCAAATGAAAAAGTGTCCAATCTGCAAAATAATGTGCAAGCGATAATTAATAATTACAGTCTGAAACCAGTCTGTTGACTCCGCGCGGAGTTAAAGTGAATTTAAAGCGTAGTATCTCACAGAGGGAGGATACGCAAAGTTCCATCGAAGGATCAGTCTACACAAACAAAAAGTGACCACAATGGAAGCTTGATCTTTAATATTCCATGTTTATTTCTTTATAAAAGTCAGGCTAGCCGTGTTTGTTGAAGGTGTTCACGTTGCATCTTTATAGAACTGCTCCCATTACCGTGTTTATGCTTTAGCGGCTCTGCCAGTAGCTTAACAGCCATTAGCATGAACAGCCAGCCCATTCATGCCTTATCTCCAGTTTGACATAATTAGCCATACCATACGGGCTTTGTGAGGTTATCATAGCCCAAACATCCAGTAATCCTCGCGGCGACATAATCGGATCTGCTTTTGGGCCGTATTCCTGCCACATGGCTAAACTGCTTTGGGTGGGATTGCTCAGCATGTGACCTGATGCCCACCCCCCCCACCCTCTCCATGTGACCAGACTGCAACTTTAGGAAAAATAAAAAACATACCCAGAAAAGCAGCACCAGATTGGGTTAAAAGTTCAATAGTTTCCATGTTATAATTCAATATGTCCATGTGAACGTCCGTCCGTCTCGTGCTCAGATCCCCCGGCGGTCGATTGGTTTTTTAGGCAATTACTTCATAATCTCTTAGACACAATGGCGTCTTTGTGGTACGAGGTTCTTGACAAACATCAAACCGTTTTACTGAAGCTGAATAAACACGCACGTGTGCACAGATTAGTGTGTGTTTTTAGTCACATGAAAAAAGCCCAGGTGACGTGTCCGATGTCGCGTTTGTGCTTGGGGACAGATATTTAATTCCAACGAAGGTCGTCCAGCATGCCTCTGATTTTAGACCGAATGGAGAAAAAAAACGTTTTTATTTGTTATGACTATAGGATTCATTCTCTTTATTTCAGAGATACTTAAAAGTGTTGAAGAATTGGGATGCGCTTTTATCCATCTTCAGTGTTGAGATTGGACAAACGTGACAAATAATGGGGGGGGGAGTGTGTTTGTCAGATTGAGTATTCAGTCTCAAATACTAATCATAGAAAAAGTAACGTGTGTTTTAACCACAGTGAGTCATTCTGGCTTCTGTCAAATTCAATTTTTCTTTCCAAAATTGTAAAAAAAAAAAGAATTTTGTCGGCGTGGAAAGGTCATTTTTAAGGTCACTCTGAAGGTTGATCCTCTCCCCTCCTTAAATACAGATGAATTAATACAGTGGGTATACAATTTGGGGGGGGGCCACAAACACATAGCGGTTCTGCCGTGGGGGTACATGAGTATAAGTTTGAAATATATTCATCATGCATACAATTATTTTTCTTATAATAGCAACTTCTTTCGGCTCCTTTCTAGGCGGCCGCCACGACGGATCGTCTCGTTCCGCGTATTGATTGGTCATAGGTTTTTTTGATATTTTTTACGTCGGATGCCCTTCCTGACACAGACACACAACCCTCCCATTTATCCAGGCTTGGGACCGGCACTAGCTGTGACTGTGTAGGCCCGTAGAACTAAGGACCTTGCTTAAGGGTCCAAACTGTATCTCTGCCACGCCTTCTTTGGACTGGGATTCGAAGCCCAGTCTTCTGGTGAAGGACGGACGGAAAATGAACCAGAGTGTGTGGTTGACAGGAAGCAGCGATACATTATGAAGGTTGAATCAGAAGCAGCTGGACTATTATTATTTTTTAAAAGTTGAGGATGTTTCCCCTCTCGTCCAAGAGGCGTCTTCAGTCGTTAGAAAACCGAGGAAGCCTTAAAGGATTTCCATGACGAATGACAAAAAGATGAGTGAGACTCTCCACAAACGCAGCGGCGCTGCAGCTGAAAACACAGAGGAAAAAGGGGCAGGAACGCCACAAGGAAAGTTCCAACATTTAGTCATGCCAAATTTGGACTACACTGGCATTTAATTTGGTGAGCTGTAGCTCAGGAAGTAGAGCGGCCCCCCAATCAGAATGTCAGTGGTTCGATCCTGGCTGACCTTGAACCCCTCCGGATTCTCCAGGTGCTTCACTTGGGGGGAAACACATCAAATACATAAACATAGTCCTTATCCTTTTTATCTTCTCTTCACATAATTTCATTTTTTAGCTCCTCTGTGTTTTAATCTGTATGTTGTTTTTAGAAACTGAGTGCCCAGATCTTTATTTATGTTTTCACAGACATAGTTTTTCCTAACAAACAGGTTTTAGTGTTGACTCGGGTGGATTTGGCTGAAAAACACAATTCAGAGGGTGAATTGTTAGAGAAAACGAATAAAAAGTACTGTGCAGATGTTGGGGGGGAGATGTCTCCTACTCAGATGACTTTACTGGCTCCTTAGTGGAGCTGTACTTCTGGGCCTACATATGTGTCTCATGATGAGCAAAGGAAAGCAGAATGAAACTATTTCACATCAAGCGGAGTTTGTGTGTGAAACAAACGCTCACGGAGAAGTTGTGGGATGTGTGACCTGAATATTGCCGTTTGCGTTGTTGCGCATTCCACTGAGAAATGGGTCCTTTTGTGTTTCCCCAATGGGAGTATGATTCGTTGTTCATTGGTCCAGAACCGGTTGGCCCGGGCCTCTCTGACTCTGAAGATCGGTCAGTGTGACGACTAGTTCAGAGCTTGTGGTGACGTAATGGTCGTTCACTCTCACCGTTCATCTATTCACACACCAGAAGACTGTTTATGTTTAGTTGGTTTGTTAATGTCTCTGCTGCTCCAGTGAAACCCGTCAGCAGGCGTCAGTCAGTATTATTACTTCTGGTCTTCAGCTTGCAGCCTTTTTGCTGTTGTCTTTTTCTAGAGGGGCACCGCGATCATCTTGGCCCACCACTGATTTTGATGGTTTGACAGCCGATACTGATTTTGCCGGATTCCATTTTTTTTCTTTAAACTTTTAAAACCATAATGAGTTGTGTATTTTAAGTGCTCTTATTTTGAAGGATAACAGTGGAAGTAAGGCTGGTCGGCGTTGTGTATGTGTTTTGACTTGGTGAGATTTAAGTAAGTTCCGTCCCCCTGGCGATGCGTTTCTTAAACCAGTTGTATGAAACTTTGAGGTAAAAATAAATCTTTGTGAGCCCCGGCTTTGTTCAGGGACTCCAGGGCTCGTGGCTGGATCTGTGCTGCCGCTAGCTTTAGCCGCTCTGCTAACTGGACCAGCCTGAGTGATGCGGCTGCTGCTGGCCGATTACATCAAACTAATCCTCCAGGCGCCCTTTCTATCAGCCGTCATGTCTAATTTTAACCCTCTAATAACCTCACCAAGAACACAAAAAAATTGAAAAATAATTCCTTTGCATATTTAATTTGTTAATTAAGCATCTTACCATTTTTTACCATAAAATGACTAATTGTTTTTATCAAGCATGTTTTTAAACAGTGGGGAAAAAAATTCCGACTATAACATTTTCATTCACTCATTCATTACCCAGAACCGCTTATCCTGTTCAGGGTAATCATGTATCAAGTGTAAGTCCTATCTAGCTTCAATATGTCATAAATATCCTACCTATCGAGTTGGACTTTCTCAATAGCTAAGGTTAATGCCTCCTCCATGGTTGCTCCGTTCATCCACGGTGTCCCCCAGGGCTCTCTCATTGATCCCTTACTCTTTAGCCCATACTTGCTGCTATTGGATCTCATTATAAGCGGGTTCAGTCAAGTGGCACACATTTATCGATAAGAAATAGTGACTGAAAATGAGCCCAAACAAACAGTTGGGCGTTAAGGTTAGATTTCTTAAACCTTTTTACTCGTCATTGCTCTCATTTCCCATGGTGACACTTAGTTTTCCTCCTCTCTACAGGTTGTACGTGTCCCCCAAAAAGCAGGTATCGGATCCGGGGCCCGAGTCTCCGTTGAAGTGGTGTCGGCAGGTTCTTGACCACCGCAGCCCGGAGACAGAACTGGCCTGTCGGACCCTGATCAGCCGTTTGGACCAGAGTAAGCAACCGACAACCTCGTACATAGCTCGTGCAACAAATCCTGCATTCGTGTGAATTTTAAAAAGATCTATGATGAAGATATTCTCCATTTCATCGCTTAAGATAAGCAGTTAGCTTTTCGTTATAAATGTTTGTTTGTTTGAGTCAGTTACTGCGCCTCCGAGGCCGTTGACCCAATTGAACCGGCTGACTCAGCTGATAGAGAGAGTCTTCCCTCCCTCCTTCAGTGAAATGTGCTGCTTTCTTATTTACTGCTCACCGCTGCTGTAGGTGTGACAACATCGGTGTGAACTTTGGGTTTGATTCAACAGACACCATGTATTATTTATCCGCCTTCTTACTCTTCTTCCTGCGCCCTGCAGAACCTGAACAACAAGTTATTCACACCAGGAATGAAAGACTTCTCGAAGTCATGGGACGTGTTGAATTACCGTCTCCCTCGGGTCGGCTCCCCTCGTTGTAAACGCCGGCAGCGAGTCACGAAACTATCTCTTGCTGGCAGAGAGCACATTTTAGCCAAAGTGCAGTATGATACGAACCTAAGATACAAATGCAAATACTGTGACACTTTTGTGCCGGCACACACCTCACACAGAACATCAGACTGTCTGCAGATTCTATCAAACTTGACTGGTTTTATTTTACTGACATTGGAGCCACCTGTAAGTAATCTCATTAAATCCTGTTGTGTCCAGACAAGAACAAGGCCTGTGCTGTCGTCCTCCACGGCAAAGGTACATCTCTGAAAGCCCCCATTCCCCTGCGCTGTTCGAGCAATCCCCCCCGACTGAACTCCTCAAACTAATTGCGACTCCTTAATGATCTCAAACAGTTTTGTCTATTAAGTCAGCAGTCTGCTCTAAGATCAGATCCCACGTTGACTGAATAGTGAAGACGAATTTAGATCTATGAGGTAAATTTGGACTAAATCGGACAAACGGTTAGGAAATTATGTCTGAAAAAACGTGTTTCTTGTCAAAAATCTCCCCCTAGTGAGTAAAATATGAACTATTAGAGTAAAATATCAACAAAACATGGTAAATCTTCACCTAAATCAGACTAACGGTTCAGGAATTATGGCTTGTAAAAATGTTTAAAGATAAAGCTTCCTTCAGTTTCAGATATATAAGACTGACCTTTCCCGAAATCAATCCAGTTCTTCCTCACACTAAGGTCTAGGTGGGTATAAAATTTGAAAGGGATTTTTGAGGGTTTTTTGAGTTATTGCTTCTATTTCACTTCATTTAATCTCATCACAGTCATCCGAGGACGGCCGGACAGCGTTGTTCACGGATCAGTAGCTTCTGACGTGCGATCATCTGCAGCAGAATGCGGTGCCGTGACTCACAGACGTCCTCTATTTTACCTCCAAGCTGCCACAAAAATGACGTCACACCCTCCTCGGGCCGCTCCATGACTTTGGTTTATTCCCATTCACCACTTCTTTTTTTTCTTTATGAACTTTCATTTTTTTAACAAAAAGTGTCGAAATGCTTCTGAGTGACAGTGTCATATTAAAGAAGTGTGGTAGAAAGAAGAAAAGCAAGAAAATAATAAGTAAATGAGACAAGATGGGAACTCTTAGAGGAGCATTCCATTGCAGATTGGATTTTTTTGCAAGCTGCAAATGATTGGAAAATCCTTTTAATCGATAATTTTGTGAGATTGGTGTGCTTCTGAAAAGCCAATGGGATCTGCCTTGACGAGGCCACTGTTTGCTGCACGTCACCTCCCCATCCGTTTCTCCCTGTTTCCTGTCACTCTTCAGCTGCGCTGTCAATAAAGGCCTACGGGCCCGAAGAATTCTTTATTTGAAAAAAACAGAGCATGAAATGCTTTACGCTTAATAAGAGTCTCGGTTACCCCCGTAAACGAGGTATTGAAAATCGCAGTCAATGATTATTGTGATTATTTCCATTTACTCTGGGATTATTACAGTGGATTTGTCTTCATCATCATCATCATCATCATCAGATCCCTGTTTATTCCTTAAATGCATCACAGGTAGAAAACACTGTGGTCTGACTTTTCAAGGCATCATTAAATCATTTTAAAAAAGGAAATATTGTTAAATTTAGACCTGGTGTTGGATTCATAGAAATGCAGAAATGGATCCAATCTTCTTCTTTCAATCTTCTTCTTTTTTCAAACAAGAATTATGTAATTAACTGCTATTATTCATGGAATTGATCAAAGTATCACCTGTTCCATCTGCATTCGTACTGCTACTTGAACCAGAGAAGTAGGAGTTGGCTACACCCTCCACGTACCCCGGGCTCGCTGCTCTGTAGCTGTCATGGCAGCGGCGCGCTGAAAACCGTCCTAACATGCTTGTTTCATCCCATTTGAAAGTGTCTCTGATTGTCTAAACTCTCCTCCTCTGTCCCCTGCAGCGTCGCGGTGGAGGAACATGTACAGTAGCCCGTCAGCAGAGGGAGGCTCCACAGGGTCAGGCCAAAAATCAACTAACAAAACCCTACTAACCTGTGGCTCTTCAGGTATGGCATGACATTAACACGCCGCGCTCCTCACTTTCTGCTCAACACAGCAGCAGGATTGATGTGGGTTATTGTCAGGATGTGGATTACTGTGTGTGTGCGTGTGTGCACTAATGCGTCGGCAGTGTGTTCTCTCAGAGCTCTTCATGGGGGTTTTAACACTTCTCTGGCATGTTCTGCCCTCTCTACTGTATGTCATAAAAATACTGCATGTAATATCATCCACCTTTCCAAAACGTAGTAGAAGTTTTCTACTCTCGCCAGGCAGCTTTATTAAACTAAAGGCAATATGAAATCAGGGTTCAGTACTTCACTTTCAGAACAACGTGTTTGGTACATGAGCAGGAGCGAGATTTGGGTCCAACAACGTAAAAATTACATAATAATAATAGTAATAATAATTTTACTATCCAAAGAGATTAAAATGCCTAAAATTGTCTCTAAAAATAGAAAATGAATAATCAAAAAATAGCAAATGTTCTAAAAGGGTCCACAGGTGTCACTACCCCGTCGAAACCTTGTGCCTCACTGAGGGCATTTTTGTCTTTTTTTTAATTTTTGTCTCTTTTTATTTGGATCATTTTAGCTGTAATAATGGTATTTCCATCGATATGGAAAAGGTTGTGCTTTGTCATTTCAAGCTCAAATCCTACAACATGATAAGAATTTGCTGTGCTTCCAAAATTGTTCCTCACAGCACGCTAAAGACAAAAATGTCCAAATTTAAACCCATTACAATTATGCTTTTATTCTGGTGTCTTAGCTTCAAAATAGCTTCCATTGTAAAACAGGTTCTATCCAAAATCCTTGTTATTATTATTATTATTATTACTGTTTGATTGTATCAAGTCAGGATGGGTGTAAGAAGAAAAAGAAAACATCGTCAGAAGTCTGTCATAAGTGTAATAAGATATTGAAATATATTGATTATATGCAGTTTCTCGGAATGAATGGAATTAAAGGAAATCAACAAATGTACAAAAGGCATTTAAGTCGGTGTTATTTCTAATCGTTGCAATAAGCCACTTAGCATTAAGTGTATGAAAAAATAACTTTTCTTTTTTGTATTTTGGTCATTTTCAAAACACACTTTCATAATTTTCCCTGAAGGAGGGAACGGGTCTGAGGGGTTTATTGGAAGCGTCTTGCATGACAAAGGTTGCCGTTTGATTTTTGCCGACGTCGGCATGTCTGATACTAAAGCCTGACAAACAAACACATAAAACTCTATTTCCCCCACATCGCCCTACAACAAGACACAGATGGTTTGGAGTAAATATAGCATTATATGCCCCAGTTAGGACTGGGGCATATAATCGGTTGGAGTCGAACCTCCAGGTGTGTTAAAATGAAAGGGAAACTATGAGGATGGACTTTGGAACATGATCAGCAGTTCTGTGAAATCTCTCTGGTTTTGCATAAGTAGGTGGAGACGAGGTTTGTAACACCGACCTGTGTGAGAGAGAGAATTTGCCGGTGATTGTTGAAGGTACTTTGTGGGTTTTTTTCACGCGCTGCGGCTGATGTTTTTTTTTTTTTTGTTTGTTTTTTATAAAAACCTGCAAATAACAAAACCTTGCATGTTCTTGTTAATGCTTGGCATGAAGGTCCTGACCCGATTTCTAATCCCGGATATTTTACATAATCCCATTCCCCCTGGTTGGTGTTATTTCCAGTTCCTCTCACTCTGAGTCAGACGAACAGGTGTGGCCCTCAGGGCCGGACTAAGCTGTTGTGACGTCATTTTGAAGTACCAACTATGGGCAAATCTCCTGCATCAATAATTCTGCATTCGAACATTGAAGGCTAAAAATATCAGCATCGCCACTCTAATAGTCTGCATACATTTAGGCGAGTTTAGTTTTTATTTGAAACCGGTCGCCTCATTGAGATCTGGATCTGTTTGTCAAGAGACACCTGTGTACAAGAAATGGACATATGCAGATTAAAAACGTAGACCAACAAATAATACACAGACAAGCAGACATTCATAAACACAATTGAAAGAAAACAGTTACAGGTGTGACCGCAATTACTTGAGTAGGAGCTATTTAAGTGTTTTAAATTTAAAGAGCGAGAGGGAGAGAGTCGGAGTGAGGGATAGAGAGAGAGTCGGAGTGAGAGAGAGAGAGAGTCGGAGAGAGAGAGAGTCAGAGGGAGAGAACAGGAGAGAGAGAGAACAAAATGCAATGCTGCACCCTTCTCCCCGCCCAAAGAAGACCACCCATTCTTCATGTAGTTTGCACTGGTGGCTGAGGAATGAATCTTCGGTGATGAAGCGCCTTGATGCGTTTCAGTGTGGAGAGAGACGCGTGCATAATCCTGTACAATATAAATAATTCATTTTATTTATGGACGCCCTGCAAGACACTCAAGGTCACCTTACAGATACAACGCAAAACTGCAAATATCAAGACATTATACAGAACCCTATGCAATAAAATCTGAAATGCTTACATGAATAATTATTTAATTAATTAAATAATGTTTAAGGAAAACATGATTGATTTATGTACAAAAATCCATTGTTGACCTTCAGTTTGCGCCACAACATTCTTAAAGGTGAGACTCTAATCCAGCATTTATAACATCCGACAGTTTCCGATTTCAGTAACCTGGATTTACATCGACTGGTTAAAAGAATTGGACCCGACACTGAGTTTTTGCTGACATAAGCAGCGTGTATAATCTGACCTCCTGTGCCTGATTGTGACCGTTGGAGCTGCTTTTCTGCCGTGTTTCTCATCACCGTCAGAAACTGTGATCAGCATAAATGCATGTGTGCCTCCGTTTTATCTCTCATAATTCCTGATTATTATTTGGTATCTTCAGGTGTCACCGGCATGCAGTCGGCCCTGAGCTCGCAGTCCTCCATAGACAGCGAGCTCAGCACGTCGGACGACTCCATCTCTATGGGCTACAAGCTGCAGGATCTCACCGACGTCCAGATCATGGCTCGCCTACAGGAACAGAGTGAGTGGAGCTTCAGGAGTGATGTCATTGTAAATTTAAAAAAAATAATAAGGCCACTGTCAAATGTTTTCAGGCGTCATGCTACTGGTCGTTTTTGTAATGGCTGATCATCTCATGAAGCCACAAACTTCATCCATTTCTCGCCAGTTTTACATTTTAATCTGCGGCCGAACCAATGAATGACACCGTTTTTTTGTCTTTAATCCGGTATTTTAGTCTTTATCCCACAGTAATGACCATAGTGGCAACCCACCTGTTTGTTTGAACGCAAAACAAAGTTCACTCTTTGGCTTTGACGGGCTTCATGTGTCGCATTTTACGATTTGCATTTTACGTAGAAGAAGAGCGTATAAAGAAGACGCTATAATGGTAAACAGATGGTTGAATTGTTTTCCAGCTAGCTGTACAGCCACACAGCTGTATTAAAAAAAAATGGAACTCAGTAACAGTGTAACGTTGGATTTCTTTGGCTGCGGTAACGGTATTTTCATTTTTTTTCATTTTAGAAATTCCAAAAGGTCTTAAAAGTTGTCAAATTTGGATTTATAAAATGTGCGTTTACCGTGATCTAATCGGGTCCTTCCAGCAGCTTTATGCATACATGTCCCAAAGTCCCATGTCCTGTTTTGTTTATGCCCCTGCCAAAGGGGACGTGCAGGATTACTACCCCCCCTGTCCATGATATGATTACCACATCTCCTCTAAAAGAACTGGACAGAATTGAATGACATTTCAAGCAGGGATTGTTTTGGCCCTGAAGGTGTGCCTGTCATAACTGTTTTCTTAACTTCTCTTTTTTTAAATTTTATTTCTTATTTTGAGTAGGTTATAAAGTACTGGCTAGGTGTCTGTAATTGAATATTAACGTATAGCTTCGTATGCAGTTGTGTTCCCTTCTTGTTAACTTGATATTTTTTTTTGGTGTCGTCAGGTCTGAGGCAGGATTATGCTTCCAGCTCGGCGTCCGCCTCCCGCCGCAGCTCCACGGCCTCCCTGCAGTCGCTGCGCCGGGGCGGCACCTTCAGTGATCAAGAGTTTGACACGTACAGCCTGGAGGACGAAGAGGATGAGTTCTGCTCCGTGCCCCATCAGCGATCTCGCTTCACCCCCTCGCCCCTAGGCTCGCCCCGCTGTCTCTCACCCTCCACCTCCAACCACGGTCAGGAATACAGCAGCCAGCTCGGGGCGCCGCGCACACGAGCGCCCAGACGACCGCTCAAGGGTCCCAGTGCCGAGCTGCTTAAGTTTGCCAAGAGTGAGGGTAAGCTTTCACCAGCGGTGATTGACACAGCCTTTTACCCTCCACACGATCAAAGTGGCCAAAGCCGTAATGATCCACATTGTTCTGTTGCTGAAAGTATTCTGTGTTTGTGTGTGTGTGTGCGTCTGTGTGTTTGTTTGTGTGTGGTTCCAGAGGAGTTGCGGCACAGCATGCCAAATCTGACCCCCCGCACCAGCCTCCGTTCCCTGGAGGCAGTCAGAAACAGCCGCAGCATGGAGGCTAACCTCCAGACCTCTGGCAAACGCATGTCCCACATGACTCAGTCCCCCTCCACAGGTAACCCCGCCCTCTTCCCCTATTCAGCACAACCCCAGTAACAAAGTCATCAACATAGTCACTCCAGCATTTTCCTTGTGTTAAAAACCCTCCTCCCAGTTACCTCCTCATGACCCCCCCTGCATGACCAGAGAGAACTCTCACCAATAACTCTTTGCAGAATTCCTCTGAACAACATGATGCCGACCCCTGGGGTCAAGCTCATATTAATGCAATGTGTGACACATTTGAGATCAGAGCTGTCGCATGCAGCGGTCGTCCAGAACCACTGTCCGATGGTGGACCTGTCAGGAACATGGCGTCTAGCTGGGGGACAGACAAGGCCAGAGGCATCATGAAACTGCAATCACGCTAACAGCAACCGCTGCTGTCAACATGAATAAACGGATGAATATCAAGAACGCATTTAGTTCGTTTATTTCTCATTTTGGATTCATTGTATATATAAATTAACCAAAAACATTAAAACCTTCAAGGATGGGACCGCAGCAGAACCAACATGAAGGGGACTGACAGTATTGATCGGATTTCCCGCCAGATCTTCCTGACCTTACTTCTCCTTTCAAGCAGGGAAATGATGGAGAAATCTTTTCTTAGTCTTGAGTAAGAGCGACTCCATGTCATCATGGCCCTAAATTGAAAGACGTGGACGCACTCATACCATCACCTGAAACAATCTGATATCTGATATGTCAAAATACATCAATCAAACTTAATAACTTACAAATCCGGGTCACCAAGATCTAAAACTTAAAGTCTGGCGAACCCCAGAGTATCGTATGGATAGTCCTGCTTCTAGTTACCTGCTCCATTATCATTCCACTATATTTCTCCAAACCCATGTGCTTTTATCTTATCTATAACTTCCACATACCATCAGAGGGGTTTGGGTTTCATTTACTGCATATTTGGATGTTTCGATGATGTTTGATTTCATAACTTGCACGCAAGAAGTATGTGCGTGAGATTGACTGTTACCCTCCCTCCTCTCTTACACTCCAGGCGGGGCTAATAGTCGGCTACGTACGAATGGCCAGTCGCCTCTCTCCCTTAGAGCTCCAGTGAAAGCCCACGCTCCTGTGGGCCCCATGGTCCCCGGTCGTCTGCCTTCCAGAGGTCTGCCTCATGTCCAGGGACCGTCTTCAGGAGGGGGCCGCAGGGTCCAGTCCCCAGGCTCGGCTAACGGAGCCTACCTACCCGGAAGATCCTCCACGGGGGCAGGAAGGCCTGCTGTTGGTCGGGAACAGTCTTTGCCATCGTCCACCAGGGCTAAACTTTCACAGTCTCCCAGAAGGTGAGGAAGGTGAAAATGCGTCCTCTTAAAGAGACAGAAAACTTTTATTTATTATGAATGAAGACCAATGTCCGATTTCACCGACAGGTCTATGGGCATGACTAAAATCTCAGACGAATCCTGGAAAGATGGCTGCTACTGAGGCCTGGATGCTGATGAGGCATGTTGACTGCTGCTCTCCCACGATCCCCCACAGAAGAAACAATAAATCTACAGCGTCCACAAATGTGTCCTTCAACCTTTGGTCCACCCTCCACTTCAGATCGGAGCCCTGGACTCATGTTTTTAGACTCCCTATCCCTTGAATGAAATGTCGTGAAACCCACAGAGAGGGGAGAGTCCAAAAATGAAGGCACTCTCCAGCTGTGAACTGGACCAATTTTGAGCTTCCATAAGATTCGTGTCAATTTGACTTATTTTTCTATGTAACTGAGAGGAACTGCTGGAATATGAAGTTGTCTCACTGTCCTCCTGAAGTAACTGATATGAAGACGATTAACTTGAAGATATCGCTGTGTAGTTCATTCGGTGTGAATCCCTTCTAGATGAAAGGTGTTGCATGCTTGTATATTTAGTTTTATGATTCATTCAGCCTTTTCATCATAATGTACCTGTGACACGAAAAATCGTCGACGTGTCCTGACATTTATTTGTGTAATATTTAAGAATGGTTGACCGGTTCGTTGTGAAATTGTCATTATATTTGTAGCGTACTTGCTCTTTGACTACACAAACAATGCAAACAATCCTGTAAGCCACACTGCCCTTAAGAATAATACAATTGAAGAAAAAACACGAGAAAAAAAATATGGTTTGTGCCAAGTTTCATCTCAGCTGCAACACTTTCTAATACGAGTAAATTTTTGTTTATTGTTAAGGTACTGTTTTCCAAGCGTTTTTACCACATATCTAGAGCGTTCACTTTTGAACATATAAAGAGAATTGCTTATGCACGAAGGCTGTGCGCCTCACACCGCTATGCACCCTGATGCAGAGTGCCTCGGAGAATTTGGAGGTGTGATAAATGTAAATAAAGTCCACCCTGAAACTAGAATTCCAGCATTTGTTGTTTTATTAATATAATGCATACCAAGCCAATACATGATGAATTAATAACAGAATCCCTTATTGAAAACAAGCAAGTATACTTCTTTTAAACTAAAAATATATATATATATATATATATATATATATATGAGAGAGAGAGAACGTACTTGTAATCATATATATACAGTTTACTTGAAGTATTAGTACACACCAAGATATCCTACAAGTACACTGAAAAGTGGATGCGAAGTTTATAAAAAATAAACTGCTTATTGACTCCAAACCAGAAGGTCAGCAGATTGATGATTCAAGAGTTGAATTGTGGACTTAGAACAAGCGAAAAGATAGTGGGCTGATATGGGAATTGTGTTATTGTACGAGGAAGTCTGGAGTGGCAGAGAAGTACGTTTAGACTGGTACAGGATATGTGTGAGAGCAGAATGACATCAGTGAGGTTTGCAGTAGGAGTGACAAATGGGTTCAAGATGGAGATGGGACTGTATCAAGGATTGGCTCTAAGCCCCTTCTTGTTTGCTTTGGTGATGGACAGTCTGACAGTCGAAGTCAGGCAGGAGTCTCCATGGACTGATGTTTGCAGATGATATTGTGATCTGTAGTGAGAGCATGAGGCAGGTGGAGGAAAACCTGGAGAGGTGGAGGTATGCGCTGGAGAGAATGAAGGTCAGAGGGAAAGTTAGTGGCAGCGAGACAATTATATGAATGTAAAGGGAGGCAGGTGGAATGTTAATAATGCAAACGGGTAGAGGCAAAGATGGTGCAAGAGTTTAAGTACTTGGGGTTAGACGAACAGGGACTGTGGAAAAGAGGTGAAGAAGCAAGTGCATGCAGGGTGGAGAAGAGTGTCCGGAGTAATCCGACAGCAGAGTAACAGCCAGAGTGAAAGGAAATATTTACAAGATGGTAGTGACACCAGCTCTCCCATATGATTTAGTCACAGTGGATTTGGCCAAAAGATAGCAGGGGGAGCTGGAGGTGGCAGAGACGAAGATGAGCAAATGTTCTCTGGGAGTGACGAGGATGGACATGATTAGAAACGGATCCATCAGAGGGACAGCCCAGGTTAGATGTCTCGGACACAAAGTCAGAGGGCCCAGATTGAAATGGTTTGGACACGTGGAAAGATGGAGATGTCAGGAGAAAAAGGGGAGGACCAAAGAGGAGGTCTCTGGATGTGGTGAGAGAGGACATGCAGTTGGTTCGTGTGAAAGCAGAAGATGTAGAAGGGCGGGGAAGGAATGGAAACAAATGATCCACTGTGATGACCCCTTTAAGGTTAGAGCAGAAATAAGAATAAGACATTATCGTTATAGTTTCAGCACAAACATAAAGTTAGATGTAAACTAGTTGTGTACTCAAAGCATACTACTACTACAGATAAAGTATTATTACAAGTATACTTTTTGTAATCAAAAAGTGGGCCAATTTATGCCCGAAAAGTATTATAATTGTAGCAGCACACTTGAAAATATACATCATTAAATGAAATTAATAAAGTATACATTATTAATTGAAATATAAAAAAGAAAACTTTATTAATTCAAATTTACAAAGTATACTTTAGTTATGGAAAATAATAAAGTATACCTTATTTATTGAAATGAATTAATTTAAAAAATGTTAAAAAAAAAAAAAGATTATTAGACTTACTATAATTACTGTATACTATATATACTATAAACTATAAGTATACTTAGTTAACTTACAACCTAAAATCTACTCGGAAATTATAACTTAAACTGCACATGAGAATTATTTTTTATGAACTTGTGGTATATTTTTTTGTAAGGGATGTACTGCAATGATTTCCTGTGTTTATGACCAACCCCTTGTGATTACATGGCCTGTAGGCCTCAACTGCGGCATAAAAAATCTAGGAGCAGCCTATAGGCACGTCTAGTTTTATAATTTTACTGCAAAGTGTAAATATTGTGTCTCAGAGCCATGCAAAAAAAAAAAAGTGGTCCCATTAAGAGTCTCTCTGTGTCAATGTAACTCTGCTCTCTTATGCATGACGCACACAGTAAGGGATCAGCGATAAACGAGGCCACGCATTGTCTGCCCCCCGCCCTCCCTCTGCTCGTCAGGAAGCAAGCTGATTGGCCGAGGCCTAGCAAAGGGTGCCCGGGGATCCAAAACTGCAGGCCGCACTTAGCTTACCGTCAAAAATAAACCAAAACAATAACAGAAATAACTGAGAAGTGGGAGAGACACGGATAGTGTCTGAAGACGGCGTTATCAGGTAAAATTATTTTGAATCGACCAAAGAGGTGGGAGGAATCAGACGTAAGGGCCCAGTCGGCCGGAGTGGGCCTCTTTGAGCCTCTCGGAAAACAACATGGAAGATAATGCGACACCAACGGCGCCACTTAGCTTAGCAGGCTAGCTAGCTGAACGGATATACTTCGCTGGGCTGATCATGGCGACATTTATAGTATGACGGAATATTATTTTTTAGGTTATGATAGGAAATAAATAAAATAATCCATGTTATGCCGATGTGATATTGAATTTGGGAATATAGGCCGGGTTTTGTGTTCTTTGTGTTAGCCGTTATGCTAAAACAAAATGGCGTCTATAAGAAGAGCTGTAGCTTGGCAGCTAGTTAGCTCCAGTGGGTGGAGGGCGGTAGCCGCCCTAGAATGCATTGCATAATGTCTGCGATACTGTCAATGGCGGCATAAAACTCTTACACATGTGGAGTTACGTATATGGTCAAAAACAACACGCATTGAAACCATAATGGCCCAAGCACAGTGTTGCTTCATTTAAGTACTCCATAACGTTAACCGTGGCAACGACACAAAGTAGCCGCAGATTAGTGATGTTTGGCTTATTTTGAACAGTCATGTGACATCAATGAATTTCTGCCACAAAATCAGACATGGTTTATCTTCTACAAGCCATCCGAGCCATTCCCTGAGAGATCGTCTTCCCGAAATCTGAAAAGTCTCAGCCGGGCTCCCGCCATCAGTCTCGACCCGCTTCAGGTGTAGATGTATACAGTACGTCCTCTACCTGCATGTAGTTCTCCTGGTGCTCAAAGGATGGAGCTAGCGGTCAACAGCAGCTGTACTCTGCTGCAGTACTAAAGCTTTTTTTTCTTTTTTTAAATTTCATAAGCTTTATTTGTATAGCACTTTTTTTTTTAAATAGCTGTTTTACAAAGTGCTTGCTTGTGACAGAAAAGGCAAAATAAGACACTCTAAAGGAAAAACAAAACACAAAACCCTATGGCCAAACAAATGTAAAAAAAAACATTTAAAAACGAGAGGATAGAGATGAGACAAAGTTCAAATTAAATGTATTATTATTAAAACAAGAGCCAACATAATACAAAAGGTGTTCATCACACCACAAAGGAACTCCCAAGATGCTCTCCTTTATGACAGCTAAAAATGCCCTTACTATCCCAGTTTGTTTCATTTCGGGCTGTGAAGGACAAACTCACGTGTCGGGTCTAAATCATTGAGTCTAATGCATTGTAGTTGGTGTATTATATGTCCAAATGCCTGCTGTCACAAGGAGGGCATTTTAGCTGTCATAAAAGAATAGTTACTTGGAGTTTCTTTGTGGTTTTCAAATACAAAATTGAATGAAAACGGTTAAGCGCCAAAATGAATACATAGATGACATCACGTCCCAATAACCAAGATTGAAACAATGACAGAAGATAGAAGAAAGAAAGAGGGTAAGTTATTAAAAAAATAGAGGATTGAGACGAAAGTAAATAATGATATTGATATTGTAACATAAAAGCAATAAGTCAAGGGCAAAACCAAAGAGATGGCCTCCCGCTGCATAACGAAGAGCAATAAAACAAGAGGAATAAAACCAGAAGAGATGGCGTTCCACTTGGAGACTAAAAGCAGTACAACAACAGAAGAGGATAAAACAACTACTTTACTCATGCAGATATCCATTATTCTTTTCAACTCTCAACCTGGTAGAAAATGTTTTTATTTTAATATCTTTGCACTTGGACTTTGATCAGCTAATTTATTAGCTATTTGCTTTTCTCATCTGTTATCAATGTAATATTTACCTTTTTGAATTACTTGTTTTTTCTTTGTCAGAGAGATTGTTATCTTGATGGAAGGAAGCAATATGTTGCTGGTTTTATTCTAAGAGTTTTGTCATCAAATAGAAAGGTATGTATTGAATATCTGCAATATGTGGTATCGCACATCACTTTCGGCATTATTTCTAATACAAACTTATAAAGTTGGAGAGAATTGTTAACACAAATTTCACTGTGACTTTCAGCCTTTTTTCCTGATCGAAAACATGGATCAAGGAGGCGGGGTGTTGGAGTTGCACACTCAAGAGCTGAAGATGCCCCACGCCATGATTATGCAAGACTTTGGTGAGTGGTCAGGTAGGACAATTTAGGGTTGGAAAATTTTACATCAAATAATTATCACAATAACTTCGGATGATTGCATGGCCATCTCGAGTTTATTGGCTAAAACATGATTGACTACAAGGCTATTGTCCAAAAACTGATACAGCTTTAAATGCACAGAATTCCACAGCTAACCTATGATTTTACTAATATTGTGTGTTCTATAATCAGATATGAAGAAATATTATTATCCTACAGGGATATAATCTTCATGCACTTTTTGAATCACCATGTCACAGTATTCTACCTGGGCCTACATTCTACGAACAAAAAATTATATATATAAACACACAGATGACATGATATGACAACAATGAAAATGCATGGAATTGGCAACGACCTGAGGTTTATTTTTTAAGTATTATGTCTTTTATTTGCAGTTGCCGGCATGGGGGGTCTGGCTCACATTGATGGGGAGCACATTGTGGTGTCTGTGCCTGAGGGAATGCTGCTTTCTGATGTGATGACGGACGAAGGCATCCTCCTGGAGCATGAGCTTGAAGTGGAAGGCCTAGAGACTCAAGTGGTTGAAGGACTGGAGACTGAAGTGGTCGAGAGCTTACATGCAAATGTAGAGGACTTGGAGGAAGAAGTGGTCCAGGAGTTACACACTCAGGTGGTCGAACTTGATGCTGCGGGGGTTGGGGACCTGGAGAGTGAGATGGAAGTGGAGGGTCTGGAGGCGCATGTCGTGGAAGGCCTTGAAACAGAGGTAGATGTTGATGAACTTGAAGCTCACGTTGTTGACGGTCTTGAGGAGGAGGTGGAGGTGGGGTCTTTGGAAGCTGAGGTTGTTGAAGGCCTGGAGGTTGATGTGGAAAGCCTTCAAGCTCAAGTGGTAGAAGCACATGAAATGTCCAGTGAAGACATGGTAACCTCAGAACACAGTGTGATTATGCCAGACAATATTCTTGGTACAGAAGTTGCTATAGAGGAGGCGCTGGACCCCCGTCATCACCACGTCCTAACTTCAGAACTCATTACGGATTCAAACCACCACCATGATGACATGCCCGACCAGGTGTTTGTGGCTGAGCTACTGTCTAGTCACCAGAACAACACTCTGGACCACCAGCTTGTCTCAGAGGGCTTGATGGTTGCAGAGGCCAACTCTGAAACCATAATCCACCAACAGCTGCCCTCCGAGAATGTTGCCCTACAGACAGATGACGACGATGATGCAAGAAGCAGCTCCGAAGATTACCTCATGATCTCCCGTAAGACAGATTGTATCATGACATAATAACTTATACTCACAAACACTGCTCTGTATTTTATCATTGCACATTTTTTCTGACCAAGAACGTTTATTTTTCTGTAGTTGACGAGGTGGGAGAGAAGCTGGATATAGGTGACACTCCCCTTGAGATCAGCACTGAGGTAATGGGAGACAAGGACTCCAAAGAGGAGGATGGCTCAGAGGTTATCAAAGTCTACATTTTCAAAGCTGAAGCAGACGATGATTTAGGCAAGGGACAAAGAATAATTGTATTACATTGTTTTGACCAAACAATATATTTCTTGTTTATACTTCTTTAAACTGATTGAAGGTCGTTGCTTGATAAAATAGTTTTTACTTTCCCAGGTGGAACAGAAGTAATCACAGAGGATGATTACCAAAATGGCCATCCTGACCTGGAAGCTGCATCATCGGGGAGGCTTGGAGTTGGTCGTGACAAGATGGTCTACATGGCAGTCAAGAACCATCCAAAAGAAGAAGAGGAGGATGAGGATGAGAGTGATGAGGATGACGATGATGATATCCGTATGTTCCTTCATCTTCTGTCTTTAGACAAGTTGTATACAGTTAATTTGGAAAAGGTGTTGATTTTCAGTCTCTAAATGTTGAAAGAAAAATAAGTAAGTTCCTTTTAGACGATCTACTCATCAACAAGATGTTACATCACCATAATAATTTAGCATGTCTGACAGTGAAAAGTTTCTTTTGTGGTGTCGTTAATTAAATGTTGTTACCTACGTAGGTAATACCATTGATCAGGTGAAGAATGGAGCGTCGCCACCCTTTCTCCAAATTCGAGAAGGGCTGGGTGCCAACCGTGCCCTCAAACCCAAAGCTAAGAAAAAGAAGAGAGGAGATGCACGGCAGTGTCAGACTGGTATGAACAGTACAAAATTCTTGAATGGTAAAAAAAATTATATTGTTTCGCACTTTTAAACAATTTGAAAAATGTTTTTGAGTTCGTTTACAGCCTTTCAAATTCCGCCTGTATTTGTTTCAACCCTTTCTTCCAGCTGTTATTATCGGACCAGACGGTATGCCTTTGACTGTCTACCCCTGCCACATATGTGGAAAGAAGTTTCGCTCCCGAGGCTTCCTCAAATGCCACATGAAGAACCACCCGGACCACCTGCTTAAGAAAAAGTACCAGTGTACAGACTGTGACTTCACCACCAACAAGAAGGTCAGTTTCCACAATCACTTGGAGAGTCACAAGCTGCTGAACCACAACAACGAGCGCTCTCCAGAATACACCGAGTATACGCGGCGCTACCACGAGTCCAGTCCCCTGGGCTCCGACAAGCTCATTGTCAAGGACCGGGAGCCCAAACTACATCACTGCAAGTACTGTGATTATGAGACAGCAGAGCAGGGACTCCTCAACCGTCACCTGCTGGCTGTGCACAGTAAAAACTTTGCACATGTGTGTGTGGAGTGCGCCAAAGGCTTCCGCCACCCCTCAGAGCTGAAGAAACACATGCGGACCCACACAGGCGAGAAGCCCTACCACTGCCCGCACTGCGAGTTCCGCTGTGCAGATCAGTCCAACCTAAAGACTCATATCAAGAGCAAGCACGGCGCAGATTTGCCTTTCAAGTGCGGTCACTGTCCTCAAGCCTACGCGGACGCACGGGAACTCCAGCGTCATATAGAGATGGTGCAAGGTCACAAAACCCACCAGTGCCCACACTGTGAGCACAAGAGCACTAACTCCAGTGACCTGAAACGACATATAATCTCTGTTCACACCAAGGACTTCCCCCATCAGTGCGACGTCTGTGAGAAAGGCTTCCACAGGCCCTCAGAATTGAAGAAACACGCTGAGACACACAAAGGCAACAAAGTGCACCAGTGCCGGCATTGCAACTTCAACGCTCCAGACACCTTCACCCTCAGTCGCCATATCTTGTCTTTGCACACAAAGGACCTCCCCTTCAAGTGCAAGCGATGTCGGCGAGGCTTCCGTCAGCCCGCCGAGCTGAAGAAGCACATGAAGACACACAGCGGTAGAAAAGTTTATCAGTGCCAGTATTGTGAGTATAACAGTACGGACGCTTCTGGCTTCAAACGTCACGTTATCTCCATTCATACTAAGGACTACCCTCATCGCTGTGACTACTGCACCAAGGGCTTTAGGAGGCCTTCGGAGAAGAGCCAGCACATAGCCAGACATCACAAAGAGATGATGATGTAACATCATCGCACACACAAACACACTTCCTCTCTCTCCCAAGTAAATCCGTGTCACGCACTCAGAGGTGATTTTAGTGTATTAACAAATAAATGACTGATGGAGGCTGCTGACGATGACAACAACATTGCAATTGCCCTTGTGTGTTCTGTGTTGTGATGGGTGTGAACCTCCTCCCCAGGGATGATGCAAGAACACATTACAGATGGGGGTGAAGTCTAAAACACAGTGTGTACATTGAGTGAGACAGCTGTAAATTGTGTTTTGTTTTGTTGCAGAAAAATCACATGAACATATAATCAGGGTCTCAAATGTCTATATTTTTATACCCACTCAGCTGAAATGCTGCAAGATGATGACTGTGTCCTGTAAAACAGAAAGTGGTGCTTTGTGAACGTCATGCCAGTTCTTCAGCCTCCATAGTACCAATCAGTGTCTCTACTCCTCATCAGCCAGCTTTTACCCTGACATTTTTCTTTTTAACGCCATCAGGTCTGTAAGGGGCGTGGTCATTTAGGAGCTCGCAATTTTCTTTGAGTGTTGTTAACACATATTAGGCACCTTAAAAAAAAAATCTAAATAAATCTGACAATTGGCATCATTTGAGTTCCATTAAATATATGAATCATGTATAAAATAGGCTCTATTCCGTTAAATATGTCTTAAAAGTTGAATCTTCTGGTCTGATCAGCAATGGAACAGTTGGTTTATTAGGTCCAATGTTATTTTACACACGCTTCTGAAAAGTGTTCTTCTGTGTTCTGCCACGCTGGTGCCGAGATACCAGACCTGGTACGATCCTGACAGAAGGGACCTCTTGATGACCGCCTCTGTGAAAGGGAGACGTTCCCTGTGACAGATGTGCTCTTTCGACACACATTTAATTGTAATCATGAATTAAATCTGTTGACCTTCATCACAGAAGCACTGATGAACACCTGATCATAAAAATTATTGATTTTTTAACTCTTAACATGCTGTATCCATACCATTCAGAAATATTTTGAGTCAGAAGAAAGCACTTTAATAATGTTTTTGTATCATTGTATGTATGCATACACATGTAGCGCGCACACACACACACACACACACACACACGCCCGCGTGTGCTCTGCATATTTAACAGAATTGCAGAGCTGGAGTTGGAAAAGATTTTCTGCGTGTTATTGCTAGCAAGTGGGGACTTTGCATCACTGCATAGAAACTGAATCGTTAGTGACGTCGGTGGGTGTAAACCATTTATCGTTTTGTTCTATGGATAAGTGATTGGGTTTTGTGTTTTTGTTTGTGCTCACTAACAAGTTTCCCAGACCCTCTTCCTGCAGTCCTAAATAACCCTAACCCCAAATCCTAAACCCGGGTTTACTCCCTCAAAGTCAGTGGTCATCTTATTGGCATTAGTCTTTAAAGTATGCACATGCTGTCTCCATGAAATTAATTGTGCTATATATTAAAGATCCCTGCATTTCGTGTACCTTAGTCTATATTTTCTTTCAGTCTGATTGTGGATAAACTACTGGTGGGCAAGAACCAAAATAAACAATTATCTTTTTATGCGCCTGTCTGTTTATTTCTCTGAAAAAGGATCGCCTTTGCATCATGTTCTAAAGAACCTGTCTGTCTGTTGATGTTGATGTTAATGTTGAATTATCCACATGATCTCATCTGTCATAGCATTATAACCAAATATTGGTGTGGTTGTAATAACTTTGATTATCTTGATTCAAGGACGCCTGTCAGTGGGTGGGATACTTTCGGCAGCGAGGGAACATTTTATCCCGAGGTGGATTTTTCGGAAGCATGAAAAAGTTGGATTAATCTTAAAAGGGCACAGGAACATCCCTAGGATCTGCACCACACCACAACATTCACACAGAAGGGAGAGAAATAAACCAACACAGAGTAAAAGAGACACCCAAACTATGGAGAGAAGCGTAGAGGCTGGATCTCCAGGGAGACAAAGATCCACATTGAGGACTGGATGAGGCGAGGAGGAGGAAAGGGTGGATCAGGCAGCTTTTATGGAAGGGATTAAATGATTCAGGTTCGACCGCTGAGAGGGGAAAAGTGACTGAGTCAGGAGGAAAGTGGAACAAACAGATTTAATTACAAATTTCTCAGCGATGATGAGGTAGTGGGTGAGATGCTGGCCTTCCTCCTTCAGTGTCCACTATGATTTCATTACAGCCCTATTCCTCTGTCAGAGTGATTGCTCTCCACTCCGTAGCACTCTCATCATTAAACATCATTAAAGGGCACGTGGACAGAAAATGTGACTGACTGTATATACCGACAAGCCAAAACATTGTAACCGCTTTCCTACGTAGGTCCTCATTTGTTGCCAGAACAACTCCGGCCTGTTTAGACATGGATTCAACAGGAGTCTGGTTCCCCGACATTAGGAGCAAAGTCTTGTTTTCGAGTTTCTTAACCCCTTCTTGAACCATTTTTTTTGCAGCTTGGCACGTTAAATGATCCTGCTGAAAGAGACCGCTGCCATTATGGAAAACATCATTTCCATTAAGGTGTGTCCTTGGTCACATGTTCATTTAGGTGATACAAGTCAAAGTTACATCCAGGAGAAAGGATCATGCTGTCTTTTCCCATAATGCATCCTGGTGCCATCTCTTCCCCAGGTAAACAATGCCCGGCCTTGCACATAATGAGCCAACGAATACATCATGCGTCAAACCAGGTCACCCTTTGAGGGTGCTTTTAGCAGTAAATGGGGATGTGCAGTTCTCAAGGGTCAGCTTTAGCCCCCACATGCAGCCACCTGCATGCACGCTTTGGTTAGACATCACCCCACTGCTTATCTCTTGAGATCACTTTTGATTGATTCTATCCACTGAAGACCAGGAACAACCAACAAACACTCCATTGGCTGTGTTATAAATAGATGTTTATATTAAGATCTAGCTTTGTGCACTATTAAAAAATTGCAACAACAATATCCAATTGCCTCACTCCAATTTCATGAAACCCAATGTTGACTTTTTGAAAGTTTTCTGCTAACTTACAATCAAACAGGCATCAAGGTAAGGTACATTTTTCCTTCCTATACACTGAGGCTCAGAGAGGTTACACTCTTTGCATAAGAAGTGTCGCAGTCGTGTCTTGTTTCAAACTGTGGCGTCTGTCTGGAAAGATGTACGACGCCTCATGCTGAGGGAAATGAGGCTGTGCAGACTGGATCACATGAGCAGCCTCCACATCCTTAGAAAAAAGATGCGGCAGCCTGTTCAGTTCTGTTGATCCGAGCAAATGTCTCATAAATCACATACTGCTGCAGCTGCCGGCAGAAACCGCTGGGATCAATGCACAAATGCATCAATAGAATCCTCCCTTCTTCTCAAAGCATGATCCCAGAATCCAGCATGAGTCGCATGTTTTTTCTCCCTCTGGATGCATTCAAATTTAGCATCAGTGGTTGTACGCCTGATCGCAGCCTATTTTGAACACACACACACACACACACACACACACACACACACACACACAGTCACCTAACGGCCTCTGAAAGCCATCACCTTGATGAAAATTGACAGGCATACACAGATAATCCAGAAGCCCCAGGAGGTCAAAGTCACTTAATTTGATGCACTCGTTTTGTCCATAGTTCCGAGAATGAGTGGGCTTGGATGTGATTAGAGTGATGAATGTGCCATTAAGGATCCAGGGTCACATACTGATGTGCATCCAGTTTAAAGATAATTCATGTTTTAATAACATCATCATTCTCCATCAGTGGCCCGGGTTTGACGGTCGGTAATATTTCTCAAATATTCAGCCATCAGAGCAGTTTATTTTGGGGGTTCTGGTGTTTCGCAGCATATTGCTCCTGCATATTTCAGTGGAGGGAACAGCAGCTGGGACCGTGTCAGCTGGAGACTGCTGCAACCCGGAGGGAAATCAATGGCAGAATGCTTGGAGACGGGCAACAATTCCCTGCAGATTAGTCAGAGGAAAGAGGAAACAAGTGCTGTTAAACTCTGGAAATGTTGACTATACAGAGCTCCATCATCACCCACACTCCTTATCAGTGACGTGGGACACTTAGAAAATAGGACATGTCATTTATGACTCGATTTCAAAGGTCAATAATGAATGCTTAACTCTTAAGCCTTAGAAGTGTGAGCTGAAATCATCTCCTTCAGCTCAGAGGAGTTTTATCTGTATCCAACTATGTTAAAATGTGTTATAAGTCATTTATTACATGTTTATGTGGTTCTCAAAAATGCTAACTGGGAGTATGGGAGTGTGTGTGTTGAGGAAGAACCTCTTAAATGGATCCAGGTTAAGAGACAACTTTTTGTCTATACTTTATTGAACATTGCATGTGAGATTGGAGTTTTTTGGACTGTTTTTGTCAACTACAAATAAGTGCCTTTTGGATTTTACCATGATTGATACGTGATATTTGAGTGGATCGGGAAAAAAGTAATAAATGTGTGAATGTCTAACACTTTTATGAACTTGACAGATTTTGACTCTTGGTTGAAGAATTGGGTATGCACCCATAAATGTCTAAATCATCCTATTGAATGTTTATTTTAGCTCAGTAATTTTCATCATAGTTTATATTTTATTCTCATCATATATTTTTTTAACGATCTTGCAATGCATGGATATGGGTTATAATGTTTTTGCACATCAATAATAAAGATACCTTGAACCTTAAATCCTCATTTACCTGGGAATCAATTTTTAATCAGCGTTTTTGCAGGAGAGGAAACCTTTTTTCTTGAGTTTCCACTAGATGCCACTGTTCTCCCATCATTCTGAGGCTTCGACCGCCCTGTTGTGTCCCCATAAAATGAATTTACATGCATACCTCAAATGTGTTAACGGATATTTCTATGAGGCCATTTGGTCGGATGATGTTATCATTTTGTTATTAGGTCATTCTGTAATCTTTGAGAGGTGGTCTCTGTAATGTTTGAGACCACAGGTTTGGTTCCCGTTTTATGGAGATCTCTCTGAGGTAACTCTAAAAATGAGGTAATTTTAAACTGATTATGTATTATGTTGCCTTTTGTTTTCACTTAAAATACCACATTTCGGGGAAGTTGGCAGACGTTTGCAGCCTGAGCTCCAAGATCCGGTCGACTTGGAGGTAAGGCCTGCATATTCTTTGTACTTTTGTTTTGTTTCATGCTCATTCTTGCACAGCTGTATCACCGCCCTGCATATGCGTGCGTGCCAATTATATGTAGGTGTATCTGCGCATGCGTGCGTTTATGCATGCGTATTTGCGCATATGTGTGCTCATATGTCGTTTTCAAATCCATACCCTCCTCTTGCTGCCGTTATTGATGCTTAGATTTTGGTTGACTGCATGTTTTGCACCCGGACACCAGCTCAGTCAATTTCGCAATAAACCGTCCTCTGATTCAGTGGATGAAGGTAGCGTGACCGCGAGTGGGCGTGGCCTACAGGGTGACTGCCGTATGCAGCGTTACGTTTCCACTCAGATCCAGTCTGACACGAGAGGAGGAGAGAAGGAGAGTAACCGGACCGACGCTCGCGCCTCACTGAGCCACGGGTGATGGACAAGTCTGAGATCTTTCTCTACATCTTCCTCACCTCCCACTACACCTTCAACGTCCTCTTCATCCGGTGGCTTTTTATTTACGGAGAACCCACGGAGCTAGGCAACTATGGAATTGAAGCAGAATCTTGAGGCAAGCTGGTAAAAAAAACAAAAAAAACAAGACAAGAGGTAGAAGAAGTCGTCATGGACAGTTGTGCTATTCCCCCTCCTCAGCATGCTCATTTTTTTTAAAGGCAGGATACAAACCAGCGCTATGTTTTAGTCCTAATGTGGGGAAGCTTTAGGTAGAGTGGAGGCTGTGATAGTGTCACTAGTGGCTCTGATGGGAGCCAGCTTTTATTGAGCTCGCGCTCCGTTATTATTGGCATAGACCTCAGCAGGACCTGCAACCTCGACCATCTGCTGGCACAGCTTTCCCTCCTCTGTACAACTTTCACCGCCGCCCCCCCCCCCCTCAGAGTTTCTAACCTGCAGCCGATCCCACCTGTGAGTCAGGAGCAAACATGGCTCTACCAGATGGTGGTCTATCCGGGGACGAGGTTCCCTTCCCTGAGATTGTGGAGCTCAATGTCGGCGGCCAGGTCTACATAACCCGCTATTCCACTCTCACAAGTGTGCCGGAGTCCCTGCTCGGGGAGATGTTCACCAGAAAGTCAGCCAAAGGACTGGCCAGGGACACCAAAGGTCGCTTCTTTGTGGACCGGGATGGTTTCCTGTTCCGTTATATCCTGGACTACATGCGGGACCAGCAGCTGGTTCTTCCGGACCACTTCCCTGAGCGAGGCCGTCTGCAGAGGGAGGCCGAGTTCTTCAATCTACCAGAACTTGTCAAGCTCCTCTCACCTAAAATCAGCAAGCAGAACTCCCTTGGCGAAGAAGGCTGTCAGAGTGACCCAGAGGACTCCTCGCCTGGGATTGAGACGGGCCGAAACCTCGGCTCCCTGGGTGCCGCCGCCGCCGCCTGTGCCAGCCTGGTTCCGAGCGCCGTGGACAGCAAACGATCCGGG
>VRLP01000568.1:0-47500 GCA_009660295.1 Lophius piscatorius | reverse complement strand
GTACGAATACTGCACTACGAGTCTCATTGAAGTAAAAGTATGCAAGTATTTTTCAACAGAATTCCCTGGGAGCATCAAAGTTAATGTGCAGTGAAATGATCCCTCTCACTGATTTTTCCATTATGTTTGGATTACTTTTCATGCAGCATTGCTTTGTTGGCCCATCTTACTTTCTTTCAACGTTCTTTTTTTATTGAATCTTTTACAATTTAGACACACAGACCAACACAAAGACCCCCACCTCACAACAATCTTCCCCTTCCCCTGCTGCCACTTATATCAACACAAATCTACTGTATGTATTAAAGTGTACACGAAAAGAGATCTTTGTCATATAAAGCACATAGTGGCAGGAAAATGGAAATTAAAAGTAAAAAAAAAGGAAAAGCAAATACAAGGAACTTATCCAGGTGAATGCCAAAGGCCAAAGCAAAAATAATTTCATGACTGCATCTGGAAAAAGTCGGAGATGTTATATTACCGTTGTGACTGCGTTCTCCCGGTCAGTTGCATACATCTGCCACTAGGGGGTGTTTTATATCAAATTGTTTCAGCGCCATCATTTCTCATCCTTTGGTCTGACTTTGTCCAACCTGACGGAAATCCATCTACTGTATTTCATGTTTTACTCCCAAGGGGAGCTTTTTTTAAAATAAAAAACAGTTTTGGAGCATAGCTTCTTAATCGTTTATGCGATTGAGTCCAAATCGCATATCTTGGTGCATATGAATCGAATCAAGGAGATTTGTCTCCTGTATGTCGTATTTTACTCACAAGGGGGAGTTTTTTTTTAATGAAAAACAGTTCTGGGGCATAAATTCCTAATCGTTGATACCATTGAGTCCAAATTTGATGCATATGAATAAATTGATCATCTAAATGTCATATTTTCCTCACAAGGGGAGTTTTTTTTTGGGTTTTGTTTTTTACGAAAACTTTCGTTTTTGGATCTAACTTTCTAACCAGTGGTGCCAATCAGTCCAAATCGACCTCATACGAACCTTCTCACTTATATTTGACGTATTTGACTGCGATTGTTCATATTTTACTCACTATGGGGGCTTATTCAAATATTCAATCACATTTGATGTGAGGAGTTCTTTCTGGAGATTGCTAGTACAATGCAGGGGATTGGAGGCTTTTCAGGGATATACCCTTGCTTTCGGGGACGACAGCCTAGGACTATATTGTTTCTGTAATCGTGTGGAGGGTTTGTCGAAGATTGTCAAAATGGATCTTCACACGTTGGAACCAATTATTTTGCCTCTGATTCTGTCGAGCGGAAACTGAAACAGCACCTCGGTCGTCCAGAGAGAGAGACTCAGTGGGGTGCAGCTTCCTTCCACCCCAACAGTATCGGGTTTGACCTGAGTTACTGCTGGAGATGTTGAAGGTAATCTAATTATTTTAGTAATTGCTAAGAAAATATCCGCATTTGGATTGTGTGTGAAAAATTCTGATTAGGAAAGTAACTACATCCGCCACAAGTGGCACAAAATGGAAATATTCAATTAAAGTTCCTCAAATGTGTTAGCTCTGCTCATCTGTTAGGTCAAGCACATTTTGAGTCACAGTTTCTTTTAGAGAAATGTGACTGAACCTGTTTAAAATGTGACCCAGTGGAAGCATGTTTATGCTGAAGGGTAAGGGGCCAAGGACGGCGCCCTGGGGCACACCACAGGTGAAAGCGGCCACTGAGGAGGAGGCATTAACCGTAGCTATAGAAATAATTCATTCATTCATGATTCAATCCATTTTTTTTTTTTCTTGCTGAGGACATTCAAGGCTTAAGTACAATACTTGAGTATTTGTACTTAGTTACTTTCCGACGCTGGTTCAGCCGCGTCAGACATGCAGTTCGTCGGATGTGAGACACAGAAATTGGTATGCGTTTGTGTGAGTGGAGCAGACGCGTATCGTTTCATAAGCCATGACTCATATACGGTACGTCATTAACCCAGAGATTATCCCATGCTAATAATCTCAGGCCAAGAACCTGATCTCAGCCCGGCCCAGATAGAAGCATCGCTGATGAGCTTCACAAAAACTGCTGAAAGATGTATGCAGCTCCTTTTTTCTTGGAAATCAGTTGCTTTTTTTCATTTCTGAGCAGTGGGTTGATAGTACAAAAGTACATTTACTCAAGTACTGTACTTGGGTATAAAATTTGAGGTATTTCTATTTCACTTTATTATTTCCAAATGATGCTAAGTCGGAAATTTTTCTTCCATCTCAGCCGCTACATTCGCAACATCACAAAACTCTACAAAACTTCCACGACAGAAAAACAAGAGTTCAAAGTTTGGTTGAGCTGATTATGAGTTACTTATTATTTTTGAAAAATGTGACTGAACCCGTTTATATATAATATGACCCAGGGACAGCATTTATATATAAAAGAGCACGGGGCCAAGGATAGAGCCCTGGGGGCCACCAAGGAGGAGGTATTAACCATAGCTATTGGGGAAGTCTTACTCAATAAGCTTTTTGTTTTTTGGCATATTAAAGCATGTGAGGACTTACTTAACAGAATTATGTGACTTGATACGAAGAAAAAAAAAAACTAAAATGGGTCAAATAGTTTTCTTAAAACACGCTTCTCCAAAAGATTGAGCTAATCTGATTAAACCTGACTATTTTCCATGATAGACAAAATGTAATCATGATTTTGGTTGGTTAAAGCAATATATCATATTATGGTTAAATTTAGAAATAGCTTAGTTTCTTGGTGAGGACATTAAATGGTTAACAAACACAAATAACCAGAATCAAGTCTTTTCATTGTGCGTTAGATCTGCGATTAAGCTCCAGATTTAATCGAAGGATTGGCTGATGAACAAAGGAGTCTTCTGTCTATTCCTGTTAAGCGGTGGAACTTTGTGTCTCCAGTTTGATGCTAACAAACCGTGTTCGCTATTCAGAACAAGATCGGGCTCAGAGATAAGGCGTCACTATAATCGGTCGATTCATAAAATCTCTCCAAAGGTTGAACCACAAACTCTTCTACCATGTATTTCTGCGGTACTGTTGGACCCTCCTAGTCACGGATGTACAAAAAAACAAACAAGAAGAAGAATCTGTCTTCTCGTCCCAAAAAGACCCGAGAAGGCGAAGACACTAGATTCTTTGTTTTATCCCTTTTCCAAGCAAACTTTCCAGGTTTATATAAGTTATAAGAGTCGTAGCAGTTCTTCCATATAAGAACATCCGTTTGATTCTTTCATTACGGGTAACATGTATTAATAACACTTTATACTCCATTAAAATTGTCATTTTTTTAGATTATAGGTTTCCATTGCCTTCCTTTCCAGTGAAAACCATGAAATGTGTTGATTTTGAATTTTCTTGATAAAGGTTTTTCTTTTATTTTTTTTATATAGGTTAAGACATATCTAACAGTTAATAACTTAAATAAACATTAAATAAACCATAAAAGTTTTGTTTTTCTGACGGAAAACATAATAAATGCAGTGGAAACGTCTTGACTTTGCTGTAAAATGAATCGTCAACAACCTGAAAGCAGCTTTTTAGAGATTGGCTGTGATGATTGTATAGATTAAACTATTCAGCACAACAAAGTAGTTAGATTACCTCGACCTTTAACATCTACGGCATCAACAAAGACCTACATATTACCTCATAATCCTGCTGCTGGGTTACTAAGCAACAAATGTTCAGAACCAACCAGACGTCTCAGGTCGGCTGGATCCGGTCTGCTCAGTGTCCTCAGACTCAGAACTAAACATGGAGAAGCAGCGCTCAGTTTTTATGCATCAAGTATTTGACAGCTTAGCTTCTAGCTTAGCTCTATTTCATTTTTAAAGCATGTTTTCAATTCTTTAAATCTTTCTAGTTTTTAATGTTCTTTTGCACTTTGTCGCAACGTTCTTGATTGTTTCTGTAAAAAGACTTTGCCCTGTTTCTGAAAGATGCTATATAAATGAAGTTGCACTGATCCACTGGTGCAGGAGACTTGGGGTTCAAATCCCAGTCAAAAGTGGGTGTGGCAGAAATCCAGTGTGGACTCTTAGGCAAGACCGTTATTGCTACCGGCCCACCCAGCCACATCTGGTGCCGGTCCAAAGCCCGGATAATTGGGAGGGTTGTATCGGGAAGGTTAGTCGAGGTAAAAATGCCAAATCAAAAAAAAAGGGAAAGAGCCGAAAGGAGTTTTTTTTCTTGCTGCCGCGATGACAGTTATCGTAGTAGAACAGTAAAACTTCATGAGGGAACTTTTCACTGCACAATGAATACTTCTACGCTGAAACCTTTGAGTACATTTTGCTGAAAATACCTTAAAACTTTAACTTAAGTAAGGCTTTCGATTGCCAGAATGTAACTCGTAGTGGAATAAGTATTCATACTCAAGTAAAGGTTCTGAGTACTTTCTCCATCGCCCGGGCTTGTGATCTGGACGCATGATGGATCTTCAGAGTCACGCAGCATTCTTCCGTCACTGCTGGAATACGGAGGTCGGCCATTAGCAGGAAGATGCAGAGTCGTGACTCAGGTGTGAAATTGTCAGGGATCCTAACCTCCTCTTCTTTTGAGCCTGAGCCCGAGACTCAACGTTCAGCCGTCTAACGGCAGCAGCGGCGAGGTCAGTCGTCCGGTGATGAAATACTGCTGGTGTGTACTCTGCTTCCCCTTTTATTTAATGTTCTCTTGTGAAACTGAGACTTGCAGCACTTCTTCATCATGTGCCAGAGAAGAAGAAGAGTCTATCAGGAGTAGGCTTCACTCTAAAAAAAAAAAAAAAGAGAAGGAATTCATTTAAATATTTCCACATGATTTCTGTCCGTTATAACCAATGCCGTTGGTCTTACTTAATGTACTTCCATATAATTTGTTGGGACAGATTGAGTTCTGTTGCTTGTAATAGGTCCAACCGCATTTTAAAGGGTCAGCCCAACTAGTTTCGCTGTAGTAAAATGACCCTACCAACTCAAAAATGTATATATTCTGAGGCCAAACAGAATTTGTTTGTGCAGAAAAACTTTACATTGTTTAATTGAATCGATGAACAGTTAAATAAAATGCAAGTTTATAAACACGTGAAACTGGATGCTGTCAGCTCATGTCATCTTGATTGAAAGTTAAGTTGATTAATATCCTGCAAATCTTACTCTTACATGATTAAATCTCATTTATCCAACAGACATGAAATCATCTCAGGAATGTTTACCGTCGGCCCGTTCTGCTTGTTTTCGGAGGGCTGCTGTATTTGGAGCATCGCGTTAAAGATATTAACTGTGACGTCTCTTTTCTTCAGAAACCCAAGATAGCACATTATTTGCACATCACACGGCCCACATTCACCTGATTAAAATCCTTCGTTTTTTTGTTTATTCTAGGTCTGTGCTTCTGTTTCCGCCCACGAGGTTTAAAGTTAGCACAGTTTCCCGGTGAGCCTGTGCGATACATAATTTAAGTGGTGCCATTAAGACACAGGGCGAAAAGAAACGTGAGTCCTGAGAGCACAAGAACGCTCCCCCTGCCCAGAGGCGATGATTTCAAAGCGTGTCGCGCTCGTGTGGCGAAACTGTAGGCGGCTCCGCATGGCGACATGCCTCGGCTCAATCTCCTCTTCTTCAGAATGATTCCCCTGTCTCGTAGCCAGCTGGGTCATGCCTCCCTTATTTGGGAAAAAACAGGAAAAGAGGGAGGAGAAACGGGAATAAATGTGTGTTAGAAAAGCAGAGCGGGGCGAGGAAGTGGAGAAACAGGGAATTAGACGAACTTATCTCTCCTCCTGTGCAGCTCCAGTGTGAAGTCCGCAGCCTCTCCATCCTCATCGTCATCATCGGTTTCACAATGGTGACTCCACCCACATGAGATCGCACAGAAACTTGCGCGTCCACGCGTGACTTCAGAATAAAGACAAACATTGAGGACGATTGACGTCCTTGTCGGTCCGATTGACAGCAGCAAGAAAAGAAGTAATACAGAAAAGCCCCTCACACCCACTGTGAAGTCTGGTGGTGGGTTTCTGATGCTGTGGCGCTTGTTTTTCTTCCAAAAGCCCTGGACCTCATGTTAAAATACAGGCGCATCAAGAAGAAAATGGAATATCGCGGAATTTTAATCTTTTCCATCGGTTGTTTAAGAAAGTGAAAACAATCAAACGTTTTAAAGGCTCTCGGATTGTTGCTATAATTCAACACGTCGGGGGCGGCCCGATCAGGAGTCGTAAATATCAAACATGTTTTAGATTTCAGATCGGGGGAGGCTCCGACTCAATTGGGAGCAGAAAAATAATCGTATATGTCATTATTATGCCAATTAGTTGGTTGAGACAAGCCTTGAATCAGGCCACGCCCCCCCGACCGTTTTTGGGGGGCAAAAGGTGCATTTAATCGGGCCTTTTATTGTCTGTTGTGTAGCCACTATTCCTCTGCATCAACATAGAGATTCAGTTGCAGCCGGCAGGCTCAGAACCTCAGCATGGTGGGGGCCGGTGTTGATTAGTAGAATGATGACGTCAAAAGAAAAGAGGGAAGATCGGCGCTTTCTCATGAAAACATTCGTCCCAATTTCACGTGAAGTGACTGCAGAGGCTGCCTCCTCCTATCGCGATGGAACACATCACACGCACTGGATTGACAAGGCCAGGGCGCTGCAGTGAATCATTTCGAGGGAACCATCGGATTCTGTCTGAGTTCTTCTCTCTCTGCTCATTCAGCTGCAACCATCCGTGGCTCCGTGTGTGTTTTACATCATCTCAGCCTCGGCGCCTCGTCTGCTCCGGGATCCAGATGCCGGTGGATTTAGGCTCTGTTGAGCTTTTCCCCTCACGCCCACCGGCGGTGGATGAAGTAATCTGTTACATGAGTAAAAGTACTAACACTGGTGAGGTCACCGTAGTATAATCAGCAAAATGTACTTCAAGTTGCAAAAGTGATAAGATGTTTAGATGTTAAAGACTGAGGTAATCTAATTACTTTTTCATGTTGAGTAAATACATCTAGAATTTCCAAATAAGACATTTGAAAGAAAAAAAAATTACTCAACACATAAAGAGACGCTTAATCCTTCAATTTTATCGCAAATATTCAAAAAAGCATGAAGTGTGTATGAAAAATAAAATCATAATCTGAAAAGTAACTAGTTACTACATCTACCTGACAGTGTAAAATGTAACCCGTGAACAGTCCTTGAGTAAAAGTACATAGTTACTGTCTAAACCGGATGCACACATGGAGGTTTTGGAGTTGCAGTGTTTGGCCTTTGCATTGGGGGGGCGCTCTGTTGGGGGCATGCAGGGGGCACACTAGACGCTGTCACACAAATATGCTGAGCATGCAGTTGGCATCTCCGTAAACAAACACAGACGCAGACGTGAACAGAGGGAGGGGGGCTGCTGGGAGAGGACAGAACAGACCCCCTGTGTGAGGACATTAAAGACTCGGATATCACTGTTTGTTGTTTTTTTAACTCTTTTTTGTGATGTTCATACCAGAAATTTGATAGAGGCGGGTTAAACTAGGCCTACGCCGTCATCGCTGGCAGCAAGGGTATATCCCCCAAAAAGCACTCAATCCCCTGCATTGCACAAGCAATCCCCTTTGAATGAACTCCTCAAATTAAATCTGACTCATTTAGAATCTCAAACCGACATATTGACCCAACTTCACTGTTTCTATGAAGTCAGCAGTCTGCTCTAAGATCAGATCCAATAGTGACTGAATAATAAAGATAAATACAGTTCACCAGGTTTTCCGAGCTCCATAATAAAACAAGACACATTTCTTTGTGTCAATTCCTACAAGTTTAATAAACGAAGACACAGTAATGGAAGAGAAACTATGTTTCCCACAAAAAGTATTTTCTAGTGAGTTAAAGATAAACTGTTATAGAAAAATAATATATACAAGATAGATCTGCTTGTGTGGATTCGTACGAGTCAATTTTGTCATAATTAGGTTTAAGGTTGGGAAGTTACGGTCAAAAAAACTGTTTTTATTGCAAAATGCCCCTTTAGTATGTGAAATATGAACAATCACAATAAAATATGACTAATACAAGTTATATCTCCTGGAGGGGGTTCATATGAGGTAAACTTGAACCTATCCCTTGAACATTTGGAAATGATCCGGCGATGACGATTCCATAATAACCCCGACTTTTCGGGATTATAAATATCTTTCTAAACATCCAGAAAGGTGGTATAATCGTTTTCCGAGAGCATGTGTGATTCTTTTTTCAAGTGGAATGCAGACATTCATTTCCATAAACCGTTTATCCACGTGACGATGGGGGTCCGACTTCCATAATACCGCAATTCGTTTCCAACCGGCGCACGAAGCTGTTCCTGAACACTTTTTCAAAGTCGCTTAAATTTGGACTGATGGTTGTAAAATTCACAAATGAGCAGATCTGTCTCCCTCCTTCTCTCCTGGCGGCAGTAACAGTCCAGGCAAAGTTTGAGGACCTTCATTGCTGCTAATCATCTCTGCATTGTGAGGCAGTAGAAGAGAGGAGGAGGCCTTGCGCCACTTCCTCCATCAGAGTGTGAGATAAGTGTGCGAGGGAAGAGGGTTGCGGCCGCGCGTGCGTCAGATAAGAGCTTTACAGGATTTCCTCCATTTGCACATGTTTATGTTTGTTGGCAGAAGCTAAAGTCGATGAGAGTGAAGTTTGCCGCGCTGCCATGTTAGCCCATATCCACATAAGAGCGCTGAAGCTCCGGCTCCGGGCGTCTTTGTCTCATTGTGTCGGGTTATTTATAGTGAGCCAGGCATTTAGTCCGATGTGTACGCCACTGCATCGCCAGCACAGATGCTCTGCTGCTTCTCCTCCTCCTCCTCCTCTTCCTCCTCACACACTCACAAATTCTACAGAGAGTAGTGATCACAAAATATGTTGGACCCCTGAGTACCACCGGGACATGCAAGGTCGAGGGGGGGGGTTGGAAAAACCCAGGGGATGAGACAGAGGGCGATGTTCCCAGAGCAGATTAGTTCACTTATGAATTACTGTTTGTATCTTTTTATTTCTCTCACCATACGTTATTCCCTCTCTCTCGCTTTTTAGACAAGTCACAGGAGGAACAAAGTATAGGATGGGAATTAAGGAGCATGAAATTAGTTTCCGAGTGAGTGCGTCTCAGTGTCAGGGGCAAGTTGTAGGATTAAAAAGGAGAGCAAAAATGAAAAGCTAGGAGGCGATGTTCCAAATATACGGTGCAATCGAGATGGTGAATATGCAAGTCAGAGTATGGAGAGAGAAATACGACAACGGGCAAAGTGTGGTTGAAGTTATGGCGGTAACTAGCGGAGGAAACCGCCGATAGACAGTCGAACGTCTCTGCCAGACTTTGCTTGCACCAGGATTTGGAATATGCAAATGACTTAATTGCCAATGCAAAAATAATTTAAAAAAAATGTTGTGCTGATGCGGACGAGGAGGAAGTATTCAAGGATCCTCCGGTCACGCTGAGGGACGAGGGGTGGAGGCTGGGGGTCTTTACGTTGCTCATTTAAAGTCAAAGAGCTCAGTTCAATGCAGCAATGTGCTGATGGTGTGTGTTTTTTTTTATACACCTATCCCAAATAGTAACGTAGCAGTACTTTTTATGGATACACCCTTGCTGGATAAGGGATTTTTTTCAACATTTGAGCTACAGTTACTCTTAATAATAATAATAATAATACATTTAATTTATAATGCACTTTACTCTTATGTAACAACACTGACTAGCTCAGTGAATATTTGCCACCCATGACCCGATCACCAGTTCACCGGTTGTCCTTCCTGAGACCACTACTGCAGACTGGTAACACCCATCGAGACCTCCAAATATGTACCTGCTCAGACCCAGCTGCCTATTTTTCAGGCTAAGGCCCTTTTCAAAGTTCCTGCTTCGAACACATCTTCACAAACCTGGAGGACAAAAATGTTCCCTTGTGGCCTAGTTTGTCCCACCCACTGACAGGCGCCACGGTGATAAGCTAATCAACGTTATTCTGACTTCATCTGTCAGTGGTTATAATGTTATGGCTGATACTAGTGCATCAATATATAGGTTTTCTAATTACATGTTTATGGAAATCTCATATGTTTATAGAAAGAGAAAAACATTCAATTCATTTGCATTTTGATCCAACACTGCTTCGAAATCACAAAACAAACAAACAAACAAACAAACAAACAAACAGACAAAATGATATTCCACCCACTGACAGGTTCAATGGTAGCGAGACAATCAGTGTTACTCCGACTAATCAGTGGTTTTTAATGACGTGTCGTCCTTTTAATGACGACACGTCGTTTCTGTTTAACGTCTTCAGTTTGATTTAATTTGAGGCAATGGAGGTTTTTTATTTTATTTTTGTTCTTTGTTTTTTTTTGCAGATGATTGTCTTGAGATGGCAAATTACACAAATCGAATCAATTTGAATCACAATAAGATTTAATCATGTTTAATCTCAAATTATTATTATAATTATAATTATAATTATAATAATAATTATTATTATTATAATTATTATTTTTATTATTATTATTATTATTATTATTATTAATGTAATTTCTTCGAATACAGCCGCTCTCCCTGAGGTAACAATTAAAGAACTGCCTGACAGAGGACATAAAATCCCATTATTGTTACAAAATAAAAATAAAAATCACTTTTCACTTTATTATATACTTTCCCCTACAAAGGCAAAATGCAGTAACTGCAAATTCAGCTTTTTTTCTTTCTTTTTTTGCCTCAATCAAAGGTGTCACATTTTCTTTTCCCTCAGTTTGAATCAATCTGCTTCATCATTTCCTGATATATAGGATTTTTCAAATTGCATTTCTGTCGTTTGAAGACGTTTGAGATACAAGAAAAATCAATCTCAAAAATAGGGCGACTGGAGGGACAACACAAAAAATCTGAGATTGAATGATTTCGATCAGAGCCGGATTAAGTACAAGAACTCGATTAAGGATGGCTCATCTCACACGAAGAACACTAAGAGAGTTTGAAAACAGAATTGGATTGTGTAAACAAATCTGCTACAAAGCTGAGGCTCCATTACAGCTAATACCTACTCACCCTTTGACCTTAATCAGGACTATGACCACGGGACTATCGCGCCTGCTTGAGTCGTTATAAGAGTTTGTTGATGCAGTTTGTGTCTGGTCATGTAAAAACTAATCTGTCGTGGGAGGAGTGCTTGGTCTTCGTCCGATGAGTTCTGCACAGCCTGAGGTTGTTTACGTCTTCTACACTGGCTTGTAAAGCAGTGTACGTCTAAGCGACACATGCACATTATTTCAACATATTGAAAACTAGGCCTATGCTGAGTATTTTTCGTTAAAAAAAAAAATAGAAAAGCTCCGTCCTGTGAGAAAAAAATGAACTATTAGAGTAAATTATGATTCTATATATCCAATCGATTCATATTCGCCAAATTTGGACGAAATCGGACCAACAGTTAAGAAGTTATAGCCAAAAACCAGTATTTTTCATGCAAAAAGCTCCCCCTAGTGAGTAAAAGATGAACTATTGCAGAAAATTATGAGCAATAGATAGATGTCGTCAAGTTAGATTTCCTTGAGTCCATTCACATGAAGCCAATTTGGACTGAATTGGAACAACGGTACTGAAGTTATGTCCAGAAAGAAGTGTTTTTCATTAAAGTGTGAAAAATATGAACTAAGAGAATTAAACAAAATATATATTTATATATATCATTCATTTTAGTCATATGTAACAAATAAGGTCTACATCCGACCAATCGTTATGAAGTTATGTCAGAAAACATTTGGAGATAAAGCACCATCTAGTGGCGGAAATATAGAACAGACCTTTCACCAAATCAATCGAGATAGATACATACATACATATATACGAGTATATATATACATATATATACATACATATCTAAAAGTATATATATATATATACACATAGTTCAAATAAAACAGTGTTTTTCATAAAGGTGTGCAATATACGAACTATGAGAATTAAATAAGTTATATATTTATATATATCCTTGTTTCGATTCCTTGATCTTTGAAATATGTAAACAGTGCATACGGGTATGTATATTATATATGTATACATATATATATATATATAAACATACATACAAATATATATATTTATACATACACATATACACATATACATATATATAGATACATATATACAAACATACATATACATAAATATATAGAAACATACACACACACAGGCACACACACACACACACACACACACACACACACACACACACATAAGTCTGTGAGCAGAGACTGTGGTGAACTCATGTGTTTCGCTTCAGGCAGTGAGTTGTGAGTGTCTGTCAGCGTCTGCTGTCAGGATGGGATCCACCTCGACCATCTGGAGACTTTAGCTCTAATCTTTCCCTCTAATAAGCAGTAATCTGGACGCCGAGGCTCATCCTTGGTGCTGTGCAGTCCTGGGCCGCACCGGGTCTGGCCGGTGTCTGGCTGGAACCGAGCAGGAGAAGAAGAGATGTGGGGGGGTTTGCAGGATCTGCGGTTGGCTTAGGCAAGCTGGTGGTAGCCGGTCCGAGTGTTTCAAGCAGAGGAAGATAACGCCGGAATATATCATATAAAAACGCACATAATCTTCTCCAAATCCAAAAGAAATGAGAAACATTATTGGCTAAAGGCACGTTCCAAACCCTTCCTCCAGTACTCCCTGCTCCCTCGTTGCTTTTCCTCACTCAGGAGAAGCTCCCTGGCGTCTTGCTGTTGATGTCATGCACTTCATCCACATTATGCAGATTGACAGAATTTGTAATCGCGCAGACACTCGTGACTGCGCTCTAGTGATTTTGCACCAGAGCATCTGTGCGTACGCCAAGGAACACAAACTTAGTCTGAAGAATGTGTTATTACCATGTCTGATTACGCCTCAGTCTGTATTCGCTCTGGTGGCAATCAGAGGGAGAAGACAAAGGGGAGAGAGAACGTAGGCGGTGGGACCCACTCAGTCATTAGTCTCCATATTGATCCTCTCACAAAGCAGATGTTGGATATCTGAGCTGAATATGATGTAATTAGATATAAAACATGCTTTAATTGCCAAGGCCATGTAGCGTGGGCTCCCTTTAGAAAAAACGCGATGTGGCCATATGCACAACTTCACAGCGGTTGAAAGGCTCCTCTCAACCTTGCCGACATCATTATGCATCTGCTTCCTCCCGCACATCATTGTGGCGTTACCATGGAGATGATGCCGTCCTCTTGTTTGACGGTCCGCCCGTCCTCAGGTCACAACACCTGTCAGCCGCCGGGGTGAATTTTAAAAAGTGTACAGGCTGATTTTTCAGGATCTGATTTTATTTTTATCTGTTCTACATTAATGCAGCGGTAATTCCAACAACCTGTGACTGAGATGTGAGTTAGCTAGGGAACGCTCAAAAGCTAACCGCTTAGCGCACATATGTTGCCAGAACCTGGATTAACATCTTTTCATCAAAGTCATCAGGTTCTCGTTTGTGATTCCCTGTGGTGTTCCAACGCAAAAAAAAGGTTTATTTCAGCCAAGTTTAGACACGCACACAAAAAACCCTACTTTTGTTATGATTGGGAAAAGATGAGAGAAGTTTGATTTCTCTGGAGATGCTGGTTCAACCCTGACCTCCGCACCTCTCGGGACTTGCTCTGTAAACTCTGTTGTGTGGTGCACTGGCTGTGAACTTCTCATATCGTCACAGATCTGAGATACGGTCAGAATTTTCACTTTACATCTGTCAATAAATGATTGTCCAATAGAAAACGTATTTGTGCCCCCAGAAAAGTCAGGGATACTTCGGAAACATCATCACGTCCGCCGCAGGTCCTTCGCATTAAAGCGAGAATTCAAAATCTATTTCTTGCATGATTCGCCAATTTTATAACCATATAGAACTTTGTGCGAGGAAGAACTGGAGTTTGGCTATAGTAGGTTCTAAATGTTCTACACTAGGGGGCGCTTTATCTGAAAAAGTTTTTTTGCCGTAATTTCTTTTTTATGAAAAACACTCTTTTCAAACATAACTTCCAAACCGTTGATCAAATTTAGTCCAAATTTGGTGCCTAAGAATCAACTTCGAGGAGATCTATCTTGTATTTATCATATTTTGCTTATATTAGTTCAGATGATGGTCAGTAGGGGGAGCTAGCTAGCAGACAAAACTTCCATTGCTGTCAAGGAGGACTACGTAGGCTTAGTTTCAAGCAGAAGATTGGAGCAAAGTTTCATGAACCGTCTTACCATTAGATGATAAGTATGTCTGCATTGATGAGACTTTTTGCCCGTCCTTCGTCAAAATGAGCCAGATGAGGTGGTTGGGTTATCTGATCAGGAGGCGGTCCTTTGGAGAATTTAGAGGCATGTCCAACTGGGAGGAGACCCCCGGGGCAGACCCAGAACTTGCTGGAGGAACTGTATATCTCATCTGGTTTTGGGAAAGTCTTGAGATGGATGGATGGATGGATGGATGGATGGAAGGGTGGAGACAAAGTAATTCTTTTGTTCTCCATATACATGTATATCCGAGTATTTTACTCACTTGGAGGAGCTTTTTTTATGAAAAACACTGTTTTTCATTTTTTTTAAAAACCCAGTGCTTTTCGGTGATATACTCTTACACCTTGTTTTAAAATGTATTTCTCCTCATTGCATACAGTATTATAGTATATATAGAGTATTCATTTCATCCAAGAAATGGAACCAAATCAGACTTTTGTGGCAGGCGTTTCCAAACTTTTCAGCGATAGTTCGGAAATGCCTGCCAATTTTTTACTGATAAATCAAAGATATTTTCTACTGATTTATCATTAAAAAAAATGTCATCTGATTCCAATTAAAACTTCATGAAACATCCATTCTGCACAGCGTTTCCATATTAGGCTTAGTTCAGACCAGATTACTCCGATTACCCTCGAAGGGCAATACCTCCATACCATGCATGATTTTATTCAGACACAGTGGAGGAGAACACAGTGTACCATCATTCAAGCCAATATAGATTCAGGTGGGGTGAATAAAATTATATGACACTGTACAGGAGACAGCGGAGGTGCTAAACCCTGGCAACGGTGTCACATTAGAGTTGCTAATAGCAGTAATGCTGGCAACGGCGGGATGTGTGATACTGAACAGATGGCAGAGAGGAAGGCAGGACGAGGGAAGATGTGTGAGAAAGTGCTTTGGCTTTGCATACATCCCTGGAGAAGTGGCCTGCGGAAAATGGTTGAGTGCTCTCTTTCTCTGTTCTCCTCCGTAAGGCTTAGTGGTGGAGGGAAGGCTTGAGCCCATCCCCCCAGTGGATTATTCCTCTGACAATGCTAAACCCCCGTACTCCCACGTCCAGCCAGCCTCCAACACGTACAGTATGTTCATTCAGAGACACTGAAAGCACCAAACACAAACAGCGTAGAACATGCTGCTGCCAAACCCTTCCCTTCCCTTATATCTTCATTTAACGGACTTCATCTGTCGTTCCACCAGACTCCCAGAATGAAACTGCACGCTGTAAAAAAACAGGCATGCACAGAAACACACATGCAAAAACACCCACATGCCTACAGATAGATGCACAGTACACACATGTGTGCTCTGAAGTACACACGCATCCACCGACACACTTGGCAGCCCCTCGCTTGTGCTTACACACAGGCTTCTGCACTTCCTGTCACACCTTCTTACACCACACACACACATGCGCGCACACACACTCGCTCAAGTATTCAGAAAGCCAAGGCGGTGGGAGAATATTCTGTGCCCCCCTCACTTGACACAAGCAGCTTTTCCTATTATATAAGATGTGTTACCGTGATGATGAGCACTTTTGAAGGAAGTAGTTCAGGGCCTTGTCTATCCCTGTGCGTCCGTCTGCCTCTGTGTGTGTGTGTGTGTGTGTGTGTGTGTGTTTTAGTTGTGTGTGCCTGCTGTCATGTCTCTGTTATATTGCAGGCGGTGAATACATGCTTCATATGTGTTTTCATACACTGTTGCTGCTTCATGGTGAGGTTCTTGGTTGAAGCAGAATAAACTCATGGCTGTGATTTCCTTTAAACCGGGTCCAAAGTTCGACAAAAACGATATGATTTGGGTATATTGATGGACCAAAGTATATGAAAGACCAAGCGGCAATCATTGCGATCTCAACTGCTTCTTAACGGTCCCTTTAATTCTGATATATCAAAAATAATGTTCTGCGGTTCAGGCAGTTAAAATAGAGCCATGAGACAATTCTAACTGGGACTGTGAAAAGTGTCAGACAAAAGATTTTCATGAACCCATGGTTATCGAGTGTTTGGGTCATTAATCATCAGAGATCCTGACGCTGGAGGAGATCAGACCTCAAATTGTTTCCATGTGGCCCGCTTCCCCCTGGATCCGGAACAACAGCCATAGTGATGCTCAGCCGATTCAGAGTATTTTGCCCCTATTGCGCTCATGGGCTTCTTCGAATTCAGTCAATAGGTCCAGTGGGACCACGAGTAAAGCAAGTGGTCGCACCACGATAAAAGGTTCCCACCGAATGATCCCCCCCTTTGAACTGAAACACATTGGACCCGTCACTGTCACATTTGGAAAACACTTTTGGAGATTTAACTCCCCCTAGTGTCAAAAAATTACAACACACCTCTCGCAAAATCAATAGTTTTTATCCATACTGAGTGGATGAATGTGGATACTAAGGTTTGAGAATGACCCAGAAAATAGTGAGTAATGAGTAAAATATGACCTACAATGGTAAAATATGATATTAAAAGATGGATCTCCTCGAGACGATTCATAGGAACTAAATTTGGACTAAGTCGGACCAACGATTGAGAAATGATGGCATGAAAACTTTCTAGATACAGCTCCCTCTAGTGTCGCGAATATACAACCAACCTTTACCAAAATCAACCCAGTTCGTCCTCGCACTAAGATCTATGTGAGTACGACGTTTAAAAATTATCCCTGAAAGAGTTTTCGAGTTATCGTGCTAACAATAAGGATCCACGGCGGCACCTGACTTTTCCGGGATACGATAAAGACATTTTAGCTGTTGTAAACGACAGTTCCTTGAAGTCTCTCTGTGATTTGCGTGTATCTCTATTTAAAGACGGCGCCCATTCTTTGCATAGAGATACACGAGCATCTTCTTCTCCTTCTTCTTTTCGGAAAACAATCTTTAATCTCACCCAGAGGAGCATTCAAATGAGAATTCAATGGCCCGCCTGGTGTGAATGTGGCAGCTGGCCTATTTTTCACCTACAGGGTGATCAAACAGTACAAGCGCATAAATCACAGACATATTACTTGCCCTGCTTAAGGCCAGGTCCATATTCCTGTAAACAACTTAAAAACTGTTTCTGTGTTGGAGTTGTTTTGGTCCACAGAGCATTTTCTTAATGCTTTCATCCACACCAACAAGAACAGGCTCGTCTCTGCTCCTGCTCCGCATTTGCAGCTGCTGCACTATTTTCTCCGGAGGCATTTGAAATGCTGTTTATTGTTTACAGAGCAGCCATGATAAACAGAGCATTTCAGAATTCTCAGAAACGGATCACAAGACATAAGAGCCCCAGATCGTGTGACAATTGTGCGTTACAGTAGACCTCGCCTCTGTGTTCCCAAATCCACCCTCCAACACACACAAAAGGTCCGGGTTTTTTTTTTTTTTTTTTTTGTCTGAATGTGTGGTGTTGCTTCATATTGTCATAAAGCTAGGATTAGTATTAAATGGAATCCTCCCAACATGAAAAAAAATATTCATTTTGAAATGTGCCCAACAGCAGGCTGTGTAACAACATGCAGATACTGAAAATCAGAGGAGAGAAAGAGGCTGATTACCCGCTCGCTGATTCCCACCAAGAAAAAAAAAACCCCAGAAGTGTTTTTAAGGGAGAGGGGAGGCAATTCAAGCTGCTTGATAAGCTTTCAAATGGAGCAGAATGTGCGTGTGGCACTCCTATTCTGAGAAGCCGCTGAGCAGCGACCTCCTCGGTCTTCACACAGAGATGAGATGGAAAATCCACACGCTGTGAAAAATGGCTTGTCAGGCTTCAGCCTGGAGGTTTCACACTTTCCCCTCAGCCTCCATATTCCTTCAAGGACTACATGCAAACAAGCCAATTAAAAAAAAGGAGAATTTTGAACCCAAATGAAAGGAAATGTTGATAATCTGAAAAACGACTCTGTTACTGATGAGATAGATAAAACACATTGTTGGCTGCTTTTCTCTATATTAGTATCCTCTGGTTTATAACAACCTTAAATATTCAACAGTCATTTAAGTGTTGTGCATTCTGGAATTACACATAGCCAGCCCCCACTTATGGATTTTCAAACTAAAAGAAATCACTCTCCAGTTTAAATTATACATACGTATACATGATACTGGGCTTCTTCTGCACAGTGGCTGATCTTTCAACATCTGTCCATCGGTTTCAGTAAACAACGTACGCAACCATAACACGAGTCGTAACATGCTTTACCTGTAAGAGTGAGTGAAAATCTACCCACCCATTTCATCCAGGCGGAGCAGCCAGTCGTGGATTATTCTGTTGAGTCTAGTTGGTCAAGCCTAGAGTTGTATAGTCAGTTGTATAGTTCCGACAATAGGGGGAGCTTTATCTCTGAACGTTATCAGGCATCATTTCTCATTTGTTGGTCCCATTTCTGGATTTGATTGAAATCTAAAAAAATCTATTTTAGATGTAAATGTAGTAAATGTATCATCTGCGTATATCAACAGCGTAGGTCAGATATCACAATCCATAACAGTGTGATCAAGATGTGACCGCAGACAGGGATTGGTGTTTAATCCCCCTTTCAATCTTTATTCTAAGATCGCCTGTTCACCGAACCTTCTTGATTCAGATTGATATTCTCATTTAAAGAAAGAGCTGTGCATTTAAAAACGTTCATTTAAGTAAACGTGCAACAACCTTCAATCAATATTGTAATTCTGTCTTTCCTGTGCAGGTAGTCCATCAGAGGTTTCCAAGGCGATGACCTCTGACACCCCAGCTTTGACAGAAGTGATGACCTCGCAGCATGCTACACTACTCGCTACGGTAGCCACAGAGCATCCCGGCAGCACCGGCCGAACCCAAAGCCTTCCAGAAAACGGCACCGGCACAAGGCTATACGTCCGAAACCAGCCTCTCCTAGAATCTACTCCTCCTGGGACACCTCCTCTTCCTCCGCCTCCACCTCATCATGCTGCAGACAGCCCTGACCTCCCATCCCCATCACCTCCCGCCCTTCCTCCACCTCCGCCATCGTCCAAACCACTCTCCGCCTCAACTCCTCCCCTGCCCCCAACACCGCCTCCCTGCGAGAGCCCCCAGCGTCCCACCACGCTCAACCTAAGAACACTTCCACGGCCCACCGTCCGGGAGAACGGCTGCCCCCCGCCTGGGTTGGACGAGGATGAAGAAGAGAGGAAGATGCTGGAGGAGGATCTGAAGAAATGCATCGAGGACTTTAAGAAAATACGAATGCCCAGAGAGTTTCCGGATCGTAAAAGGCACTGGCAAAGTGACCTTCTGAAGAAGTACAACGCGTAGACGGGGGAGGGTTTCATAAAAATGGCGGGAAAATGCTGTGAGCCGCGGAGTCCAGCTTTAAGTTCTCGTTGCTCTGATTCAAACTGTGTGGCGATAGTAGGCGAACCTCTAATGTTATAGCTTTTGCATGTCAGCAGAGATGAATTGATCATTGTAGTGTTTAGGCTGAGCTTGTGTAGCAATCGTTCACAACACTGGTGTCGGTCCGGTTCCACAATACAAGTATTAAATCTATTGCAAGTGACACTTCCTCTTTTTCTACACAGCCTTTTAGAAAAATCATACAAAAGTTTTCACCAACTTAAAGGATGATGTTTGTTAGAGATGCCCCCCCCCCACACACACACACACACACTCCCCCCTTTGCTACTGTGTCCAACGATCAAGCAACTGGAAAATGTAAGCTAGTGAATTTTTAGGCGTATGTCCTCGCTGATGCACAATAAAAAGAAAAAAATTGAAGTCTCTGGTGCTAAATCATCTAAAATGTCCCACCTCATCAATATTAACGCAAATTCTGCAGAGCCCTTCCTCTCCTCTCTGCCTGGAATTCAGTTTGGCTCATGACTGTGATTACATTATCTTCAAGCTGGCAATGAAAAGAATTGGGAACAGAAATGCAACATGGCAGGAAGAGAAGTGGGTAATTACTCGCTACCGCAGTGTGGAATAATAATGACATAATGACGGCGTGAACCGGCGCACAGCTCCATTTGTTCCTTTGTCTGCGCCGCATAAAATGTTCAACCGGCTTCACTAACCAATCAGCAGGTAGGGGAGGGTCTTCCTTTACGCCGATCATTCCTTCTCCCACTCAGTCGTCAAGGATTCTGCATACCAATAAATAAAACATGACCTTTACTTAATGATATCCCCGAAAAGTAAACGTCCGCCGTTTATCCTTGGTGTTAACACAATAACTCAAAAACTAAGACGTGGATGATTTTCTAATTTTACAAAATCCTAAACCTTAGTGCGAGGAAGAACTGGATTGATTTCGGGAAAGGTTAGTTGCGCATTTCTGCTTTATCTCTTAAATGTTCTCAACTTTTTATCCAATTTAGTCCAACTTTGGTGCACATCAATCCATCTATCTTGCATTTATCATATTTCACTCTATTGTTTCATATTTTATTCACTATGTGGAGCTTTTTCGATTCGATAAAAAACACAAATTTATTGATATAACTTCCTAACCTTCAGGTGGATGTAAATACATCAAAATATAAGAATTCTATCAGTGTGATGATAGCCCGTGGAAAACATTTCATATATTTAAGATTCCATATTTGGAAATGAACTCTAAATCCCCTCTGATGGGAAAAGAACACAGACGTAATGTGCTGCAGAGAATGGATATTGTTACACCTGCGAGCAGTGGAGCCCAAACCGCCCAATCAATCTCCATTAAACCTTGTTTTTCATCTGAGGCAACAGTCGCTCTTATTTAATGGAGTGTCAATCCTGACGCCCTTCATCTTATATAATCTCAAAGTGGTTTTGAAGTAAAAAAAAAAGGTTGACTTGTATTCTCAAGTACATTGAAAAGTAGAAACGATCTGATTTATGGTAATAGACCCACCAGATGGAGTGTGTGTGTACGTGTGTGTGTGTGTGTGTGTGTGTTTACTGATCGAACTACATTTCTTAAAATGGTTTCTGGGAACGTTTTACCATCCTATCGATTATTTCACACAATTCCCACAGCTGTGTGTTTTTTTTTAGATATCTGCAGATAATAAACCTGACTGCTGGCCTCAGTCTTCATAATAAGACATTGTTTACAATAATATTATAATAATATAATAATAATGTTATGTGAAACTAGACGGACAGAGAGACAGAAACTTTATTAATCCTCACAGGGGAAATTTAATCGTTACAGCAGCTGCAACAAACAGACATTCTAAAGGTGAGAAAAACGTAAGACATACTATAATATGAGATACATTATAGACATGTAAATACACACGCACACATACATACATATATATAAACACACACAGACACACACGTATATACACACAGACACACGTGTGTATACACACAAACATATACACAAACACACATGTATATATTTATATACACACACATATATATACACACACACATATATATATTTATATACACAAATACATGTAGAAATATATGAATAGAAAATTAAGAAATAGAAAAATAAACAAGTACATTTAAAATATAGGATTAAAATATTTAACACTATACCTGTTAGAATTTGAGAATATATTATACTATTATTATTATAATTAATATAATAATAATAATATTAGTCATAAAAATAATAATTTCTCTTCATAGAATATAACAGAAATATGATTAAACAGTCCATATACAGGTGTCTTCTTCCACTCTGATAGCTTAGCTGAACTTCTGGGTCGTGCGGTCACGTGACCTGGAATAAAACCTTAAGATGAACATTGTATACACATAAATAAACCTAACAATGATCCTCACACACGCGATACCCACAGCGACAACAGGCAATTGTTTTCTGGAGATATTGAGAAAACAAAAAGATGTTTACTGGTCTTGAAAGGAGTTTTCATTATTGATAAACACGTCAGTTTCTGCTTCAACACAGGCATAAATCGTTTTCATGGCTGACGTTCATCTTGTACACGTTGCCATGGCGACACAAGAAGTCAACATGCGCGATGGGGAATAGGAACTTCCTCAAGCAGTTGTAATACACCTTTACTGCAGCTTTGGGTACTTTGTGTCTGTTAGGATTATTATCAAATTGACATAATGGTGATTAAGTTTTAATTTTAAATCAGCCATGACCGAAAGACCCAGAAGTTAATCAAAGCTTAACCTGCGCCTGTCAGCCACTCTAGTTACGGCTGATCGATGTGTTTGCCCCATAAAACATGTCATTTAATCACCGTGTCAGAGTGAGTTCAGAAAAACGGGCTTCTCTTCATCCTCCAATGTTTCCTTCTACCTATCGGTGACTTCCCCAATGCACTCTGAACCCTGAACCCTGAACCCCGAACCCCGAACATCCTCCAGCAGCCTCTGGCCTGATGAGGTTTCGGATCTGCGTTGGTGCTGGGTAGATATTGAGGTTAAGACATCAATCCTCAAGTGTTGGCGCTGAAGCTGGAAGTTTTATCTTGTTGAACATCAGCTGAATGATACAGTTTCATCAGGCGCGCTGGTAACAACGAAGGAGCGATAGAGATGTCCTCTGGCCCTCAGCGCAGGATCAGGAGCAGATTACGGTCGCTCACGGTCCTGAAGAGCCTCGGAACAGCGGGTCATTCCTCACACCAGCCTCTCAGTGGCAACGATTTATTCTACCTAGTCAGTCTACGCCGAGACATTTCACACCGACATGGACGCCCGGCCCGCCTCCATCTGGCCGCTGATTGCTGGGAAATCAATAGATAAGATTTTACTTTGCAGCTTATTACAGAGTGTTGCCTCATCAGCTCCTTTTCCCGTTTTCTCTCATCTTCCAGAATTGACTTGCAGCGGCGGCGTTCTGGCCGGGCTCCCGGGCTGAGAGTGATCAGTCCGTGTCAGAACGGAGAGGATCGAGAGAACAAGTCTCTCCTAATTTAAGATTGCCGTTCGCTGCGGTGAAGGAGCTGTAGAGTCCGGTGTCGAACTCCTGGAAAAAAAAAAAATACGTTCCCTCCTGAAACCGAAGCCTCTGATTCGCCTCTCCGCCGGAATCTGTTCACTTCTCAATTCCCTTTCACCCGGTATAACCCTCTGACGCCGGCCTTTGGACCTATTACGGATGCACTGTGAGGAGGAAGTTGATAGACCGAGCCCTTCAACAAAGGGAATACATATCCTTTGAAATGAAGAGGTAAGCAGGCGAGTGGGAACAGGGCCGACAGAAAATCATTCTCTGGGAGAATATTAAAGCAGGACAGATCAAACCGAGGATCCTAGCTGTGCTGGACGGAGGTAGAGCAAACCACGGGATCTGTCACAGATAATGAAAACCATACTATAATACTCTTCTACAGTACCAAGACCTTCTCCTGACAGCATCGGGGGATGTCCTCTTGAGTTTTCTGCAAAAACAAGATGTCAGAGGCCACATAGTTCCAACATGTGCTTACGGAGATCACGGAGAGACTCTATGTCTCATCTCCTGGGAATCCCCCTGGATGAGCTGCAGAGTGTTGCTGGGTAGAGGGACATCCAGAATTCCCTTCTTAGCCTGCTGCCACTGCAACCCGACGCTGAATAAGCAGAATAAAACGGATAGATCGGCAATAAACTCTGATTTCTCTTTCTGTTGTATATTTAGCATTGATGCTACTCTGATTTACATATGAGAATAAGAATAATAAATAATACATAATAATAATGATAATCAAACTTTATATGTATATCACTTTTCACAACAATGTTAGAGGATTAAAAACATGAAAATGAACGACGCCAACGATGAAGTAAGTAAATAATCATAAATTTGATCAAAAACCAGATGAGACCATCGGAGAATATGTCATTATCTGATAATTAGACCCAGCGGCATGCTGGTTAACAGCAAGGGGCCAAGGATGGGTCCCTGGGGCACACCTCCGAGGAGGAGCATCACCCATGGCTATAGAGAAAAGCCTTTTTTTGATAAGTAGGATTTCGAACTCCTGTAAAGCAGTTCCTCTTAAGCCCGCCCACTTTTCAAGTCGATCCAAAAGGACAGAGTTTTGCGGGTTCGCCTCGGGTTCTACAGCTCCCCCGGTCCAAATACATGCATTACAGGTGTATCGGTGACAAGAACTTGCCCACAGGTGTGAATGAGAACAAGAATGGTTGTCTGTCTCGATGTGTTCCCTGCCTCTCGCCCAATGTCAGCTGGTATTGGCTCCACAGGAAACTGAATGAGAACAGACAAAAACAGCCACAACTCCTTTCCCAGAATGTTTACATTCCTAGAATGTTTCTAGGAATGTGTTTTGCTGACACATAGAACATCCTCTACTTGCATGAACGAGCGTTATTTTTGAATGGCCTACTTCACGCTAGCATCTCATGTCTTTTTTTGGGCTGCTCCCCGATAATTAGAGCCGAGAGTGATACTCGTTCAAAACGTCGCTACAGGAAGGCTCCAGGAATATTTCGGTATTGGAGCAGTCAGACAGAGTTCCACACTTAAAGATAAACCGTGTGCGCGAGCGGAACTACACACCCACAAATGAAATGTGGCTTAAGGGGGGAGATAAGAGCTGAAGCACAATTATAATTCCTGAAATGGGAATGTGAAGCTGGCAGTCAAGCAAAAGGTTCATGCTGGGATCAAGAAATAAGCAGATAGCAGTTTTCTTTTATTTGTTGTACAGCAAGCGGGTGGGTGTGATACTAATCAACGCCTTTGTTACAATTACTCTTTGATGTTTGGTGCAAAAGAATTGCTGCAGCTTTTATTATTAAATGTTTGATTTCAGGTTAAATCCAAGGTAGTAAAGTGAGGACAAATTATGACCAGAATCTGCAAATAAATTTATTGTATGTGTGTGTGTGTGTGTGTGTGTGTGTGTGTGTGTGTGTGTGTATGTGCGTGTGTGTGTGTGTGTGTGTGTGTGTGTGTGTGCGTGTGTGTGTGTGTGTGTGTGAGTGTACATACAAAGCGTATAATCCAGGCCACACACTAACCAGATCGGCTGAATTGCGTTGGGAGACGTTTGCTTTCACGTAAACATTCTTGAACTCTGAACAAATATCTGCTGTTCAATGGAGAGAAGAGTTTTCTCCACACAATCAGCAGGACAAACACCTTCAGCAGGGAGGCTGTGGAGAGGAGAGGCACAGCGAGTGTTTTCAGACGGCTCACAGCTTTTCCATTTCAATCATTAAACCTGGAATCTAATCCTGCTGCTTAATCTCCTAATTGCGCAGCCTTTTCTCCCTGAATGCAGCATTCTCCTGAAAACGCTCTGCCTCCGTCTCAGTCACCGATTAAAAATCCAAGGCTTTCACACATTCCGTGAATCATTTGTAGAATTTTCTCAGACAGAGTTGTGTTTATTGTAGTTTCAATATTAAAATGAAAATAACAGACCTGCAGTAAGTGCAACCAGCAGGAATTTAGTGGGTAACTGCGGAATTATCTGTTGAAAGTGGATTTTTTTTTTTGTCCAGGTAACTAAAAGGAGCCACATAAATGTAACAAAACAGTATTTATTTTGATTTACCAGACTGAGTTTAGTCGGTCCTACATAAACTAATCCAGGGCAAACTTCAAGTACTGTTTTGATTGTGTGATTCACTCAGATCTGTTAGTTAAACACATTTTACTTTTAAGTTTTGCAGGCTAATTTGGGGTTAGTCTAAAGAGCTAACACATACATTTAAATTATATTCCCAAAAGGTCTGGGATATTATGAAATCATCATCCTTGCGTCACATGGAAGCATCTTCAATTTCAAGTTTTACACCCCAATAGATCTCAGTGTGAAGAGGAACTGGATTGATTTTGGGAAAGGCATGTTGCAAATTTCTGCCACTAGGGGGAGATTATCTCCAAAATCGGTTTTGGGTCATAATTTCACAACATTTCTTCCAATTTGATCCAAAGTTGATGTATGTGAGTCGAATCGAGAAGTTCGGTCTTGTATAAAATGTATTTAACTCATATAGTTCTCATTCTAATCACCAGGGGGAGCTCTTTAACTGAAAAACTCTGTTTTCTGGATATAACTGCCTAAATGTAGGTCATATTTAGTTAAAATTTACCTGATAAGAACCGCCTTAAGGAGCTCTAACGTGCATCTATCACTTATTTCACTCACAATGGGATATTTTGCTTCAGCAAATACATTTTTTTGACAGTTACTACCAACCGAAAAGCCCATTGTGTCTGAATTTGCTCATATGAATTGACACAAGGAAATCAGGTTTTTTTTTAATAGTACTGTATTTATCTTGATTATTGGATCACTTTGGTATCAGATATAAGCGCATATTGCTTACGTCATACAAAAAGTTAGGTTGAGTCAATATTGACTGTTTGAGATTATTAAAGAGTCACATTTACTTTCAGGAGTTCAATCAGGGAGATTGCTTGAACAACGCAGGGGATTGGGGGCTTTTTGGGGATATACCCTTGCTGTACGTAACGAGAGTGACCGTCTAGTTAAATTGAGCACATTTATTGTATTATACTACTCACACAGTTTATTTTCAAAATGCAGTTTCGTAAAAATGAACCCTCTGTAGATATACACTATATATATATAAATATTGTGACACTTTACTTGCTTTTATATCTTTCACATGAACATATCTCTGGGTGATACATGTGTACGGGGAGGTTTCTGATGATGTTGACCTCTCAGGGATCATCTTCAACCCCTGAACATGATTAATGGTATGTAAGAGAATATACAGCAGCAGCAGAGCTATAATGGCGGGGGGGCAGGCGTGTGGAGATGAAGAGAAACATGAAGTAAATGGAGACACTCTATAACTTCATTATCCAGAGGTTGATTTGTGGGGCAGCGCGGCAGATGGCCTGATAGTCGGATCAGCGAGCAAAGTGCCTGGCTTGCTACTTTTCTTAGTGGAAAATATGACGTGGCCTGTCTGAATGTGAGGCATGTGGGCTTGTTGCTGTTTTGCCTCGGACTGCTTCCTCTGACGCGTGATTGCAACAGCCTCAATTTTTCTACCAAATATAGAAACTATTGATAATATCAGGGCAAGCCTCCTGCAGGAGAGAAATGCATTTGTACCAACTGTGTAATAACTGTAATAACTGTGTAATAACTAATAATGGTACGAACTCACCATGGAGAAGTTTTGATTAAAGTAATTAAAATACAGCCACGTCATTTCAACATTTGCCCAAGATGCCTCGTTACTCATAAGCGCAAATCCCTTCAATGTGTTCCATTCCATGCCTTTTGCAGGTAGTTGTTTTTTTTATATGAATAGTAATGAGAGTCCTGCTGATACGTATCCCTGCTTGCCATCTTCATCTTCAACCTGAAGAGGAGTGGCTGAGCGAATGCTACTTGACATGAGTTTAATCTACAGAATCAAGGCGCCTGGTTTGTGCTGTCCTCCGGCTGGTCCTTGTCCTCCTGCGCTTTATCAACAATGAGAGGTAATTCACTGAAATCAGGGGAGAAATATCACCACACTGCACATGGGAAAAAAGGCATCCTGCAAATAATCATAATAATAACATCAATGTTATATTAAAAATAACGGCGAGGAGATGGGGCTCTGGATATTTGTTGGTTCAGGATGAATATGAAGCATCGTTAGAATATGCAATAACTCCGCTGGAAGGAGAAATGCACGCCTCACTGATGTTTTCTTGTAAACAGCATGGATTCTGATGATTCACAATGCATTTGTAGAAAATGTCTTCCTTCCCATTCTGCTCTAACCGTAAGTCGTTAGGAGGAAACACACTTCTTACATGTGCGAGGATGTGATGTGACCCCTGGCCAGTACTTTTTCTTCTGTTAACACCTTTTCGAGCAAAGGTTGGTAGAAGGAGAATAGATTCCTGGCATTTAGATGAGAAAGCTGCTTTTAAAATGTCAATTAGCCCTTAATCCTATTTTTAAATGACCTCGCATTCAGTGACATTTCTAAGAAGGTTAAACCTTCCCCCGTACGCTGTGCCGTGATCCGTTGCATTGCCACAACACAAATAATCCTCATTCATGAGGGTATAATGACTAGATTTGCCTTATAAAGGCTCACTTGCCTGTATTAAATGTGAGTTTATGAAAATGACATTTGCAGTCAAAGGTCTGGGCGCCGTTATGGAAACTTGAAACAATGAATTCCTTCACACTGACTTACCGGCAGAATAAAACTGTTGAGAATGAGACGCCAACTTAAATAGGGAATGGATTATCATTTGCTAAATGCTAAATGCTAAATGCTAAATGCGTGAGGAGACTTGTAGAGTCCCTTTTCAATTAATGCACAAAACATTGATGGATGCAGATCAAATCAGTTCCGATTTCTTTTTTTTTTTTTTACTAATTCTGTATATTCTCATTTAAATTGCAACATCACGCTTTAATCATATGAAATGTTCCTTTTTATTCCAACCGAACACATCAAACACTGTGTCGACCTGTCTGTGGCTTCATTAATGACTCATTTCCCAGGCTGTTAAACATTCGGACATTGTAAAAATGAAATGTGAGAAACTTTAAAATATGCAAACACCATTCATTTGCTATTTTTCAAAGCAAACCAAAGGCAGAATTCATGTATTTTTTATGCATCCTTGGACAGCAAGTCCCAAATATTTTAAAGACAAATTGCTTTAAAAGCAAGGGGTTTGAAAACATCGCCTACAGCTGCAGCAGTCACTGCGCATACTAATCCTATTCTTGAAGGAAAGTACCCAGAGTGCAACACAAAATTTGTGAAAAGAATTCCCATTAAAATGTCAAAGAATTTGAAGCTTTGACTACAGGGACTGCTGTCATTACCTCGGCTCTCTTGTTTCTTAGCCCTGCCAGCACCGTAAAACTCATATTAAACTGAAACCAGCTACACAGTATCTAAGAGGTAAGCACTGGATAAAAATACACATAAACTCACATATTGAAGGAGGAACTGCTGTCGGCGACCAAATGATGGACTTTCATGTTTTTGTTTTTCCTTCTCTATATTTTCTCTTCATTAATAGGTTAAGTGGATATTCCACTTCAGAGCCTTCAAAATGAGCAAGCACCTCAGAACTTTTATTATTCCCAATTACTTTTTTTTCCAATTTTAGATTTTATTGTAATGACACAACGTTATTAAAAAAAAATGACACAACGTCATTGTGTGAATGCTGACTCCCACACTTTTCCGAGGAGGTGGCAATTTGTGAACGGCAGTTTGGTTTCATGCCGAGAAAGAGCAATGCAGGTGTGATGTTTGAGTGATGAGATGAGAGTGACGATGGAAAAGTAGAGAGAGGGTGAAAAGAGTCGCATTACGTTTTAGTGGATTCAGAGAAAGCTTACGACAGAGTGGCGAAGGAGGAATTGTTGGAGTCCTGCCTTGAATCCAACAATTTCTGGAAGTGTGTTAAAGTGGTGCAGTAAGAGTCAAGAATAGGGTCAAAGTTGAGGTGGGACTGCATCAAGGATGGGTTCCAAGCCCCTTCTTGTTTGCTATAGCGATGGACGGGCTGACAGATGAGGTCAGGCAGGAGTCTCCATGGACTGTGATGTTTGCTTTTGACATTGTGATCTGTAGTGAGAGTAGAGAGCAGGTGGAGGAAAACCTGGAAAGGTGGAGGTATGCGCTGGAGAGAAGAGGAAAGAAGGTCAGTCGCAGCCAGAGAGAGTAAATGTGTTTTAATGAAAGGGAGTCAGATGGTGGGCAGATTGAGATGGTTTGGACAGAGAGGAGGTGGGATAGAGGATCTATTGGTAGAACGATGCTGGAGATGGAGCTGAAAGGTAATAGAAAAAGGGTAAAACCAAAGAGGAAGTTTTTGGGTGTGGCGAGAGAGGACATGCGGTTAGTTGGTATGATAGAGGAAGACGAAGAAGACAGGACAAATGGAAAGAGATGATCTGCTGTGGCTGACAGAGGAGGAGGAAAAGGAGGATTTTTAATTACACTCTCTATTGTGTTTTAATTGAAACGTTTTCTTGTGAAGACCTCCACTCAGAAGTCATTAAAGTGGCATATAAAGTGGATTCTTATAAAGCTGTAAAATAGAATACCAGAACTTGCCGTCTGTTTTGTTATCGCAATAAGTGAAAAATTCATTTTCCAGGAAGTTTGGCAGAAAATAATCTGATTTTGGAGTTATTTAGTGTGGCATAAATAATGAAGATATTATTAGCCGCTCAGGGGAACAAAGAGGATAAGACAAAAATAATATTAATCAGAATTGCAAATGCTCATTCATTCTGGGACTCTGGCAGAAGATAAACAACTTGAAACATTACCGTCAACAACAACGTCTTTGAATAACGTCCTCGAGAAGATGCAGAGCGGCGCTGTTTCTGACACAGGAGGTGGGCTCCGGGAGCTGATGATGGTTTCTTTGGCTTTCCACACATGCTGTGTCAGCCTGAGTCACATCTCCTGGCATCGTCAGCTGCTGAGGAGGCTCCTCAACACGCCAGGGCTGGACATCGTCATCAGTCTGCGAGTGTCTCCTGAGGATCCACCAAGTCCTCCGCAGCAAATAAACATCCTGAGGCAACAAAACACACCACTAGAGTTAGTGGTTTCTAATTAGAACCTGACTGACCCACCCCTTAGCTCTCCAGTGTTTTGATTGGCTTTGGATTTTTCTGGAAAAATATATGTCTTTTGGGGATCAGCCATAACATTATAACCAGCGGCCTGATGTTGTGTATGCCCCTCATCTGCCTCCAAAACAGTTCTGACCCATCAAGGCATGGAGTCCAGAAGACCTCTGGAGGTCTTGTAGTTCTGAGGTTCAGATCCATACGCTTGTACTTGAGGCCAAACTCATTTCACCCAACTTTCATTTGCCATCATAACTACAAAATCCTCGTTCTCATTACCTCGCCTGTAAGTGGTTATAATGTTATGGCTGATATGTGTACGTTGGTGAGGGGAGGGAATACAGCCATTGCTCGGTTCTGCTTAACAAACACTGTTGATATTCTAACTTCTAAAGGACGTGTTGTGAGCAGCCAAAACACGTCTTAATGTCGCCTTAAAGGAACAGCCCGCCAAATTTACCAGATGAAATTTCATTTATTTGTCACTGGTGCTACAGCTCAGCCTGAGAAAGAGTTGTATAATACCTTCTATGACTCTTACCGTCTATGACTCTGCACATTGCAGTCGGAATATTATTCTGTTGTATTAATGTGCTGCTTGATCACCTCAATTTAGGAGCAGGTGCCATGACAACGAGAGGATTAATGCTATTCTGTCTTCACCTGTTAGTGGTTATAATATTATGGCTGATCAGTGTGCATATATAATCCATTTACCATATTAGCAGGAAGGAATGCATCGGTTTGGTCGAATGCGTTCCTTACGATAAGTCACTTTGAATAAACGTGATATAATTTAATGTAATGGGTTGTTACGGGAAAAAGTAAAACCGACAGCTGGACTGGCCTGTGGTCACCGTTTTTTCTTTTTTTTTCATATTCCAGCCTCCACAGTACTCTTTGATTGTATTTAGCTGCCGAAGGAATTATTACGTCTAAATTAATTGGAAGGGAAGAGCAATGCACCTCGGGGCGGACCACTCTGGTGTCATCCATTATGTATGAGCCCTCCGAGGTGATCATCGCCCCACCGCCGCGGCTGCTGTGTTCTTATCCCATAGATTTGTGAGGCCGCTGTTTGGGCCTGAGGCGGCGTCTCCATCTCCAACACATCAAGGTGAGCAGAGAGAGCCGAGCCCCCCCGGCTGTTACAGCCTGCTGACATGATTCAATTAAACAAACGCCACTGAAAGAACACATTGAGATTTAATCGGCGTCTGAAAGACACACGCTGAATGCAAACAGTTAACAGGAGGCACAATTAATGGATTAAATGAGGGCTGAAGGAGCAGAATGCTAATTTCTGCCTGTTACCCCCCACCTAGTCCCTAAAACTGCTTTTACAGTGTTTGTGCAATAGTAAAACACCAAATGGGATAAGTTTTTCTTGTTTTTTGACTTTATTTAAACTCACTAATCCTGAATTAACACAAGATAAATGAAAAAGGACTGAAACCTGTTTATGTCCATCAGAGGAACGTTTTCTTTTTCTTCGAAATTAGGTTTTAAACATATTTTGTAATCATCACCTCAGATATACTGGGCTGAGGAATTGACACAGAGCCACGACGCAATTCTAGGAAAACAAAAAAGGAAACAAAGAAAATCCCAAAACAGAATAACAACACTAAATAATAAATAGTTTCGGGGTATTTGCAACCGCAATAATTATAATAGCAATTATAGCAATTATCTGTCTACATCATCTGAAAACAACAGAAAACATTATTTCCCTTTCTAAAAACTTTTTTCAACCAAATGGGTTTTTTTCTGCTACAAATCTAACGAAAACTAACTTGTTGAATAGTTTGGATATATGGAGAAAACTTTGGATGTCGCCGTCTGCAGTCCCTCCGATTGGACCGTTTTATTATGTGCAAACAACAAGGCTTCCGAGTTTCAACGATTTTATGTCTCGCAAGGAACATTTGGATGTTTTTAACATTTCTCAACATTACAGCCAGTGACTGGTTAGGTCAGAGTGACATTGATTATCGTTGCCACGGTTACCCGTCGGTGGGTGTGATATATGAGGCAGCGAGTGAATATTGATATTCTTAGAAGCAGGAAGAAAATCTGTCGGTGTAAAGAGCTGAGCGAGAAGATGTTTCGGATGCAGAGGAGCTACGGGATCCGATATATGAAGACAGATTAAAGAGGAGCTGCTGTAGAAAAAATAAGGAACCTACACTATTATGGTATTAGGTATGTGGTCATAATGTTATGGACGATCAATGGATTGAACAATATGGCAGGTGAGGCGTTTCTAACTTTGGAGCCAGTATGCAGAAGTGAAAACAGAGTCAGCTGCAGCACAAAGACGGAATTTCTTTAATCTCCAAATGGGCTCGGAGGTGCTGATACTGTATCTGTGGTGTGGTGTGGCGTGAGGAGCGATCCAGTACTGGAGCCCAGGTGGTTCTGTGCATGCAGTGAAAACAGGGCATGAGCAGTACAGGTAATAGCAGGGATTCTGTGTGACTGTTTGCAGCAGCAGGTTCTGGAGCCCAAAGAGAAGCAATCAGCAAACATAGAAATGGAATTAGCAGACTGGGAGTTTGGCCGCATCGTTACGACTAAGTGGACGGACAATCTGCTGGATGCTGGAACCATCAAGCGGACGCGGAAACAGTAGAGGCTTGATTGCTGAGGTGAGCCACAGATGTGGAGGATGATTGGCATTGGCAGGAAGCAGGAAGCCCCGCCCACATCCACAGGAACAGAAAGAATGGGGAAACCGGTGCCTGGGAGGGAAGGAGGGAAGAATGTTCTGAGTGTCGGTGCGGTCATTCCTTAGCTCAGAGGACTTTGTCGCCCCCCCTCATCCATCAGTCTCAGCAGATTCATCAGCAACCACACCCAGTGTCCAGAACTGCTGCACCAGAACTTCATTCAGCTCGTCCTATAGACTGTTCCAGCTGCGCTTTACCTCTATTGACAAAGTTGTGTTTTTACGTTGTTTTTTCTTCTGGTTGTTAGCAAGATTACAGAATAATTAACTACAGTTCCGTTACAGTTCCGTTACCGTTTGAGCAAATGCACTGATTTCGTTTCACGGTGCTTTTTTAAACCATAAAAATCAGGCGAGGTTATAGATATTGGTGTTTTTTTTGTGTTTAATCACAGATCACTCACACATAGTAGACAGGTGAATGTTACTGACACTGAAAAAAAACACACACAAACACACACACACACACACACACACACACAGACACACACACACACACGTCTCACTTGCACTTTGCACTATGGGACAGTATAATATTCAACATGTCCACATTTCAAACTTCACATTTAATTTAATCTAATATAATTCAATGAATGTTGTTACTTGTTTCTTTCTTAGAGAGTATACATTGTTATTTTATATTGTTTATTGTATTATTGTATAGTGTAATATCTCTATTATACTGCAATATGTCCAGTATATTGTATACTGTACTATAATATATTCCTTTAGTATAGTATGATATTTATTATGATATAATAATAATAATAATTATAATATTTCATTTCCTGTATAGTGTAATATTTACATTATGATGTAATACCCTAGTATAGATTAATATTCATATTTATATTTGAATTTTTATTCTCTTATATTGATCTTTATGCTCTTTGCTGCTGTAACCCAAATTTCCCCGTTGTAGGACTAATAAAGGTTTATCTTATCTTATCTTATTTAGGTTTGTTTTGGGACACGCCCAGATAATTGGATTTCCAAACCTGAGGCTGTCAGGACCGCCGGGGAGGTTTGGGCAAATATAAATCTTCCTTGCAGAGTGAATCAATATGAGAACGGCCCTCCACCCTCCCCCGCCCTTAAAATGTGCTAGATATGCACAGAAAAGCAATTAACCCACAGCAGGAATTGATTTTGGCCCATTCAGCACACGTCCTTTGGCATGGTCACAGTTTTAGATATCCGCCGGGGAGATCAAAAGTTTTCTGTGTTCCAGACGGTGACACGTCTGAGGATTAGCGCTGATTTTATCTTCATCGGGCGTTTACCTGCTATGCTAATAAAATGCAGGGCTCCTGCTCTTTAACAGTCCGAGGCAGCACCGCCGCTGCAGGCCGATTCATCGAGGAGCGAAACACTGCTGGATCACAAAAAACATGGACGCACAGGCGTGTGTTTTACGGCGTTGTGGCACAGGCCAGCCTTCTAGATCCTCCAGAGGCTGCTGAGATACTTTAATGCTGAGCATCCCAGAAGAAACGATTCACCAGGGAGGTTTTACACAGGAATTAATAAATTAACAGCTATAATGGGGGTAATTGAGTGTTACCTCAGGACAAATTCACACACCAACAAGCCACAACTGACCGCTACACTGTAAAAAAAAACAACTAAAAAAAACATGATGTGAGCTCTGCAGTAATTTACTCCATTAACGGTATATTACTGTAAAGTGTTTTACGGTAGTTAACAGTGTTTTCACTCAAAGATTTGAGTATTTCAAAGTATGAATTCACAACTGTGGAATATATATATATAACATAATCCTTACCACTGTGATAATTATTGTATTATTGTAATTTATTTTACAGTAACTCAGTACTTGCTGCCAGTTAATTACTGTTATTTATTTTACAATAATGTACTTCAGGCTGACAGTAACTTCTTTTGATTTATTTTACAGTAACTTTCTTACCACTTTCTGCTATTTAAATACCCGTTTCTCCATTTCACTGTAACCTACTAGCCTCTTAACTGTTATCTATTTTACGGTAACGTTATTGCTACTTGCTAACTTATTTTAAGAGTACGTTTTTCCTGGTGACAGACAGCTGAATGATATTTACATTTCAAAGAAAAATGCCAAAAGAAAAGAAAAAAACGGTCTGAAATGGAAAAAGACGTCTGAGCAGGACGGAGAGAATGAAATAGTTGGATGAGGTCGGAGGTTGGCGAGACAAATCCTCTGGAAATGCAGTTCTGAGAAACTGTTCAGAAGCAGGACCAGAGCTTCTGCTCCGGTGAGCTGCAGGAAACGCGACTGCCCATCCTGCCTTTTGTCTTAATCTTTTATACACATACAGCAGCTGATGGAGAAAATCTATGGCAATTCCACCTGTTTACATCTGCTGGCGACGACGGCCTGCTCTGCCAAATGTAACATCTCCATGTGCAGACGCTTTGAACAAACACACTGCAGAGGAGCAGCACTGGACAGGAAAGAGCAGAGACAGGATAAGTCAGAACGTCTGACAGACTGGGTACATTCTTTGGGAAAATATATGGGGAGGGAAAGCAGAGCGAGGCAGTGCATGCTGGGAACAAGACGGAACGGTGGGAACGGGATGGGACATTATCTAGTCTGTGAGCTCCAGGAAGCAGGGATGTTTCAAGCAAACAAAATTATTATTTTTAGGGTTGATCAGAACACTTTGACACCAAATGATGTTTTCAGACTACTAACAATAAGCGTTCCGGACCTCAAGCGGCGATGACTCCTCAGTGCTTCCATCTGTATTCTTGTCCTCCTCGGTATGTCGGACGGACGGATGTAATATTCTAAGCTTTGTTCCACACAGCGCTGGGCTATCTCAACAACCAATCCGTAATCCTACCGTGTCGGCGAGTCCTCTCTACCCAGACTAAACCCACGGCTCATATTTTCTTTGGTTGGAGACCGAGGATGAAGGATCAGCTGTGTCAGCATCAGCAGCCCAATTTGATTCTTCGTGAGGGGTTCTAACGCTGCTTACTGGAAGTTCTAACGCTGCCCCGGGTCAACGTCTCAGTATCAGTCTGAGACCCGGATCCATAAAGACACGAGTCGGTTTGTTGTAGCGGAACGACTCTAATGTTCAATCTTACAATGAGTCCTTCTGAAGCTTTAAAATGAAAAGAATATTATTAAAAGTCGTCCAAAACGGATCCTTTGTCTTGTCCCGATAACTGAAAAACAAATTCATAGATAGATAAAAACTTTATTAATCGTTACATCAAGAAAAATGTAAGATATGCTACATAATAGGACATCTTATAGACACCTATAGATACATAAGTATACATAGATAGATAAACAAATATAGATTCAAATCTTAAACCCACGTAGACCTTAGTGTGAGGAAACACTCACCTTCTGCAGCCACCTGTCACCTGCTGAGTTAGATCGCCCCGGCGGACCGCCCAAACCTCGACAGTTTGCCTCTTAACGGTTTCACGAGTCAAGTCTTCATGTTTAATGGAAAGGTTTCACGCTCCGTTGCTTTTTTCATCTGCTAATAGTAAGTATGATCCTCCGCTTGTCAAAACAAAAAGGCAGGAAGAACTCTTTAGACTCTTAGTCTTCAGTTTGTCCATTCTGGCGTCTGGATAAACATGACAACCTTCTGAGAAAGAGGACCCTCTCTTTTGGAGACAAATGGTCTTCTCCAAACTAACATCATTTTTTTTTTTGGGCCGATTGTTCACTTAAAAACATGGTTATAAAAAATATCACATTCCAAAGACATACCAAGGAATATTACTTATTTCACCTGCGTTCTTTTTTTCTTGGAGTGTGGAGTAATGAGTATAAGCAAAGAGTCATAGTCATTAGTATAACTCTTTAGTCACACACTAGTACGACCAAACATACCACATATTTGGGATCAGAGACGCTCTCATGAGGTTACGCCGTCGACTCACGGTAAAAAAAGTGCTTCACTCCCAGGCAGGCAGAGTTTACACTTTCTGTTCGCAAACAGAAGGAGATCGCAGCTCCCAGACGCGACCGGAGGCTGAAGCACCTATCGTGTGTTTGCAGAGGCTCCGAGGTTCCGTCTCACTGTTTGACTGTTGGATTTCCCGCATGGCAGCGCTCTTCTATACCAACGCGCATGCCAACCCACCTAGTGCAATCATAACATTTACTCTGCTGCAGGTGGGCCGTGAGCAAAACATTGTGCCATGTGAAAACGCTGCAATACATTTCCCATACAGGAAGGAAGGCAGGACTAGAACTATTCCTGGTGAAGCTTTGCCTCGAGTTGAGAAAACCTCAGCGCCTCTGCGCCGGAGCAGATAAGAGCTAATGGAAGAATTTGCAATCGCATCGCATCCCGCCTGTGACAGGTGACGGTGGGACTTTTGTTTGAAGCGTAGTTCCTAGTCCCAGCATGACTGGGGCTTTTTTGGAATGCAGGCAGGGATGTGCTGGGAGGGCTCAGATAGGAACCTGAACGATGTCAGCCTCGTGCTGGATCAAAGCAGCCATCGCTTCAGCTCTGACAGGAGAGACAAAACACACATCGGAACGTCGTGCCAAAATCTTTGTTCAATCTGTCAGCGCACCTTTTTTGCTCCGTGTCTCTTTCTTGCTTTTATTTCTTTTTCTTGCTGAGACCTGCAGGCCGGTGGGAAATATCCGATGGCTCCAAACGGAGCCACATATTTGGGACCATTCAGAGCGGTAAACGCTTTATATAATGAAATCACCTTCACCTTTCCAAACAAAATAAGTCCAACGGACGCCTGAGATAGAAAAAGCATTAATTTGGGTGCAGGAAAAGATTGAATATCTAAACACAAAAGCTCTTTTTATAGAATTACAGAGATACAGCTGCCACTGTGTGTGTGGGAGTCAGCTGCATGCAATACTAATGGGACCTGATCCCACCTGACCCGATTGAGGTATCAGAGGTACCCCTTATCATGCCACGCTAATGTCTCTTTGTTCAGAGGGTAGTGCAAGTAGATCGACGGCTGATAAATATCCCTTCCTTCCTGCTTCCTGGCCCCTTCAGCCATATTTAACAGCAGTCTAGCAGCGAAAATTATCTCTGTTTCTACGTAAAATGTTTTATTCAAACCCTTAGTAAGGCTAGGGAAACTGTCCAAAAATACTTGTTATTAATGATGGATAATAGGATGTGACAAGAGGACCGACTGCATCTGCCTCCTGTCTGTGCAGGAGAATGGAAAGTGTACACAAGTGATTAAAAATACATTAGCGGGAGCAGCCGTCTCCCGACTACATACCCGGCGAATCCCCGGGGTTCTGGCGGCTGATGCATGAAACAAGCCAGTTTTTGTTTTTATTTGATGCAGGTAGCTCCAGCTCCCAAGGGGAGGTTTGCCTTTAATGACTTAGCAGACAGAGAGAGAGAGAGCGAGAGAGAGAGAGAGAGAGTAGGTGTAGGGGCGGCTGGATTAAAACTGAATGGAATGAAATAAGGAGCAGGAGCTAATCTCCAAAGGCTAATTTGTCTTTCAGGTTTATGCAGAAATGTTCGGGTCGCCGTTCTTGTGAGATTTCGTGCAGTCTGTGTGATTTCAAGCAGATTGAAGCGATGGCAGCGTTGAAAATGACTGACGAATTATAGGTGCGTCCGACTTCATGAGAGCAGATGGAAGGCTCTGTGTGTTAAAGTGAGCGAGGCTCTCGATTTAGTCAATCAAAGGAATGTTTTCTTTTATAATCCTTTGCTTTCTGTTGTGGAATTAAGCGAGAGGATTAATGCCATTCACATAATACTCCCTTGAATTCAGTCTGAAACTGAAGGGCAGCAGCAGGTTAGCTTAGCATTGGCAATTAGAGTTTTAAACATGCAGCTAGCCTCCAACTTCCTGGAGTCACTGTGATAAATTAAAAAGTTTGCAAACCAGTTTTTGTACAGAAGAAACGAAATAAAGAGATTTGAATTTTACCGCCACGGCGGATTAACTTCTATTTGTTGAGCAGGTAAGTGGAGGAGGAGCGACGTCAGCTGTGAGGTAAGGTTTATAAATGTTAAGATTAATCAATCAATCAATCAAGAAAACTTAATTCATGTAGCACATTTCAAAACAAATCAAATGTTATACAGTGGGCTTCACAGGTAAAAGAAAAACAGTGGCTGCATGTATATGCTGAGGAGTTAAGGGGCCAAGGAAGGAGCCCTGGGGGACACCGGAGATCAAAGGGGCTACAAGAAGGCCGCCTTAACCTTGGTTTGGCACATGCATTTAAAGACCCTCATCTTCATTATAGAGAAGAGGGCAGCTGTCACTCAGGAGTTGGCGAGAACGTATAGATGTCAGAATTAGGTCTTGTTTTTTTTCTGAGGACGTTTTTCTGATAATGGAATTCTGAGAATAAGACGTTATTTTCAGAATTACCATTATCATTGAAATCAAAATAATTAAAAATCATGTGGCCTCAATCCTTTTTTGTACATTTAAAATAGAGAACACTGAATTTTAAAAATGTGGTTTATTGGACTTATCGCACCCTTTATAATTCAATTAACTTCATTAAAAAAAAAAAAATCAATGTTTTTTATTGTCTTATCAAAAATGATTGCCAATCCTTTCTAATTAGTGCGCTTTTGATTTTTTGCTGGAATCCATATCTGAACATCTACTAGCACAGGTAAACATTCTTCATTAATACAGAATATTACTTTTTTTCATTTTGTAAAGCAAAAAAAAAGAAAAAAAACCAAGTTGTTGCTCATTTCAGTCTAACGTGCCAATTTATATTTTAGCCTTATTTAGTAACCGCCTAAAAGTCCTATTCTCGCTGGGAGGTTGTCAGAAGGTCAAAGAAGTCGTCTCAGATACAATCAGCAAAGTTTACAGGTTCTGGTACGGCAATTTAGTCGAACAGAGGCCCAGGAGTTGTGTCCCCCCGCCCCACCTGCCATCCCTCACTAGTTACCTTGCCCTCCAGTCCTCCATGCCCAGCACACTTCTCAGTGGGCTTTATGTGAGTCGGGCTGGGATGGAGAGAAGCTGCTGATGGACCATCCAGTGGGACTGCAGAGTCCATCAGATTCCCAGCTTTGTTACCGCCATCTGTTTCCGCAGAAGAGCATCAGCCTGATTTAGGAGTCACAGCACACCATCCAACTCCCCCCCCCCCCACTCTCTGTTGGATTGTTTCCATAAATCTTTCCTCTCTCCAACTCATTTCTCCTCTTCTACCACCTATAGGATGCACCCTTCACCCTCCGGCCTCCCTCGCCGTGCTCCTGTTGCTCTCCTCCACCTCAACCTCCACCTCCATCCTCTCTCATCACCTCTAATGCTGCTCTTTCATGGATGCACATTATTAAGGGTATTCCTCCTCTTCTACGTGACCTTGGAGTGAGTCTCATCTCACCATCCCGTTATAGATTTTCCCTTTTTTTTTTTTAAATGTCCTGAGCTCATTTGCTTGCACACATGCATTGGTGGAAATTCTGATCCCTCTCCGTTTTCTTCTGTTTCTCCTCTCGGTCTTATCAATAATTCAAGCCCCACTGATGGCAGCTCAGGCGGGGTTAGACAGTGCAGGCAGCTCTGGGCTTTGAACAGAAGGTCAGGCCTCACCAGGGCCTCTTGGATGGCATTAATTAGATGTGTCCTGGTGCCCCCTAAAGCAACATCTACACTCTGGAATTGCTCTCATTACCCTTAACCTCACAGCAGGTCCTGCAGGCTGAAATATCCACACAATAACAACGATCGCTTTTGCCCTTAACTGCTCACCTGGGAGGGGTCCCAGCCACACCCACATACCCTGACCTGTATCTGTTTACCAAGCCCCCTTGTTGCATTTATTCCGGTCTCCAACTAATATCTCAGTGTTTATACTCCGCCTCTTCGCATCCCACCCCTCCGTTCTGACCTCCAAGGGGACCTCTGATAAGCTGTTCCCTCCGACTCCCCGCTCACCCTTCATTTTTTGTCCCACCACCTCATTACAAGAGTGATGGCGCAGACACACTTCCCGTCAGGATGTCCACCTCTGTGGAGAAGAACAAAGTAAAAAGCGGGAGATGAGGCAGACAGATAAGATGAAGGACAGCTACATTCTTGCCTTTCAAACGAGACAAAAGACCTTTCCTGCTGAAAGGACTGTGGAGTTGAGTCACTGTGCTTTATTCTGTCGGGCGCTGTTTACTCTCTGATAATATATAATAATATCTTTTGATGTGCTGAATCACCAAAACAAACAAAAAAGACCATAAATGAAACTCCTGCAAAGAAATTCTGTGTTGACACAATTTCAATTAAAATATCATTAAAACGAAACACATTCTTATCCTAAGTCGTCAGGAGTGTCGGGCAAGTTAATACCAAAATGTAATATATTACACATTACTAGTTACCTTTAATTGAAAGTAAGATTACTTTACAAAATTACTTTCTGTGGTGAGTAATAAGTTACTGATTACACCACTTTTGCGTTACTTTTAACGCTGTGCTCACCCTGTACAACGCGTCCCGGTCCTTTAGCCAGTTGTCGCTATTTACTATTGTCAATAAAGTTCAGTTTGAATGCTCCAAGGCAGAAAAAAGTTTGTTTGTTTTTTTTAAAGTATCTAGACTCTTAGGTCGTAGGTTTCTTCTTCATGACTACTTATTATTTATTATCCAGACAACGTGCCGTGTCACCATAGCAACTCAGACAGCCAGTAGCCACCACTCGAGGGCGCAGTGAGAAAAGCAGGCGCTGACGTCAGCCGGTCGAGTTGAGACCCCGTCAAAATTTATCAAATGCCAGAAAATCAAATCCATGAGCAATTTATTTCGGATGGTAATGCGTCACTGTACACAGTAACTGTAATAATATTACCGGTATTTAATTAGTAACACATTATTACTCCGTTTCTGCCTAGAGATAATATATTACCGCTGCAAAAGTCATGCGTTACCCCCTACGCTGGTCATCAGATGGCGCTGCATACGTCACACACCACTAGCATATAAACCTGGGCTAACACCTGACAGTTTTAGAGCTGTGGTTGTTTGATTTAAACTCACACTTCAGGAATCAGACGTTCGTGGAAGCTAGCGACTGGTGCTCTCACACTGTGAGCCGACCCATTGGCTCCCGCAACCGGTTGTCGCTAATGACAATTGTCAATTCATTTTCGGTTTGAAAGCTCTGAGGCAGAAAGAAGTTTGTTTGCTAGCAACATGCTAACAAGACAGAAACAAGCTGTCTTGTTCGATTTTGCCATTCTGCGTGAGGATGAGCCAAAACCTGTTCAACTTAAACTCATATGCTTTGTAGCCACTTCAAACAATTCGGACAGACAGTAAACCATCTGATGGTCCAACTGGGAGCTGCTGGTCGGCTCCCGCGACAACCCATATACTGAACGACAAACGACGCCGGACGACAGTCGGCCAGACATTCCTCAGGCACATTTTCAGGCTCAGCTCGAGCTTGAAGCCCGACTTTACACAGAATGAAAAGGTTGCCATCCATGTCAAATGCTTCCTGTCTTTTTACACTTAACAAACAGAATATATAAAAGTTCAGCCTCAAAATCTCCACACTGTTCAAAGTGAATTTTACACAACTGCTTCAAAGATTTCCTGCCCATGAGGGATCTCTCATATCCTCCTCATTAAAGAATGCAGGTTGGAATGAAAGCTTGGTTTTGACATTTTTGTCACATTTTTTGGGATTATTCAGCTTGAAAACCTCCCTTACTTCCAGGGGCTCTTTTTGTAACCGGTTCTTTGCATTACCAGAGCCGAAGAAAATATTCTTGAAATGTTCTGCTGGTGTTTTAATTTCAATGCAGATCCATTTATCAGGTTTTCTTTTATCTTTCTATGAAACGGACAAAGAGACAAAGAAATGTAAAAACATAATCGCCTAAACGGAGGTAACTATTTCAGGCACGAAATCAACGTGGTTGGGTTTGGCATCAGGTGTCACGGAGGACGAAGACTCACCTTTTTCTGTTACCAGGGCTGCAGCCGCTTTCACGCCTCCTCTCTCAGACACCCACTGCGATTGTGTTTCAGCGCCTGACAGTATTGCGCGCACACACACACCCCACCTCATGCACTCACACACATTTCTCATATTACTAATTACAACCGTCCGATGAAGCTCTAGCCAAAGTTCAGAACAGGATGGAAGACTATCCCATCGCACACCCGGGCCTCAGGCGGCGATCGTACCACTTTATCTTCCCCACCTTTCACACACATGCTCAGTCTCAATTACCCCTTTCACTCTCTGGGGGCATCAATTTGTTTCTTTACTCCTTTCATGGCGTTCCATCGAACAGCGGTCAAGAAATGTCCCCACAAATGGGACCCTATGGTGGTGAAGAGGAATAGTCTGGCAGTCGTATGAGGTATCGGTATCTTGAGGGGACCATGATTGTTGTAAAACTTTTACTATACAAATACCAAAAGCTATTGAGATCAAAAAAACTGCTTAGATCTTTTTCTGACTGGATATTAGCATCCCAGGGGAAATACTTCTGCTAGCATGGATGAATCCGGAGGCAGGTAATCCAGCAGGTATGACGGCGCTGTCAGTACAGACAAACAACTATCCAAGTTTTCAGCGCACCCTCAAGGTCAAACCGCCCCGGTTTGAAGCCTCCGCCATCCTTAAGGGCCTTTTAAACTGCACACATCCTGCCGTCCTTCACCCTCAAATCCGGGCTGTGCTGATGTCTAACCACAGTGGCCAAATACTGACAAACACATAACTCCACTGGAGGCTACAAAAACCCTTTTTATTGCTCGTGCAGCCGGGCAGAAGTGTGCAGAACCCATAGTTTGCCTTGAGGCTTACCTAAGGCTTGTCTATGCAACGAGACAAAGGATAAAGGAGTTGTCTTCCTCTCCCGGCATAGTAAGTCTGATTTAAAGGGAAATGGAGAGAAGCCAAGATACCTTGCCTCCCCTGTTGCTTCGGCCTTCTGTTATTGATCGAAGACGAGCGGGGCCATGAATCAGCCGGCTGAGTCATTGAGAGCCAGTTTGAAAGCTTTAGATTCTCTAACATAATTAAGACAACTTATAAGCTAATACAAATCAGCGAGGGTATTTTTGAGCCAGTTTTCTTGAAGTCTGTATTTTTCCATGTAACCCACTCATCAGTCCCTTTTACCCCTGACCTCAATCAGACAATGCCAGCCCACTAAATATTGGTTTTCATTAGTCTAGTCCGCTGGGAGCTCCTCGTTCGTTTTTAAATCAGCCGTAAAAACAAAGGCTGGTGGAATTGGATATTAATTGTGTTCCATCAGCGGTGATTACTATGGAGGTGTGTGTACTTGTCCGCCGTTGTGTAGCTGCACGCTGTGTTTTTGTGCATGCATGTCTCTGCATGTGTGTGGACCCTGCGTGGGCCGGTGAATCACAAATCTATTTTTGGTATTGGAAAGAAGCAACGCTGGGTTTATAATTGCAGTCATCTGGAGCTGCATCTCCCCTCGTCACAATAAAAGCCTCATGATAGGTCCTCCACACTGTGTTCAAAGTGAGTTCTGCTTCAAAGATTTCCTGCTCATGAGGGATCATCCATATATTCCCTCGTCAAAGAACTTAGAATGGAATGAAAGCTTTAAAGATTTGTCCCAATTTTAGATTATTCGGCTCCAAAAACCTGACGTCTTCCTTATTTACTTCTAGTGCCGCATTTGTAACAGGCTCAAAAAAAAAAAAAAAAAACCTTCTATATATATCTCCAACACCTGCTGACTCTCCACGGGAAGGTTCTGATGACGTTTGGTGGACCTTAGAACGTCTGTCATGACGAACTTCTACTCTCTGATTCACCGGTTTAACCCTTTATCAAATTCAGGGTGACAGGGGCTGAACAGGATGAGCCACAAGATCCCCGAAAAGTCGGGATATTACGGAATCGTTTAACCGCGGCTACTGCGATGACTCAAAAAGTCTTTCATGGACCATTTTCAAATTTCACACCTTCATAAACCTTAGTGCGAGAAAGAACTGGATTGATTTTGGTAAGAGTCAGTCATTTATTTTCGACACTAGGGGGATTATTATCGCCAAAAGTTTTCTGTCCAAATCTGGTGCGTCTGATTCGACTTGAGGACATTTATCTTATTTATGTCACTTTTGGCTCTAATAGTTCATATTTTACCCACTAGGGGGGGCTTTTTTTTAACGAAAAATACTGTTTTTCGGACACAACTTCACCTTGTAATTGAGAAATTCAACAAAGGAGATTGCTTGTACAAAGCAGGGGATTGGTGTTTTTTGGGGGGGGTGTAACCTTTCTGTTGGGGACGACAGCGAAAGCCTGGTTTAAGCTTAATCCACACTTCTGTTGTTTTCTTCCTTCTTCCTTTTCATATAAGCCGTCTGGGACTCATTTTCCGACCGTCACTAGCACAGCTGTTTATGCGATGTCACAACATCAGCGACGAGGTGTTGACAGACAGCGGCGGGAGAGAGAAATTATAGATGCTGCTATAATATCTATGTCATTGTTCTGCTTTATATTATTTTCCATTCTTTCTTTCCACGTTTTTTTCACTATTATTCACTCATCAACGGTGGCATATAAGGTTCCCCTTGTACATCAGCATGTCTCTCCACATCTTCTAAAAAGCTGACGGACAGAATACACCGATATTTCACGGCTGCTTTGATGGAGAATCTCTTTCAATTGGTTTCTTCAAATTGCTTCTTTTTTTCTTTTTTTTATTACATTTTTAGCAATTTTCATGTTATTTAGCTCACATTCTGATGTGGTGAATCTCCGTTTCCTCAAAAAACGCTGGACAGAACTTAAAAAGGATTTCACACATGCTTCATAAGGACATTAAAATCTCTGTTTTTATTTTTAGTTTGCTTATTTTTATACTTTTACATACATTTAAACTTTAACGCCACCTTCCTAGTTTGCTCACATTTGCCTTGTGGTCCATCCAGATCATCATGAATTGAGTTTCTCCCTTTATGACCACAACTTTTCTAGTTTGGATCGAGGCTTGAAGGGCTTACTGTGTCATGGCGACATCCCTAGTTTGCTGATCCTGTCTCATCCGTTTCACAAGGATTTCACAAAAAAACAATCAAAATCAACTGAATAAGGGAAAAAGTTAAAAAATTGGGGTTTAAATGTCCCTACATTCATTGAATGCCTCATAGAGAATGAGAGCGCAGACCTGTGTCACCGATTCAAATAGTCATGATACATTCCTCTCTTGCTTCTTTTCTTTTTTTCTTCCACATCTGAGGCTTACATTAATCTCAGAAATGTTCCCATTAGGGATTCTCACTGGATGTTTTATTCAGTACAAATCTTGTTCGTTTATCGTTGTGCTTTGTGCCAAGTAGAGAGAGTCGCCTGTCCTCCTCGACTGTGAAATCTGTGGGGGGAAAAAACCAACCCTGGAGGGTCTGGGAAGAAACGTGAGTCTGACCTTTTGAGTGCATGTTGATCTGTTTGTTATGACGCCTCACGCACAGATTCATGTCTCAGAACAGTCACATGATGAATGCTGTGCTGTAATTACTGTGTAATTACTGTATGTACTGCAGCACTTTGTGTTTTCATGCGTTTCAGTTGCTGTCTATCATTTATTATTCAGCGTGTGTGTGTGCGTGTGTGTGTGTGTAAACATGTGTAACCTTGAGCGTATGTACTCATCCTGACCTTCATCGTGGGTTCACATAGAGATGGGAGGCGGGGTCAAACACACTGCGCTGGCGCTGGTGGCAGTGTTAGGAAGTAGATAGACTTTATTAGTGATTAGTGCAAAATCCCACAGGGAGCCGGCTTCAATTACTGCACACAGCGTGCTTTCCAAACCACTGGCAGAGAATAACTCCACACTAGCTGCGGATGCCTCGTCTACAGGAGACTTGTTAGTCTTCAAGCCGAGCCCACCTCAGACGGAGAGAAGAGAAGGAGCTCAGTCAGCTACACTCAGGGTTCTGATATGTTGTGGCTGTTTCTACGCCAAAATATCAGCATATAAAATGTTTTCTACCATCTTTGTGTGTTTTTCTCCATACATCTGTCATCTTTGTGTTTTTCTCCATACATCTGTCATCTTTGTGT
>VRLP01000567.1:0-205874 GCA_009660295.1 Lophius piscatorius | reverse complement strand
GTAAAGTCAATTAAAGCACAATCTGGAGCCACATACATGAGCCACCCGTTAGAAAATGCCGAGTCAGCTGTTACTACCCAAGACAAACACTGATCTCCTAGATGATGTAAAAATCATCTCCTTGATGATTTTTACACATCTCCTTGATGTGTAAAAATCATCTCCTTGATGATTTTTACACATCTCCTTGATGTGTAAAAATCGTATGTGGAGAAAGTCGTATGTGGAGAAAGTCGTATGTGGAGAAACAGTCGTATGTGGAGAAAGTCTTTGCCACGGTATTTGTATTCAGTATTTGAAAAGCAAATAAGGAAAACACTTAAAATATTGATTGATAACTCTTTAATATATGTCATATTTTACATCTGTGATGACTCTAATGTTTAATGTATGTTCTCTTGTGTGTTGATTTGTATGGACTTCAATGTCCATATAGGTACAGGTGTATATATATATGTATATATTTATATATAATCACCGCGTCGTCGCTGGTGATGCTGGATCCTTCGTGTTTACGCGATAACTCAAAAACTCTTTCATGGATCATTTTCAAACTGAAAACCCCCATAGAACTTAGTACGAGGAAGAACTGGATTTATTTTGGGTAAGGTCAGTTGTATTTCTCCAGCACTAGGGGGAGCTTTATCCCCAAAAGCTTTTGGCCATAATTTCTCAACCGTTGGCCCAATTTAGTCCCAAACTGTTGCACATGAATCGACTCGATTATATATCATATTTTATTCTATTAGTTTATATTTTCTGCCTCCTAGGAGGAGCTTTTGCACAAGAAACACTGTTTTTCGAACATAACGTCACTTTAAAAAACAGAAAAGCATTAATTTTTTTACTGGGGCGGCACAATGTATAATATGAAAGCTAAGTGTTAGCATGTGATGCATTGTACCAGAGTAAGCATAAGGCTAATTTTCATCTGCAGTCCCGCCTGCAGGTTTGAAACATCCTTTCAACAGCATTAAATAACAAAACAACAAAGGACAAAAACACACAAAGAAACATTTAAGTTGAGGAGACTCAATCAAGGGGATGCAGTGCAGGGGATTGGGGTCTTTACCCTTTCTGTCGGGGACACTCATCACGGCATAGCGAATGGTAATCCTGACTAATAAATTAAACTAAATAAATAAATACTTCTTTATAGAAACACCTCCTATTGTGTCATATGTTTGTTTAAAACGGTCTAATGTTAACTCTTCCTGTAACAGATTTTACATCATCATAATAATAATAAATAAATAATAATAAGGAATATTTTACTTTCCCGACAGCCTGACTGAATTGAAGTGATGGATGCAGCAACAATGGATTTGATCCAAACACCTGAGTGCAGCTGCTCTTCCTGCTGAAAGCAATCATCTTTAACATTCCTCATTGTCGCCTCTTAAACACAACAGAGCCGCTGTGTTTCAGTAGAAGGATCATCTTCATCATCACTCCTGGTCAGCCATAGCCGCTTGCTGTCCCTGGCAGCACCACTGCACAGCGAAGCAACAAAGTACTTTATTATATGTCCTTGATAGATCTGTTGAAGGATCCACATCTCCGCTAAGAGGGATAATGTTTGGCTGCATCTCAAGAGGGAGAATCTTCTGGACATCTATCAATGGAGTGACTGAGTGCCAAACAAAAAAGCAGTGTTGGGTGATTTTACTGGATGAAAGTCAACACAGTCAATCCTCTGGGGACACCTTTACCCTTTCCACAAAATACTTCCTGATTCACTGGTGCAACAGTCCTGGGCCAGAGGGATTTAAAGTCTGCTTAAGGAGACGGCTCTGGATTGGTGCATGTTTGATGAGAAAGTACTGAGGAAAAAACAATCAGTCAAGTTCAGTCAAGTGCCATTTAATCATTTATTTTATCTTCAATTGATTAGAAAGGAAGTAAAGCTTAATTTATATACTGTAGCGCCCTTAAAAACATGGGTCACAAAGTGCTTTACAAGGAGTCAAAACAAAAAGGTCTTTCATTAAAAATAAGAAAGGAAAAGAAGACAAAATCACAAGTTAAGATGACAGTGCATCACACACCCACACACAAAATATACAGTCGTTGATTTTTGAAATGTAATGTATAAAAATTACATTTTAACCCAGAAAAAGGACCCATGCCTTCTCATATAAAATAGACTGTAGGAACAACACAAATGTGATTCTAGAACTAATTTTGACATGCTTCCCCTAGCCGGAGACCTTTAATGTTACATAGAGAATGTTCCATCATGCTTTTATGGTATATTTTCTCTCTTCTGAAAATATATCACTTGTACAGTTTTTTGTTTAGAATCACATCTTTCCTTTTTTTTAAATCGATTTGCAACTTTAACCCATCTAAAAAATAACTGACAATAATTTTAGGTTATTTGCATTTTTTTCTATTTCATCTGTGCATTACTGTAATCACCCAGCAGATGGCAGTAATGCAATGACAGAGTGATGTCACTCGTTTCCCTGCCGGTAGAAGAAAAGAAACGCGCGAGCTAAAGCAGAGAGATTAGTTAGCAACGTACATTTCAAAAGTGTTAATAAAAAAGAGAAAGATAGAAAATGAAGTTTTCACCACCCATATCCATCCATTAGTGTGTAAACTACTTGAAACTAAGACGAGGTTTGAGTGATTGTTAATTGTTCGACTTCTATCTGTGGTGAGTGTTAACCATTTGTTTGACATGAGTGATGTTAGCTAATATTACTAGCCGAAATGAGCTCACAAACTTTGAGAAGGTATTCTGTTACAATACCTTACATTTGACCACTTAGACATTTATCATAGAAAATAGGGAAAAAAAACTATCGGAGCTGAATGAATTAAACAAAATTCTAGTTATTACTTAAATTTTATGTACTGTGAAACACATTACTGTGAGTTCAAATCTATGGGTTGTCGTTGAATTTAAGTTTAACATTTTATTACATTTAGCTCCAAATGTTGTATTTAAATGTTTCATCTATATCTTAAACCTAAAAGTTGGACCTAAATATGTCTTTAATACAGTGGTACCTCCGTTTACGAGTTTCATTCGTTCCGAGACCTTGCTCGCAAACCAAAAAACTCGTAAACCGAAACGAATTTCTCCTTTCAATTGAATGGAAATCTCATTAGTTCGTTCCGTATCCCAAAAATATTCATATAAAAATATTTTTCCATGTTATTTTATACAGACTAAAAGTAATTTTACTGACAAATAGCAATGATAAATGATATAAAATGCTAATTTAACTATTAAAAAAAAAGGCTCGTAAATTAAATCACTGCTCGTAAAGCGAGGCACATTTTTTGAAGAATCTTTGCTGGTAGATCCAAATACTCTTAAAGCAAGGCACTTGTAAACCGAGGTACCATTGTATGCATATTTACACTGATGTTAGCGGAAGTATCAAAATAAAGCGCGAAGAAGAAAACTAACTCTATCTGCCGTAAACACAACCCCTTTTGAACTAAGGAGATTTTTTTAAAAAACGTAAAACTTTATCGAAAGGTTCAACAGCAAACCAAGGATGGTGAAAATAACTTGGTTAAGTTACCTGCTTTTAAGTTCTTCGGTTAGACATGATGTTCGCTCACTTAGGTTTCTCAGACATGGCCCACAAAAAAATTAAAATTTCTACGAAAACCTCGTCCCCATTCTCTGATGTCATCACTTCCTGGTTTTAACCTGGAGCATTTGGTTAAATACCCATTTTTAGATGCCGGGGCAATTACAATAAGGCACTGGCTCAGAACTAGATCAGAAAGTGGCCTGGTGCCAAAGGGGGACAAATTTACTGTGTATAATTGTTTTTCTTTTTCAAGCTTTTATTTACTTACTTTAGGTTCAAGATTTAGTTTTAGATTTGACATTTAGATAAAATATTTAGATTTAACATTTGGAGCTAAATGTAGCTAAATGTTACTGTTAAAATTGATATATTTACTTTTGCAAACGCTGCACTAAGTGAAATTCATTCAAGACCTGGTAATAGTATGATTGGAAAATAATTGAATGAATCCTTTTTATGCAGATTGTTGTGGTTTATGCTGATGATTTGAGGAACCATATCTATTAGATAAACTGCATCCCAGAGGAGCATCTCATTGAGGGCGACAGTCAGCTCTGCACTGTCTCATCTTGTCATGGAGATAAGCTTTGGGAACTTACTACACTTCATTTCAAAACAAAATAAAAAATACTACCCGGGTAGATAAACAATAAATTAATGTAAATTGACGACGGATTAATTTAATTTTGAAATACAATTTTTTTCCTCAGAGTTCTGGGTCCTTATTCTGGGTCCTTTTTTCCACCATTTACTGAACACAGTTATGTTGAATATACTAAAAACAGTTATGTGACCCCAGAACCCTTTACTATTATGTTAATGTAACTAAAAACCCTTGTTTTGATTGTCAAACATATAACTATCTAGTTGTTTCCACATAAAAAAATTTAATGGAATTAGGACATTATCTATGTTCCATTTCCTGAATACAATGAAGTTGCAGGTACTAAACACGGTCATGTTGATTATTTAAGACAGTTGTTTCATTTACCAGAAACATTGCTGTGTAATTCAAAAACCTTACAATATTAGATTGATGCAATGAAACTCCTTTGTTTTAATGATCATATATGCATCTATAGAGTTCTTTCGATCTGTAAAAAAAAAAAAACCATTGGTTTCATTTTAAGAGTGTATAAGCCTCTCATAACCACTATGTATTTGGTTTCTAACATTATTTCCGCACAGATTAAATAAACCCGTGTGCTTCCTACTGGGAGGAGACATCAGGATAGAACTCGAACTCACAGGAGGGATTACATGACATCTGTCAGCATCTCAGGTTTGCTTTCACCCTGGATATGTATCATGTTAGCTAGTTACCTTTGCAGATGCCGGGGAAGCTAAGCGATTTGTTTTCCACTGTTTCCAGTCTTTAAGCTAAGATAAGTGTCAAATCAATCTATTCATCTAACTCAGCAGAGAGCTAATAAGTCCATTATCCCCAAATCTCCTTATTTTCTTCCACGTTTAACCCTCTATTGCACAAATCGTTTAATGCATTTTTATTACATAAAATTTCTCAAATAATTGAAATTTAGAAAACTATTTCTATTGTTTCTGTAAAAACATTTTCAACAAAGCTACATTATTATTCGTGATACAAATAATCTTAATATTTGGATAGTTAGATTTTTTAACCATTTAATTTGTTGCCATTGGAGTGTACGGTAGTAATAACCTTGTAATAATCATCACATTAATCCTGTAATAAGACATGGGGACAGTGTCCTCTTGAGTAAAAGCAAGTTTATTTAGTTTTTTATCCAAAACAGGGTTTCCTGGTCCTGCGATGTATCCTATCAAAATAAAAGTCCCTTTTTTTAAAACTAAAGAGTAAAACATAGATTATATTTTATATATATATTATTACCTTCCTAAGTAAGATGGAGATAAAGTAACACCACTCGATTGAGGGTAAACATAAAGGGTTAGCTTATTGATAATAACTTCTCTAAAGACATGTAGAAACGAAAAATATCTTTAATATTACTTTAATATTAAAGCTACTCAGAGGATTTTTTTTCCCCAGTGTGTTGTTTTGTCTGAATAGTTCAAATATTGGACATTAAACTTTAAATTTAGTCAATGATAGTTTTTTATTAACTTCTTTTTTATCCACTCATCAAGAAAATTGAAAGTACATGCCTGTCAACACCATTATACCCAAATCTGAACAATCATAAAAAATGTTTCTTCTGTCAGAGCAATTCGGCAAATTTCCATCAGCATTCAGCGTCTGAGGGAGGAAATTAATCGTGAATGAGGAGAGGAGCACAAGGAGGAGATGATCAGCTGTTGAGTCACTGCACCCAGGGGACGGCACACCCTAAGGTGAGGTCACCATGGTCTGATGGCTTTCCTTTGATCTGACCCGGGAAATCTACACCCAACTGCCATAACATTATAACCACTGACAAGTGTAGTCAGTGTAAGATAGTATTCTTTTGTTTCCATGGCATCTGTCAGTGGGTGGGATATGTTAGGCAGTGGGTGAACATTTAGTCCTTGAAGTTTTTGGAGGCTAGAGGAAGGGCCAGACTATACATTTCTGCTCTTATCACAGTCAACGTTGGTGCGAGTTTCACAAGTAAAGATGAGAGGGATAAGACGCCCAGACTTACTTTCATTTTTCCAATTTTGAGGAGGCAAAACAGGAAGGAGAAAGGGAGCAAACCAGCCTTTGATTTATATTCAAATGAGAAGTATACGTGGGGAAATTGGATTTCTCTTTCATTTCAGAGAATGGATTTCCTGGTGGCAGATTATATTGTATCATCTCGTGGCATTAATATCCGATCCGAGCACCAGGAGCTATTCTTCATCACGAAGACTGGGAGGAACTTTTACACCTCCTCGCCACTGAAAGCATTGACAATTTCTATTTCTGTTCCAACGTTCAAACAATAGCCCTAAGGCAATCCAAGACATTTTCCACCCCTTTAATTTACACATGAAAGGCAATGAGATATCAAAGGAGTTGTGCTTTAAATAAAATAAATACTTCTCTGCATTGCAGCCCCTATATCAAACCAGGCTGGTGCTTTACCTCAAAGCAAGCCAACCGCTGGACGATCCGTTTGTAGGTGTATCTGACTTTGGCATGTTCATGTAGCAATGAAAAATTAAACAACATACATAACTACTGCAACCAGCTGCAATGGCTTATGGGAAGAAACACCAGAGCTTAATACAGAGAGGAGCTAACCTCCGTCAACACCAAAATCCTTAAATACCTTAAACTTGTTTGGTGACTGAATTTGTTACAGGCATGTCGTGATCTCAAGTGATGCACCCAGGTGTAGCAATTCTGTGAAGTTGCTAGCATCACAAAAATAATGTAATTTTTCATAGAGCTATAAAAAATCTCTGAGGTCGACCAAAAACATAAAAAATTATAATATTCATATTATAATCAGTCATCTGGACTACAACGCTCTCATATATATAAGTGCATTGAAAAGTGTATATTGTTTTGGATACACAACGATCAGCCATTACATTATAACCACTGATGTGGTAAGTCAGAAGGACATTGATGATGTCATTATGGTGACTACTGTCAGTCGGTGGGAGGTTTTAGGCCATTTTGTCCTTGAAGTTTCCTGGGCAGGTGTAAGGATCTGAGTGAAATTGTGAGGGTAAGACAACTAAGAGTGAGCATCTCCAGAAACACAGGTCTTGTTGGGAATTCCCAGTCTACAGCACTTACTACCACTACCTACCAATGTGGTGTAAGGAAGGATAACTGGTGGTCAGGTGACCGGGTCATGAGTGCCAAAGGCTCAATGATGTTTGTTGAGAGTCAAGGTTCAACGCTGTTGTCCAGTCCCACAGATGAGTAGCACTGATTGCTAAGCTTGAGCCTATCTCAGTCTACATTGCGTTAGAGGTGGGGTACAACCACTACAAGTTGCCAGTTCATGGCGAGGGCAACACGCAAAGAAACAAGCATGCGTGCTCACTTTCTAATGTATGAGCGATTTAAGAGTTACCAATTCAGCAGTATTAGATATTTTGTAATCCGGGAGGAGGCAGAGTACCTGGAAGGAACCCACAGACAGGGAGAACTGCACACTCCACACAGAAAGGAGGACTCTCTCTGTGAGGCAACTACTTACTGTGCTACAGTGCGCCCATATACCGTGCCCTCCAGAATTATTAAAAAAAAGAAAAGGGCAAAATTGTTTTCTTTATTCTATATTCAAATTATTCACAAATCTAATATTTTATAAAATAAAAAACAAACATTCTTAACATAAAACAAATTTTTTATTTTTTTTTCCAAACGGATGTCTCCCATGATTATTGCCACCCCTAAGAAATCCTGCGATTTAAAGGTAATCAAAGCTTATTTCCAGTCCTATTTTATATTGAAAGGTTCACCTGTTTGAGGAGGAACACTGAAGTGGTGAACACTCCCCTCTGTTTTACTGGGGTATAAATATGAGGTGACACAGGCTTAATTCTCTTTGACGTTCTTCATATGGGAAAGACCAGAAAACAAGGCACTGATTTGCAGAGAAAAGTTGGCAAATCTGGCATGTGATACAAGAAAATCTCTTAACAGTTCAACACCTTTCAAATTAGCCTAGAAGAGGACGTGTCTGCAAAATAACCCCACGCACTGTGAGGAGGATGGTTGGACTGGCAAAAGAATCTCCAAGGATTACAGGTAGAGAATTGCAGAGGTCAGTTTTAGTCTTGGCGTCAGAAAGTCTCCCTAACCACCAACAGATGGACCCAACCAACTGTTTGCCCTTCAAACCCACTGTAAAGTCTGGGGGGGGATATCTGATGCTGTGGGGCTGGGTTTCCTCCAAAGGCCCTGCATCTTGTTAAAATATTTCTAAAACTAAAAATAAACTAAAATGGGGCCGTGGTTGGATCTTCCAGTAGTACAATGATCTTAAGCAAACTTCAGAATCAACCCCATAACGGTTCAGAAATGATCAAATAAAGGTTCTGTCACATCCATCCTAGTCCCCTGACCTAGACCCCACAGAACATCTGTGGGATGTGCAGCAGAGGAGAGTCCACAAGCGTGGACCTCCGAACCTGAAGGAGTTTAAGAGTTTCTGTGTGGAGGAATGGTCTCAGATCTTCTCGTGTTCTCAGACCTCATGACCACTTTTTTTTTATTTTGTTGCTTAAATGAGAGGTTATGTTTTTTTGATTGATAGATCATGTGTATAGACGACAAAGACTTTTTTTTTATAAGGTTGCCAATAATTCTGGAGGGCACTGTCTGAACATTTATGCCACAGATAATAAAACAGTAACTCGGTTTGACGGTTTTTAATGGTAGCTTATTTAATTAAATCAACTTGTGACAAAAGAGCACCCAACATGATTTCCCCGGGTCCAAAGTGATGTCATTAAAATGACAAGTCATTATTTAAAAATCAGCTCCATTATCATTTACATCAAAAACTATATTGTTATATGACGAAGTTTTAAACAGCACATATTTGACATGTTGGGATTTAACTGGCATAACAATTATATATTGTTAATCTTTTTTAGATCAACTTATCAGTAAATCAGCTGCTAGTCAAAGTGACAAAGCAGATATTTCAGCCTCCAATGGAGCTTTTTTATAAGATTCCTATGTGAGCTGGTTATCAGGTAAACCCATGTCCTTCTGGAGGATCCTCATGTTCTTCCACTTTCTCTGATAAAGATGTTTCATTACTTTAAACCTTAAAGTTTGAGTCCAGATGCCACAGACTGAACTGACTTATCTCTGGCGCCACCTACTGAGCTGACAAAGGCCCATCCTCATCCTCAAACTCTGCTGCAATAATAATTGTAATTCCGTTTCCCCACGGGAAACCAACAGGCTATTTGTTCTAATCTAAAACACTTTCTCACATTCATTTTATGGTTTTATTCTGACAGAACGGAAGTTACTTTTCTATTATCAATAAAATTGTTGACATGTTTTGTGTTTTTTTTGCAGATGGGACCAATAAACAAGGACATCCTTTTCTCTGAAGTTGTTGATTGATGCAATTCTTTATTGCAGAGATAAAAAGGAACTGTGATGGCATAAAACTCAGAAACTATTTAGAGGAGGAAACCAAAAATCACCTGCACACACAGATGCTTGGATGTTTTTTTTATGATTTGAGTGAACTGGCCTTTTAAGCCAGAGTGTAACATGACACAGCTGGTTACAGATATAATAACACAAGTGACAGAAACAAATAAAACACAGAAGTTCTCAGTCTCACGCTCCCTTTCCACCAGAACGATCAAAGATATGACCAACTGTTTCTTTACAGTTAAGTCACAGCGTTGAGGACTCTGCTGCGTGATGCTGTTAAGCTCAGAGAGCTGACGATGGAGCAACTTGCTTGATTGGTTTCTGTCCACTTCTTCAACCATCCTCCGTAACAATCTACTGAAAATCAGAAGTTTCCCTTTCTTCACTCGTTTGTGTGTGAATAGGATTGACACAAATAGAGCAAACGCATCCAAATAAATTAAACTCCTTAAGTTCATCATAGAATATCGAGGCCAGAAAGAAGTTTTGAATGTTTCTTCTTCGTATGTACAGTAAATCCACATTCCTCATGTAATCCGTTGGAAATAATCCGTCTTAGTTCCCTCTGGGAGTTTCTTCCTGGTGTCCCAAAATGACACGCCAATATAGTTCAGAAAATTAAAAGCTGTCAATCTGAAAAAAAACAGCTCACGGGAAGGAGTGAGCACGCCATGTGACATGAGAGCCAGAAGAATATCACAATCACAGTTGTAATGTGCATCTGGAGAGCAGCATGATTTGGAGCTACTTTCATGTCGTTCATCGTCCTTTCGGTCTGGAAAAACCTGCAACGCATCTGCAGGAGACGTTTCTGCGGCGCTCGAGTTCATTTTGTCAAAACCGTTTGGTTGTTACCTGCAGTAACAAACATCAAAGAGGGCTTGTCCTTAGAGAAAGTTAGGTTCCCTGCAGGGCAGTGATGGCTAATGACCCCCGCAGATGGGGTACATCTGATCGCAGCACTTTCTAAGTTGGCAAATGGTTAAATAGAGGCCGAGCAGAAGTGATAACTACTTATGTGTGATGTGTAGTTAGAGGGAAAATTTGGGGAAATAAAAAGGACTGATGGCAGCCTGGAGCGGTTTTCACACATTTACTGCATAGCCCTGCTAGGAAAACAGGAAACCTTAATCAGGTTAAGAACGTACTTCCTCGTAGGACTGGGTGGAGACCCAGCTGGGTTTGTCTTTGAGGAGGCTACTTGGAGGTAGAATCCCCTTCAGGCCTCATGCTGAAAGGCTCCAGGCGCTCGCTCTCAGGCAGAATGTTGTTGAGGCGCTCCATCAGCGGCACAGTCTGGTCGATGCCCATCTGGATCCGCCTCAGGATCATGGACATCTCATTGACTTTCTGGATCTGTTCAGCGTATTTGGCGTAGCGTTTCTGGCGCTCTTGCATTATGCTGAACAAGGTCTCCACCGACAAGTCCATCTGGAAAGAGACAGGTGGCTAAGATGAAGACCCTCGTTGACACTTTAAAGTAGTTTACCGATACATAAATGTAATTTTAAAACAGTACAAAATGCACAATAAGGTACACACAATATGGGAAACACCATAAAGTTCAATATAAACACAGTGATTGTTTTTGGGTGAAAAGCAACTCACACCGGGGCATCTGTGACAAATGTCAACAGAAGATGACATCACAGTCGCATGAATTCTGATCTGACGGATCAGACACAGGTCGGACAGCAAAAATTCCGACCTGTGTCTGATATAGGACCATATTTGGAAGTGGCCCAAATGGGAACTGAAAAAGATCAGATTCCATGCAGTTGGTGCTGCTGACACTGCCATGAAAAGTCTCATGTGAGCAAAATATCTGACCTGGGCCATATTTTTCCTGCAGTGGGGGAACATTGCTTCAGGCCCCTGGAAACTGGACCTGGCTTAGTTTTTGATGAAACACATTCCATGTGGATATAAATCTGTATAGTTTCTCTAGTCAGATGGATGCTGTTTCATGTATTTTTGGTTAACACACCGATCACAGTTTAGATAAAGAGGATTTGAGTTCATATTCTTTTGTCCGTCAGTCAGTATTAGGTTTCTTATTGCTCTTTTGGTATTTCCTTTGATTTAAAAATAACTCTTTTGCCCCATTCTCCAACTTTTGTTACTTTGCCTCCATTTATGTTTAATTCACTTGTGTCACATTCTTAACACTTATTAAACAACTTTTATTTCACCTTTAACAACTGGTTGTATTCTCCTTCCCTTTTTCCAAATGAGCTGGGTCATAACAATAAATGGCATTTCATCTGTTGTGAGAATCAATTATCGTTCACAATTTTGAATCAGGTTGCTGAAAAATTACACAAACTGCCTGCCAAACGTCTCGTGCAGTACTGCGGTATTCCTACCTCTTTGATCCTCTTGACCAGGGCGTTCTGGTCGAAGGCCACAGCCTCGGCACACTGGTGCAGATGGTCCTGGTAACGGATGCAGAGCTGCAGGACCTGGGAAGCATCCAACCTTTCCAGACACACGCTGCTGGGTGTTGTCTGGCCACTCAGAACTCCTGTGGAGAGAGGAGAACAAGTGGCTTTAATGGACATGTTGGAGCTGATTAACACTTGACAAGACTTGCTAATTATTGTAATTAGCTCTGCACAGGATCTGACAGAACTACCCCTCCTGCTATTTCAAGTGTGTGCCTACACAGGAAATTTGCCTCATTATCCATCTTCTCACACAGTGCTAATGTGTTGCAGAGATATTAGTTTCACTGCACAGACTTTGGAAATGGACTGGTGGGAATAGGCTGAAAAGTAGGTGAAAACTTCAATATATATCGGCAGAAGTGAAATATGTAGAAGTCAAATAAAATAACTGCACATTGTAATGAGGCCAAATAATAAATATAATTAAACGCAGGAACTTTTTCACTCAAAGACAATCTTTGGCAGATGCCAACACTCAGCAGACCACTTGAAGCCTTTAGTGTGATGCAATACACTAAAGATTTCTGCAGTTATTTGATTTTTTTTAATTAACTCTTTTAGGTCTGCGTGTTCTTAACTCTGTAAGACTGAAATGCTGCCGGTCTCATCTGGCTCATTAATTCAGTGTTTTACTCACGCCAGTTGGGAAGCTATTACCTTTCAAGAGCGGCTGAAATGTGGGAATTTCCTGAAGTTTTATGACATCTGGGTCATTGTGGATATTTCGCACCGGCTGTGTCCCTTGGGCCACGACCACGATATCATCCATCTTGGCCTTCTGCTTTGCTGGAGATGGCACCACTGCAATTCCATTGAAATCAAAAGATAGAGTGTCAAATGTTAGAACATTTCTATTAATGTTTCAAGGTTTCCTTTCATCATATTTTTTTCAATGTGAAACTTTCTCTGAGGAAATATAAACCCTTTTGGTGAAAACATTTAATGAGTTTCTTTGTCTCAGTAATGGTTTCAGGGAATTTTAAGTTATTTGAAATTCAGTAAACTTCAAATACACTTCATTTCAGAGGGAAATATAACAGGGCTTTGTTTTTTTATACAATACACACTATTGGGATGTTTTTTATGGTGAGCCCTCATTTGACAGCTGTATTTATGATACCTTCCAGATTGACAATTCTTATAATAATAATAATCAACTAAATCAATAATAGTCACCTAAATAAATTATGCAGTTGTAGATGTATTTACTACATATCGAATTATATAATTCTAGACAGGCAATGCTCAGTATCTGCATATTTTTTTGCAAGATGTATGTTTTTTGCCACAACTGAAAGTGCCATATGTTCTCATCAATCAGTTACTGTTGATTCTATACTGCTGCATTTTCAAGTCGTATTGGTGTTTTTATTTTATCTATTGTATTCAAAGCTTTCCCCTATTGAATATCTATCTATATATCTATATATATCTATACCTATCTCTATATCTCTATATCTCTCTCATATATATATATATATATATATATCAGTGATATCTGGATGTGTTTTGATTGTCCAGCTGTTTTTTGTCTGTTTGCCACTAAATATCAATATCAATATCAAATATCAAACAAATCAGGATTTGTTTCAGTTTTGAAGTGGACCCCTTACAGATTCGGATTCAGGATGACTTTTTCATTTGACGTTTTCTTTCTTCAACAATGTGATTCAGGGCTTTCTTTCATAATATCATGATGTAAAATATTATAAAAAAATCTAAATAATAATAGTTATACATGAATAACTTGTGATATTCCACTATGCTTAACAACAGCATATTTATCTGGGCCGAAATAAGAATAGAATATTTGGATGGTATTATGAAGTGAGGGTAAAATTATTGTATTGGATGTGGTTGGGTTAATGCCGATCATTAAAATTGATCCAATGTTTCTGCAAAAGTATAGCGAGTGTATCTAAATCAAAAACAGATCCAGACCAGCCATTATGGAAAATCACACAGTCATTTGGTTGATATTGTATTAACTAGTGGTGATTAACACATGATTCCAAAACATTATGGTGTCCATAGTCATGTATTTTACTTAATTTTGCATGAGGGAGATCCTAATAAAGAGATGTCGTTGTGGGAACATCACCATAGTGTACACAATGACTTTTCTGCAATAACACAACAATTTATTAGAAAGAGGGGGGTAGGGGGGACATTGACAATCCAAAAGGACCAAAAGGAGAGTCCTCCTGGTCCTGTATAGTTTCTGGGCAAATCATGGACTGTTTGGTGTCATGATGAAACTGTAATATAATGTCAAAGCCTTTTTTATGTAAAAGAAAAAAACAGGCCAGATAGAAATATATATATAAGTTTAATCATAGATTACGCACACATAGTTATATTGCTGACACTGAACATTTATTATTTACGTCTTACCTGCACATAGGCACTTAGGTTATACGAATACACACGTAATAGTTATTTTTTTAAGTGTAATTTGGAGGTATGTAATTCAAGCGAGACTTTGAAAAACAAAAGTGAGTAATTTAAAATCTAGATATGATTTAGCTGTAAAAAGAATTGGAGAGCATTAGTTTTATAGTGGAGTGGCTGCAAATACTTCAGAGTCAATGATGTTATTATCCTCCAAGACTTCAACTTTGTTTACTGTCATTCCACCACATACTGTACACAACACGAATGAAAGAAATGTCGTTTCTTACGGACCAGAAAAAAGGGCAGCACAGAAAAATACTCGACTAATTAGTCATTTATAATAGGAAAATGACAACACATTAAAAAAAAACTGTTGTGGATGTTTCAGGCATAATTACAGTTATTACAGTCGAAGTGTGTAGACGGCCTTCTGAGAGTGACATAATTGCTAACATACTGATTTTGTTGTTTTTGAGACAAGAGCAGTCACTTACCCGATGCGCTGTAGTCGGAGTGTTTGTGCTCCGCATCTCCGCTCTGCTCAGCTCCCATGATGCTCGACTGTTTAGCGAGTTAGCCGTTAGCTTCGGTCAACCCTTCCCAAATCCATTTACAACTAATTAACGGTGTGAGTCAAAACCGACGTTACTCTTAACTACTTCATGATCCAAACAAAAAACAAACAGGTACATGTACAAGAGAATAACTGACGTTTACTACTAGATTACAATAAGCTAGCAGTGAGTCATGAATCAATGGTTCCTGCTAAAGAGCTAATACTCGCAACTACAAAGCTAAATCCTCGGTAATATCCTGACTACGGTGGATGAAAAAAATGTTAATGTCTTTAACATGTTCTTAAAATGATAAATAAACCCAATGCTGTGACTGGAGTTCGAGGATCCACCACTTCCGTAAACAGTGACCAGCGATTTAACATCCGGTCATGGTCTCTACCGCCCCCTACTGGCGCGAGGTCTGAACAACAGCAGCTGCACACCTAGACTTTCAGATTATAAATCTAAATAAAGAGTAAATCAACTATAACTGACAGTTCTTGTGCATATAATAATTTAGAAAGTCGAACTATAGCATGGATTAAGCATGTGGGAGTCAATATGTGGATCAAACCTTTTTTCTGGTGTCATAGTGCCTGTTAGGAAGCAACAAAGCAGACATTTAACTCTGTAGGTTTAATGCTGAGGGCTGAAGAAAAAGCTCCATCAAAAAATACCTTTAGGAACAAATACATTCATTGCATTTGAAGCACCAAGACATTCTGGTAGATAAATCTTTCCACCTCCAAAATTTGGCTTCACAGACTCCAAGGCACAGATCAGATAGCAGTTTCTCCATGTGTCTCGTTACATTTGTCGAAAATTTTATGTTACTTGTTAGTCGACATAAACACAGAGCAAAACTGAAAACCATCCAGTCCAATGTTAAAAAACCTGAAGATAAGGAACAATATAACTGTTATTCTGGAAAACACTTAACACCCATTCATGTAGATTTAATGTCGAGGGTTTAAATGTGAAAGTTGGAAGCAAAATAATTCAATAAAAAAGAGCTTTTGCATAATATTGGAATATCTTGGAAAATAAAAAACATTTATGAATCCTTTCTTTTCTTACTGTTGTATTTCATGCATTTATAGGCATCTTTGAGCGCTGGTTTACCAACTTAGCATAAATGTTCTGACATTTAAACACAGAACCGTCTTCTCTTAAACTGTCACCTTAAACAAACTTCTCTTAAACAATCAATTACCTGAATCCTGGCTTGTTACCCAGGAAACCACCAACAAGAATTCACAATTACCATTATTTTTTTGGTAAAATGGATATAGCCAAAGAGCCAAAACTAGAACACAGAAACCATCAGAGAGTAAAGAGATTTTTCTATCCACTCTGACAAAATACAGAAATACAGAAAACCACTGATGAAGAATGTGAACAAAAATGTCAGAACCACACATATGAAGCCTTGATGCAGATAAATTCAGGTAACACATCCTGTCTTCTCGTTCTCCACCTGTTTTTCATTGTTCTCTTCAATCAGAGGGTAAGGTCGCAGGTCTAGGGTCAGAATGCGGCTAAAAGTACATCCATCAAACTGTGAAGAAGAGAATAATAGTGATTGCATTGTCATGACATACAGAAATACAAAGGTCTTCTCCAACATGCAACAAGTTATCAAAGTTTGTTACGGCTGAGTAAACTCCCAGCAGCGCGTCAGACTTGGAGAAAAACTCCTCCTTCAACGAGATGACAATGATCTGCATGTTGTTTGTAGACTCCTCCCTGATGAAACTAGTGACCTGGACACAAACACAACACACACGAATAGCAAGAACAAATAAGACATGAAAATAAGGAAACATTACACAGTTTAAGACATAGAGATCTTAAATGGAACACTGTGAGGACTTGATGGAGCTGGAATCTTACTTTGCTGATGTTAGTGTTGTCCAAGGCAGCGTCCACCTCATCCAGGATGAGGAAGGGAGCCGGGCAGAAGCTGACAGAAAAGACATAATCACCAGTGGGCCAAACGGCACCAACAGTGAACCAACAGCGAGGGTCAAATGTCAGAAACAGTATAATCCAAACTGGATTATATAGTTTGAGAATGTCCTTAAAGTATTTGTTAAAATAGACTAAAAGTCTTTAGAGTTAAGTTATAACATATAAACTTTCCATAATAAAGTGTCTACAAAGGACTGAACCTTTGTAATTTATTATGACGAGTTTCTATTTAAATTATATCACTTTCTCATCAGCGTTCAAACGCAGAGAAATCCATATAAGCATCAAACACTATCCCTTCCATGAACATTTCTGCATGAGTCACATCAGATGGATTCAACAGTTTGTGTTGTGATCTAATGTAGTCTGATCTGTTTCATTGTATGTCTGAGGCCAGTGTTACCTGTGGATGGCAAACACCAGGGCCAGAGCAGCGATTGCCTTTTCTCCACCTGACAGATTGTCCATGGACATGTAGCGTTTCCCCGGCGCCACACAGTTGTAGTTGATTCCGCCGAGGTACGGCTCGTCAGGATTCTCTGCGTTCAGAATAGCCTGAGGCACATAAAGCATTATGATGGCATCAGTTGTATATATGTGTGTGTATATATATATATATATATATATATATATATATATATATATATACACGTATATAAGGGCGCTACATTGAAGTTCATGCAATGGGGTCCTTGAGCAAGACCCTCAAACCCGCATGCTGCTGGGGCACTTTGCGGGCGCTGCCCACTGCGCCCTCAGGGATGGGTGAAAACAGAGAAATAATTTCACAATGTTGTACTCTGCTTTACTTTTATGGCTGTTTGATAAAAAAAAGAGTATGCAATATTGTTATAATTGTAATTATTATCATTATTATCATAAACAGTATGTTGCAATTCCTTCCACACTAAATCATACCAGAGGTGCTCACAACCCCATTCTTACTGGACTAAAATGAATCTAGGCTTGTTAAGTTTAGTTTAGTAAAGCTCAAGTTAACAGTTCTTTTTACAAGCATGGACGAAAACAACTCATAATATAAACAAAGAAAATTGGGATTGTGTTCCTGTGGTTGGGGCTTCCATGATTTACCTGGGCGCTGCAGTTCCTGCATATTTTTTTATAGATCTGATCTATCACCACAGACACGTGCTCAAAGCACTGGTTGAAGAGGTGGAGGCGCTGGGATTTGATTTGCTCAAACTCCTGACTGCATTTCCTGGCTGTTTTGGTGCTGGCATCAAATGCTGGGTGAGGAAAATGAAACTTTAGTAACCCAAATTACAGTGGCTCCCAAACATTTAATGTTCACACTGTTATAATGATAATTCTTCACAGGGACCTCTCTAAAAGATGTTTATTATATAAAAATTACTCAATGGTCTCTATGATCCATTATTATAACTTTACACGACACACACATTCAATGAACACATCAAACCTTGATACATTTACCAACAAAATACCTTCAATCACTCCCTGTAACTTGTCCTTCACCTCCCTCATCTTCTCCAAAGCTTTCAGGTTGGGGGCGCTGGTGCGATGCAGCACAGTCTCTATGGAGGACAGCGACTTGTTCAGTCTCTCCATGTGTGACTCGGCATCTTTTTCCGAATTAAGATCCTACCGTCACAAAAGGAAGAGGAGTTTAAGTGAACGGATGTAAGAGAAAATAAGGGTGACAATGAGGCTTTATATCTCACCCTGAGCTCTGCCTCCAGGCTAGAGTAGTCAATGACTAGTTGAGCCTCTCTCTCGTAAATGTCCATGGTGGCTGAAGTGCTTTCAGATTCTGTGTCCAGCTGCAACAGGGGAACAAAATCACACCAAATATGTGTTGTTTAGTTTTTTATAAATGTGGGTTCTACATGTCTACATTTCTTTTTATATTATAGAGAGAGACAAAGAACTATCGCTTGTCAAAAGAGACTTCTGCATCTCTGTATGTCCCACCTTAACCTCACTGATTTCATTGAGGTTCCCTGACAGCAAATTGATGGGCAGACCCTGAATCTTGCAGGCCAGCAGTAGGTTGTGTCTGGCCATGCGTTTCTGCTCCAAGGCCGTCTCCGCACTCATCACCTCTCGCTGAAGCTTGACCAACTGTCTAACAGAAAAACAGATAGAAAAAGTGCTTTTTGAAAACTTAGGTTGTGTTCTTGTTTGATTGAAGAAGAATAGATTTAAAGTGAAGTTATTCTTCATGTTACAGAAATACAGTCCTACAGACAAGCTGTTATTTGGTCCTCAAAATGTCAACAGATTAATGTTGTAGAAAAGAGTTCTATAGTGTAGTAGTGTTAATCTGTAATTTATCAATTAAGAAGTCTCCAAAAGCTTCAATGCTTTGTTGAAGGTGTATGGGTTTCTGTTTTGTGAATATTTAGATAGCATATAAAAAGGTATTGGACAAAACATTTTGACCTGTGTGGTCAGAGGAAAGAGAAGCATGAGGTTTCAGCAGCAACAGCAGACTAACACTCTGCTGTCATTGCAATGTGGCATCGGTGGTTTTGTTACTTGTTGATCTCTTGGGCACTCTGGGTTTTCTTGTACAGCTCATCTTTGGCAGTGGCCACCTGGATCTCCTTAGTTCCCAGCTGGTTCTTCAGCTCAAGCAGTTTGTTCTGGCCCTCCTCCACGACCGCGAGCAGTTTCTCCTCATCCTGACAGAGACAGGAAATATTAAGCAAACAAACAGAAAAACAGAGGGTCTAATTTCAATAATTAATCAGCGGACAAATGGGATACAGCTGTAAATGTAGGCTTATTCCTACATTGCATGACGAAGAAATTAAGGTTTTTATTGTTTGTTTGTTTTTTGTCTTTTTTAAATCTGTCTGAATATATATTCAGGATTTGTGCCAAGATTGGTAAACATGCAGTTTGATCTTGCAGCAGATAATAATTTATTTATGTTTGTTTGAGACCCCACCAGAAATTAAGGTGTTTCTTTATTGCACATCTTACAAAAGAAAGTGGGTAATAAATAATTGCCATGTTGGTTAGGAGCTTTGAAGATCTGGGAAAGAGTAGTGGAAGATAGTTGAAGAGGTTACGATTTCTGAGCAGCAGTATGGTTTCTTGCCAAGAAAGAGCACTAAAGATGAAATGTGTGCTTTGAGAGGGCTGATGGAGTACAGCAATGGCTAGAAGAAGCTGCATTGTGTCTTTGTGGATTTAGAGTAATTATACGACAGAGTGAAGAGTGGGGAATTGTGGTATTGCAGAAGGAAGTCTGGAGTGAGTGTGTTACAGCAGCATAGGATATGTATGAGAGCAGTATGACAGCGGTGAGGTGTGCGGCAGGAAGGACGGATGGGTTCAAGGGGGGAAATTGGACCCCACCAAGGATCAGCTCTGGACCCCTTCTTGATAGGCTGAAAATGAGGTCAGGAAGCAGTATCTGTAGACTATGTTTGCACAAGACATTGTGATCTGAAGCGAGAGCAGGGAGCAGGTGGTAGAAAACCTGGAGATGTGGAGAGAGGGGGAACCGTGGGGATGCAAGTAGTACAGCCGAAGAAATGCAGGAGTTGAGGTACTTCAGGTCAATTGTTCAGGGAGTGTAGAAAAAAGGTGAAGAAGCCAGAGAGTGCAGGCAGAGTGGATGAAAAAGAGTGTCAGGAGTTATCTGTGACAGAAGTGTAGCACAAAGAGCGAAGGGAAGGGTAGGATCGGTCGATTGGTGGTTCAAGCCCAATGAGACCAAATATCGAAGAGTCATGACCAAGACCCTAAACACCAATCTGCTCCCCGGGCGTTGCATATAGCTGCCCACTGCAGCTCAGGAGTGGATTAAATGAACCCATTTTGCTACTTTGTACTACATGTATGATTGTATGTGACAAAAAAAGCTTCTTCTTTTTCTTTATGGTAGGGTAACAAGAACAGTTCTGCTGGATGGTTTAGAGATGGTGGCAATGACCAAAAAGACAGGAGGCAGAGCTGGAAGTTGCTGAAGATGTTCAGATGTTCTTTGGTAGTGACGAGGATGGACAGGATTTGAAACGAGCACATCAGAGGGTAAGCCGAAGTTGTATGTCTCGGAGACAAAATTAGAGGCCAGACTGAGATGGTTTGGACACGTGAAAAGGAGGGATGGTGGATCTATTGGTAGGAAACTGGATTGAGCTGCCATGCAGGAGAAAAAAAGGAAGGACCAAGACGTTTCTGGATGTGGTGAAAGAGGACATGAAGTTGGTTGCTGTGACAAAGGAAGAGCCTGAGGACAGGACAAGAAGGAAACAGATGATATGCTTTGACGACACCTAAAGAAAACAGCCAACAGAAGATGTTGGCACATAAACCTGACATTCTTTAGACTTTTGCCCCCTGATTGAGGAAAGCAGTTTCATGGGAGGGAACTAGAATTAAATCTCTACCTTCTTCTGCTCAGCAATCGTTTTGTCCTCCTTGGCAATGGTTTCCTCCATGAGACAGAACTTTTTCTTCTTCTGTTTCAGCTGGTTTTCTTCGTACTCCAGCTGAGCATTCAAGTGAGTGCAGTGACTCTCAAACTCAAGCCTGAAAAGAGAGATTTCCATTGACAAATGTAAAATGATGTCTTCCGGTTCTTGGTCAGTGCCCTCACCAAAGATAGTTGATTCAAATCACTTTGCTGATCCTCAGATGAGAGCATGAGGAATAACTCATGCTCTCATTCATCTCATCAACAGCAGAAAAATTTAATTCATTTTTATTTTCAATGGCATTATAGCGAGATTTACTTGAATTATTAAGCTGTTGTTAAAACACTTGAACACTTAATATTTAATTCAACTTTACCATTTTGTGATAAAAGTCATACAGAAATCAAAAAGACATGAAACAAAAACTGTATTAAAAAGACACATGAATATATAAAATCATGTCTTAGATTTTGGCTTTTGTGTTTATCATCACATTCATCAGATTAGCAGAAGTTGGGCAGACTTGGCACTAAAGCTACAGGTGTGTGATGGTCCCACCTCTTCTGGTCCAGCTCTGTCTGCTGTTTCAGATGCTCCTGCTCATACTCTCTGATGGTGCCCACACCGATCTCAGCACAGAAGTCAGAGAACACCAAGTCCTCCATCTAAATAAAGAGCATCGCCACCATTATGAAAATGTGACCTTTATAAATCCCTGTTCAGTCAAAATATCAAGTACACTCATGCTGAGACTGAACCGTAAAGTGACAAAGTAGAAGGACAGGTACCTTTTGTAAGTATTTCTGTGAGGCATTTATATCAGACAGATTTTAGAGCATGTAAGTTCACATTAAATTTTTTATTTGAAATGTGGCCTTCGTTTTTAAAGCTGGCCCTTTAAAAACGGCGGCCCCTCTGTTGCAAACCAATGTTTCTTCACCAAAACACTGTAAGCTCAATGATCCACCTTAAGACATACAATACATCACAGCCAATAATGAAAATGTGACATGACCTAAGCATGACTGTTAAAACTCCAGTCACTGCAGCTGAGTAGAGTTTTTTACCTGGTCAATCTGGTTTCTGATCTTCCTCGTCTTCGCCTCCTTCACCTCTACGCTTTCCTGCTGCACCTGGATTTGAACCTCCAGGTTTGCTAATTCACTTATCAAACGAGAGATCTCCTGAAAAAAAGGCAAGCACCGTCAGCCTGTGTGCTGTCAACTAGTCTCTGCCCCTGTGACACAAGACAGTACATCTGTGTTTTCTCATAACAACAGCGTCAAAGAGAAGGCTCAGTGATATCACGTCTGAGGTAGTTAAAGTTCTGAGGCCCTACCGCTTGGAATTTAAGGATAGTTTTCTTCCGAATGTTTTCCATATCAGCTTTTGAGTATTTGAGGCGAGTTGATGCACCCTGAATGTCAGCAGTGATCTGTTTAAGGTCAGACTCCTTCCGCTTCAGCTTCATCAAATCCTGTCACAGGACCGAAACAAAAAATTAACGATTTAATCTTAAAGGTATATTTTCATTGAATCTGTGCGATCTGTGTGTGATCTCTCACACGCAGCTCTGCTGTCAGCTGGTCCTTCCGTTCCCTCAGCTGCTTCAACGCCTTCTCGTCCCAGAAACGAGCTTTGTTCTGCAGGTCACTGGAGCCTCCAGAGATCACACCTGACTTCGCAAACAGCGTTCCATCCAAAGATACTGTCTATGGAAAACACAAGTGATAAACTGTCTGCTGTCAGTAAGTAGGTTCGTGGCTGTAGGAGGTAAGAATAGTTGGGCCTGTTTGGTTAAATCGTTTGATAGTATTGGTAGAATTTTTACCATAAATTGCTAATTTATTTAAGTCAGAATGAGAAAAAGTAAGTCAGAAAAGAAGTAAGCTGTTTGACATCTCTTTCAGCAATGCTTACTCTTTCTGGTACGAAAAGTTGTTGGAAGTTGTTAAAATCTTAGAAAAATTGTAAGTTATTAACAACAATCAGCCACTTAACATTATAAACAGTGAAGTGGAGAACATTATCTCCTTACAAGTCATTTGTCAGTGGGTGGGACATTTTTTTTCCTTAAAGTTGATGTGATTGAAGCAGGGAAAATGGGCAAGTTTAAGGATCCTGGATACTATGTCAAGGGCAGAATTGTGATGCTAGTCAACTGGGTCAAAGAACCTTCAGAACTGCAGGACTAAACCTGCATTGGTTTATACCCACCAAAATGGTCTAATGATGCATCAAAGCAAACGCAATGAGAATCTTCCCTACTTGCACCGCTTTATTCATGACCAAACATAAACTAAACAGCAACTGTGTTTACTTTGATTCAATCACAGAAACGCCTCAGAAAGACACACCAGTAATTGTTTGGTGCTACCTCCACTTCTGGACATCAGGAAGTGGCATTTCACGTCAGTGTCACACGTATTTGCATCACGCCATTTGCATTGCCCAGAATTAATTTGCATTGACTTTGAATATGATCCTGCTGCCTGAAAGTTTGTACTGTGTTTGGTGTGAACGCAGCATGAGAACAAGGACAGGGTCATGGGCACCAAAGGCTCTGATGCACGTGGCCGATCGATCTATTTACCTTATTGCGCTCCTGCCTGTCAAAGGCAACACTCCTTGCTTCCTTAATGGTTTCACACACTAAGGTGTTGCCACAGACAAACTGCACCACTCTCTTCAGCTGGGCAGCACCGGTGGCGTTGACCTGTACAACATCAACCATCATCTTGGCACAATGCACCACCCGAAGTCGCTCATTCAGAGGACTCACCTGGACACACAATATTGATCGTTATCAATAATGAGCCTTTTCCTACTTTTTATGTCTGATCGTAAGCATATAAAAAAGTCAGTTTGTATTAGTTTCAACTCACATCCAAGAAGTCGATGGGCAGGAAAATCTCAGCTTCAACTCGCTCCTCCTTCATAAAACTGATACAGTCACGAGCAACTTTCTCAGAGGCCACTACAATGGCAGTCATGTAACGACCAAACACCTTGGTGACAGCCAGTTGGTACTTCTTATGGATGGGGCTGCACAAGTCAGAAAGACGACCATACTGGAACAGAATGGAAAAAAATATAAATCTGAAGAAATGGCGCAGCTTGATAATTTGAGCAGCACCAGATATATGCCACAAGTATCTCCACATTCATAAAAACAGGACTTAAGAATAATAAAGACTTCTAAATGATAAATGACAAGCCACTAAAGTGGTTTAATAGCTACAATATTTATTGGAGTTAGTAGGAAATATGTCTTCTGATTTGTAGGGATATGTGGGCATTTATTATCATCTTACTGAATTTAACAGGAGGGTTTGTTATTATCAAGGAGATGAATGTTCATCTGAAAACGATGCCATCTGCATACTCCTAACACACACATATAGATATATAACAAACCAACACACATGTACGTTTGTACAATGGTTTTCCACCTCCTCTCCTTGAATTAGTTCACTAATGCCTATTTACACCAATCTGTCTCATTACCACGGTCTCAGGGAAGAGTCGGCAGAGGTTCGCTAGTAGCTCTTTGCGCTGCAACTGTCGTTTGCTCTCTTGCGTGTCCAGACGGGCGTTGCCCAGCTCCTCCAACACCTGCCCCAATTCCTCTTTGACCACCTCACTGCGTTGGCGACCCTGCTCCAGCTCGGCACTAAGACTCTCCTCCTGCTGTCGGCGCTCTTCAACAGTTGACCTGAAACATTCAGTAACTCCATTAAGTATCTTCAGTTTCCATCTGTGATGCTACATCTTGATTTCACCACATTCAATTTTGTCAATGATAAATTACCATGGAGTTCAATCAATAACTACCTGACAGCAAGGGACAGAAAGTCTTTCTACTAGCTGGCACTTTATTGTTCAGCCAGGTGGATTGTGGGGGTTAACACGACATACCTGCACTTCTTAGTGTACTCCTCGAGCTTCTCTGCCCTGCTTGTTAAATCTTCCAGCTGAGTCTGATTGTTCCTGATGGCGGCCTACAGAAAATAATGTTCAAAGAGTGGTAATAATATTAATATTTTTTTTACGTTCGGAGTCCAGAGCTAGGCTGCCTTTGCACTTTCTCTTTGCTGCTTTCTGTGTTGTTCTTCTCTGCAATCTCTGTGGCAGTTGTGCGAATGTTTGCACACGGACCTGTAGTCTGATGCCCTTTAATGGGCATCGGCGGGGCATTTACCTATGCCATTTAGGATCACAGGCAGGAGCTTCAGTCTTACGTGCAGAATGGGATTAACAATGCTAAGAACACAGATGTGAAAAATTTGGCGGTTTAGGAAGGCTTCATGAATCTGACCTGGGTTATCTTTTAGGAGTCTCCTTAAGAACAAATCTATGAAAAGTCTTTTGATGATATTGGTGAAAGAAGCCCAATATGAGTATCCAAAAGGGAAGCACATTATTAATTATTATAAATGGGTTTGGAATATATCAATATCAAATTCAGTAACGCGTCACTGACCATACCTCCACTTCCTTTTTTCTGCGATGGTCAAATGCTATCTTATCGTAGTCTGCTTTCACCTCCCAGTGCAACGTCTCCACCTTCTGGCTGAGGACAGCCCCCTGCTTGTGAGCCAGCTCCTTCAGCTCTTTGTATCGTACGAGCTGTAGCAGGGACACAATAACAGAGTTATCACATTGTCCTTTTTTGTTGTTTGAAATTTAGATATGCCTCCAGTTAGGTAATATGATTGTTATTAACGATTAACAACTGCATTTAAGATAAACCTTAAGTACATCAATTTTATTCATGGGCTCAAGTTGTTTTTGTCACATCTAAATCTCTTCACTTGCAAGATGATCATACATTGATTAGAAATGAAGTAGAAATAATAATAATATATAGTCTGTAAAGTTTGGGATGGTCAAAAAATTTAAATAAATATTAGAACTGGATAAACTGAATTTAAGTGACGTCAAAAAAAGCGATGTACCAGTGTAATTCTTTCAAGGAGCCTCTCAAATACAAATATATAAATAATATATAATAATATGATATATAAATACAGTTACAGGTACATGACTGACTCTTGCTTTTTAAAAGAATACCACATCCAAAAATAACCTGATGTACTCTTGGCACACATAAAGTATGTGTGTAACTCATTGTACAACCTCACAAATCAAGAATATTAAAGCTTTGACCTCCATCGACTATATTTTACATCACCTTAAGTGACTTTTGTTTTTATTTTATGGATGAAGTGGTAGCTTTGTTTGATGTACACTCACCTGAACCTCATCCAGTTCAATTTCCCTCCCCAAGGATACTATCTTCTGCTGTTCCTGCATCTCATAGTTCCTCCAGGTTCTCTCTAGCTCAGCAATCTCCTGCTCACCCTCTGCCAGCTCCTGCTCTTTAATAGCCATCAGCCTCTTACTCTTCTTCAAAGTATTACGGACCTCCTCAGCCTTCTGCATTTGATGGGAGGTCTTTACCTTGGCTTTGATGTAGTGGGACCGACACTGGGACAGGCTATGCTCCTGGGCACTGAGTGACAGGGTTAGAGGTTAATTGAAGTTAATGACAGATTTGGGAGCACATCCAACTCGGTATTTATTTCAAATCTTCATAATTTTTATTCCCAAAAATTAAAATCGGTTACAGTTTCACATTCGATTTTTTTTCGGTTGTGTACGTGTGTATTCACATACACAACTCAAAAACATACATACCAGATTTCCTTCTCTTTGTGTTGCTGTTCTCTGAAAAGGCGTCCATGTTCCTTCTTGCAAGTTTTAACCATCTGCTCCAAGTTCACCAGTTTATTCTTCATAACCACTGTAGCCTGCTGTTTCTCTGTCAGGCTGTTAGTGAGGACACTGATGCCCTTCTCATTGTGGTACAGCTCAAACAGACTCAGCTGCAGCCGATGGAGGTGGTGGTCATCAACCAGCACCTGGTACTTCTGGGCCTGGAAAAATGATTAGTGTCAGTACCGGTCAATCTATAGACAACAAAACTCAAGAGGATGAAACAATGCCACAACATTCTATTCCATTCATTCGTACCACAACTGCTCATGCTGTTCAGGACCGGTTGAAACTGACCCACTCCACCCCCAAAGAAAAATCAAAAGAATGAAAGGAAAAAAGGCAGGAATAGTCATTTGTGGCATCACTACTTCAAATACCTTATTATTTTGATAGCTGCGAAAAATTCAACATCACCAAAATTTTATCCCCAAGAATGTGGATATGCCAAAACGAGCATCTATTAGACCATTTGAGAGACTCTCAGAGAGTTTTTTTGAGTTGTCGGTAGATTTAGAGGCAGGCAATAACTCAGACATTAATGAAGAAATTAGTATGAACTTTTCCTAAATCTTGGGAACTCATGTGCCTTGGCGGAGGTTTACACTCTCTGAGTGCTTCTTCTAGTTAGTAAAACGTTCCAGTCAGGTTAATCTGTGCCGTTAAATCTATCCAAATTTCTGCCAATGTCGCACTGTGATTGGCTAAACTCCATACGTGGTGGAGCTACAAGTGTGGCTGAAAGGTGCACTGCAGATATATTTCGAGAACAATAGGAAAATAAAATAATAACTATATTATTGGCGACCCAAATAAAATCTAATGAGATCCGCCTGTGGCTCATGACCCAGACTTTGGGAACCACTGGTCTAGTTAATGTTAAATAATCCATGATGCCATTCTGTAAAAACACATATGTCACTCATTTCTAACATAATCTTTTGTGCCTGGTCTTTACTGTTCCAACATTAAGAGAGAGCATATCCCATTGCTCTAAAACATTAGACTGAGAAATTCGGTCACCATTTCAGGAGGGAATAGGTTCATATCTATAACATTGGACTGCTTGACACTGTGACTGTATGACTTTTTCTCCACCTGTGCCGCTGGTGAACTCAAAACTTCCAGGGCATTTTATCATAAAGTAGGCATAGCCAGATAAGAAATTGAGGCATGGATCGCTGAGCTTAAAACCTGGTTTGAGGGCAGTTTAACTGTCCATCACTTTGCTTGTGGGAGCACAAGCACACTTTTCTAACCTCTGACTGGCACCATGCCTGAATGCATCAATTCTTAAAACGTTCTTAAACTGACAACCTGAAAATCCCATCCAATTCATAACAAGTTTAAAAATCTCTCTCTTGAGCAATGTTTTTAATTTTTCATACAGCAAGTCACTTCTCTACTAATTCTCCCACTATGAATCCCTTTACTGTCAAAAAAGTGTTAGTAACTGAGAGCTGCAGCTACGAATTGGTTTAGATTGTAAAATGTCAAAAACATTTGCAACATTTTTAATATGTTTGCTATGTAAATAATTTAAACGTTTAATCAATTGTTAAACAACTGTAAGAATATTTGGTAACTTATTTGAATTTCATCTACAGCCTTGGACACTTAAATTCACATTGTGGATAGTGGACTGAGTGTACGTCTAGTAAAACTGAAAAGAACTATCAAAATTCAATGAGCAGTTTTGATTTTGTGGATAACTTTTTTGTTGTTTTAATGATTTGATAAAGAAATTAAATGGACTGATTGTAAGTCAGATGTTTTTCTTACCTCTATTTTATCCTGAGACACCTGCTTCCTCTCAGCAGCAGCAGATTTCTTCTTGGCGAAGTGAAATTGTGTGTCCTCTTTGGCCTTGAGCAGCATCTTTTTCTTCTTATCATAGTCTGCAGCATACACTCTGGATTGACTGATGCACTCAAACATTTTGGTCCGTTCCTTTGGGTCCTTCAAAGCTATGGATTCCACTGCCCCCTTGTGAGGAATATAATGTATTACACTTTGCACCTTTCTATATACATGACTCTTTTCCATAAGCACTTACCTGAATAAGTCTTATAGACTAATGAGTGTGCTTGCAATCTCACACGATTCATAAAACCAAACATAATTTCATCAAACACCGCCATGCCAATTTAAATAGACAGAATGCCACTATAATTCTCCCGCATACAGAATGATTCCTGTTGAACCATCTTGTAATCTTTCCACAATGTATTTGTATATTTAACTAGCCAAATCAAAAGTGTTTTGTTGTATTTTATGTGTGAAGTCACAACAATTGACACTCATTTACATTAGGCACAACCGCATGAAAATTGTCTGTGAGGAAGAGCAGAAATTCTGTATTATAACTACACCAAATTTTCTGACAATATTTACCTGGAAAACCAGACAGTTTTGTGCTTTGATCACAATTCCAATCTTCTCCAGCTCCTCCATGTATTTTGCTGTAGTGAGTTGTACACCGTTGATGCGATATTCAGAAGAGTCACCTAAGATTAAATACATGTGAGAAATGACAGCAGCCGCAATCTCAAAACTGTTTGAATAAATGATTGCGCTTGTTTCAGTATGTCACTACTGGGAGTGATTTTTCTTTATCTTTTCTATATATGAATCAAAAAACAGTTAACCTGTTGATTACTACACACACATTACAACCAGCACCTATGCCATTTAATAGTTATGACTACAAAACTCTGATTAGGGTTAGGGTTGTGAATGTCACCAGCCTTAATTTTACAAAGCCATTGGGAAATTAAGTCCCAATATATATATATTATAGAAATAATTCATAATATTGCATGAATAAAGTCATACATATTTCAAGTCCATGAAGTCATATATATTTCAAGTCCGTTTAAATATATTTGCCTAATAAATTACAATTAATTACTAGTTATTTCAATATTAGTAGCGGATAAGAGACTCATTAAACTGACCTTTGATGCTGCGACAGAAGACGATCTCCTCGCCTTCGTTGCCACAGTATCGTATGGCGACTTGGGCGGTGTCAGACACTGGCTTACCTATGTGCGCTCCATGAATCAGGTCTCTGAGGTACTTCACCCGGAGAGCAGAAGCCCGCTCCCCCATGGCAAAGCTCATGGCATCCATTACATTGGATTTGCCTAGTGTGAAAAAAATATCTTTAGCAAATAACTGAAGAACTCTTGACTGGAGCAACTGGTTTTGGGCCTTGCCCAAAACATCTCAGTTTGGTTTTTATTAATTCCAAGACAACTAACCTGGGCTGTCCCTCTAATTATCTTGTTTTTTAATCCTGGCCATCCTTATCACTCCCAAATAACATCAGAACATCTTCAACTCTGCCACTTCCAGCTCTGCCACCTGTCTTCTGGTCACTGCCCCCATGTCTAAACCATAGAGTAGCTTTTCTCACTACCATCTTTGAAACCTTTCCTCTCCATCCTGTTGCTACTCTACTCTTAGAACTCCTGACACTCTTCTTCAACCACACCATCCTGCCTGCACTCACTTCTTCACCTCTTTTCCATATTCCCCTTTGCTTTGAACAGTTGACCCCAGTACTTAAATTCAAAATAACATAAATATTTCGTGAATCATATATAGATGACCCTCTTATTAAAGATAAAGGTGCAAAAGTATTAAATCTAGAAAGAAAAACGAACAATGCATGCTAGTTTAATGTGCTAGTTCAAATAGCTAGCATTAATTTGATTAAATATTTATACTCATATAAGTATGGCTTGAGTTATCAATTTTAATTCATATTAAGTTTGCTAACTATTTCACTTCGTATTAGACTATATTAGACATATTAGACTAGCGTTATGTGACCTATTTGTATTCATATTAAGCTAGCTTGTCATGCTAGTATGACAACGGGATAGCTTAACATTAGCCATTTGAATTGATAATAATCTATTTAGCTAGCTATTTTCAAAAAGTATAAAGCTAGTAGGCTAACGTTAAGCTAGTTTAGTTACTGAGCTAATCGAATTTATCGAGTAACTCAAGTTGTAACATTGACAGTTAATGGCATGTGCAAAGAAATGTACTTACCAGAGCCATTTGTACCAATTATACAATTAAATCGCATGAAGGGGCCAATTACTTGCTTCCCACGCCATGTCTTGAAGTTTTCCACATCTATTTGTTTCAAATATCCCATTTTAATCAATCTTCCCTTCAGGGGTGACCACTGATGAATGTCAGACGAAAATTCGCGCTGTTAGAGTAAAAGAGGCGGGAAAACTCAGACCGTCAATCTGACAGATTGTTGTTTGGAAGTGTTTCATCTTTGAATGTTGAAACCAATATCTCAAACTTAACCATTCCATGGTAAAATACCTGAGTAATAGCGTCAAACACAGTGAAGAAAAACATTTAAACCTTTTGGAATAAAGACAAAATCTTATATTATATTTTACTTATTTTTTTATTATATGTCTACAGATAGAAATAGAAATAAGTCAGAATATTGCATGAATAAAGTCATATATATTTTTTAGAAGTCATAACACTTTAAGAATGAGGTTACGTTTTTTTTACTGAAGAGATGTATTATATTTCAAGAATGGAAGTTTTTTTTACAAGACAAGTCATGATGCTAGAGGAATATAGTAAGAATTAATGGCTATGTACTAAAGGAAAGATATCATTGTGTCCCTCGAAATGAGGAATAGTAAGGCATCTTTTCAAGCTATAATTTTTCAAATTGTAACAGGAGACAGACTATTCCAAAGCAGGTAGCAGACAGACTTGGAGATGATTGCCTCTCTTGTTGAGGAGGAGAAATGAGTACGTTCTTCAGTGGGTGGAGGGGCAGGTCTATTATAGAGGTTTCAAGGCCTCTGATTTCACACTGTTTTATAAGGGATCCACTATTTGAAATGGTCAAAAATGGATAAAAATCCAGAAAATTTAGTTGGCTGAATTGATCCAGTTACATACTCTGGTGTTCTCACTGAAACCTTGTTAAAATTAAAAAGGGAAGAAAAATATTCAGGTATTTTTTGACAACTCTCCATTGAGTAAAAAACGTGACAGGTTTCAGACTTGGCTTGAAGGTACACAACTCAGATCTTTGTAACACAACTGAACACAGAAAGACAGAAATGACAGTTAACACACAAATAAAAGAGCATTCACCAATAACTTTATTGGTCAATGTTTAAGTGAGATGGAATCAGCATAGAGTGTTGGGAAACTATATCTGTAGGCGGTCTCAATTTAGAAAAATCCTCTTCAGAAAAAGAGGATTTCTGAGTTTGTGTGGTGCTGACACAAAAGTTTTTATTTGTTGAGCAAATGTATAAAATTCTTTGAGTAAAATTAGATCATATATTTGCTTTCTTTAATCCTCCAGCTACGGAGTCTGCACTCAAAAACATTGTATTGCTTTCTTCGATTATTAAAGTTATTGAAGATGGTGATTTGAATTGACTCTCCAGTGTGAGAACGACTTTGTAATCAAAAGTTATTAAGACAGCGAGAAAACAGTGTCAGAATCACCAAATCTGACCAACAGTGAACCGGTTTGGCCTTTCTTACCAGCTCCGACCGATGGGACACATCCTCGCAGGAATAGCCGTTGGGGTACTTGAGCAATTGGGAGTAGGCATGGACGGAGATGAAGGACTTAAAGTTGCCGTGGCTCCTGATAAAGTCAACTATGTTCTTCACTTCAATCTCAGAGTGAGCCGAGGGGCCGTGGTAGGAATCAGAGCAGGGGTTCGTACTGGAACCCGGGCCTGCAGGGAGGAATTAAAAACACAGCACATGTTTATATATCGAGCAATGGATGAGTACGAATCACACAAACATTCGGCGTCAACTTAGAGTAGCTATAACTAATGCATTTAAATTACTTTATGGTCAATTGTGATGCTATAATATTGCTAAATGTAATTTGTTACAGTATTTTAAGCTGTGTTTTTTTAACTTGTCTATCTATTCTATTTTGAGAGTCGGTTGCCAAGACACTAGAAACAGAATTAACTATTAATTAATCAACAGCATCACAAATTCAGAACAATCTAGTAAACAACTCTCATTAAGGAGTGAGGATTCCCTGTACAACTCTTGTTAGTCACATTTTCTAGGTAAACCTAATAACTTAGAATTGTGTACGTATTTACAAGCTATGTGACGTAAAAAGCGAAATCTTAAATCAAATCAAATGTATCATTTTATTCATATTTATCTGCTCAGGTTAAGATAAGAGCTTGTGTTAAATGACATTGTTATCGAGAAAAATCGCTGCTGAGGCTGACAATCCTCTTCTGTGGTCACCTCTGTCTTCAGTCATATTCTTATTTATATGAAACCCCTGTGTTTAGATTATTTCACAGCACAAACATTCCCCTAACCTTTGGATTTGTCCATAACTTCTGTCTTCGGTAAACCTTTTCCACTAGAGTCATCATTTCTTGTTTTCCTCCATAGTATTTAATCAACCGTTCCATCGCTGACCCAAGTCCCTGATTAAAGACTAGTGGAAATCTGTCTAAGGCTTTTATGAAGTTATGAATCATGGATCCACCCCTTTGGCTTGCAGTGGCAGGATGCTACAAATGGATTTCCAGACATCCCTCTCACCAGCAACACTTTCCAGCTCATCCTGGAGGATCCCGAGGCGTTCCCAGGACAGATGAGAGATAGCGAGTTCTAGGTCTGACTCAGGGTCTTCTCCCAGTTGGACATGCCTTAAAAACCTCTAAAGGATGGCGTCCCAATCAGATGATGAGCCACCTGAACAGTATTCTTTTGACGCAAAGGATCAGCGACTCTACTCTGATCTCCCTCCGGATATCTGAGCTCCTCGCCTGACCTCTAAGGCTGAGCCCAACCACGCTACGAAGGAAGCTAATTTAAGCCGCTTGTATCCTTGGACTCATTCTTTCAGTCACAATCCGATAAAGGAGAGTGACCTTTTCGATAAGTTGAATCAAAATCCATGTGCGTTAAAGACTGCAATGATGAAAATTGCAATATCTGACAAGGTCAGTGAACAATGTGAGAAAAAATCTGGGATCCACCATTCAATGCTACATGCCCGACCATTCATGGAAATCCATTAGCATGTCTTGTGTTACAGATTGTTTGTTTAGAGACAGAAAAAAAAACTATCCGATATCTGAAACTCCTTGTAAGTATAACTGTGTTGATAGCTTTCTGTGTTCTGTGTGGATCTGTATATACAAATGGTACATTTGTAGCCCAAACTACTTCAAAAACAAACTTAACTGTATTTTTCATACTGACCTCCAAAGCCTGCAACCCAGTTCCTGTTGGGATCGACTCCACGGCACGTAGATCCTGGGTTCCTGGAACGGGTCTTACGCCAGATACGGTTCTAGACATCACACAATTAACACAGTCAGTTGAGCTCTGTAAATCACATTAACTATATTTGATAGTATTTATTATATTATATATATTAACAGCAGGTATTGGTATTTTAAGTTGCTTTATAGGGTCTGAACTGTGCATAGTATATACAAAATGAGAAAGTTCTGGCCTAAAAAGCAGAGTTTTCCTGTAAAAAACAACAACTAGTGAGTAAAATACAAACTATCAGAGTAAAATGTGACAAATAAAAGATAGACTTCCTTGAGTCGAGTCATATGCACCAAATTTGGTCTAATCAGCCATGGTTGATAAACTATGGCCTGAAAACTTTTGGAGAAAATGCTCCCCCTACTGTCAGAAATATACCTTTCCCAAAATCAATTCACTCCTTCCTCACACTAAGCACAACTTCTAAGAACACAAAACTGACTGGAGTCTCTTCAAGTCCGATGTGATGAGATTTTATTGTTCACAGGACAGCAGACAGAAAATAAAACCAAGTTGAGTCCGCGAGTTAACTGGCTAAATAATCTCTCTATTTGCCAGCAGCACGGTGGCCTTGATCCACAAGCAAACACCTCTGCTATCTGTGCATGCTGAATCTCTGAGTGATAATCTGCACCCTTGGGTGTTTGTGCAGGGGAGCACTTAGAGGGACAATATGTTCTCCTCTTCTGCTGTCCTCCATGTTGGCTCACCAAGTTAGATTGAACCAAGCTCATATTCCAGACATGATACTATATATTTGACATTATATATTTATATATCATAAATGATTAGAATTACGATTATGCTGTGTGTGAATATTTTAGTTGTTTCCACCATGGAGGTTGTTTTCTCTCTTGTGCATATCTATTTGTCTGTTTGTTTATTTTACTTTGTTTATCTGTTAGCAAGTTAACAGCTAACAGATAAACAAGTTAACAGAAAATCTACGGGACGGATTTGCATGAGATTTACCCGGCGGTAAGTGTTGGCATATACTACAGATGATTATAGTTTGATGGCGTGCGCAGCATTTAAAATAAAACAGAATAAAACAGAGTAAAATTGAATTAAATTAAATTAAATAGAATGAAATAAAAAGCTGTTTGTGGTAGTGATGTCAAAATGCGGCCTTCTTTTCTTTGATTTGTTTGTTGTTTCTTTGGGGGTCGGAGCTGGGGGCTCAGTAGGCTCAACAGAGATGCTGAAGTTGAAGACAATGAGCTACAGAGTATTTTAGAGATACTCAGAGAGTTTGTTGAAGTTGTTGGTAGATTTGGAGGCTGGCAATAATGGAGAAATCTGCATGTATTGTTCCTAAACCTTGGGTAATGTCATTCCTTGTTATAGGTTTGTGCTCTCTGGGTGCTTTTTCTAGTTTCTTAATACTGTTATTGCCCATTTTTTGACACCACAGTAGCTTCGGCCTACACCTTTTTGGTTAGTGTAGGTATGAGTGAACCTCATTTTGGTACAAATGCAGATGGATTTCTAAGTTTAGCGATGTGGATGAACCTTCGCTGCGCAGATAAATAATCAGGAAACATTGCACTAAGAATAATGCATGGATCTTCTCATCTAATATTTACAAGGTTGGTATTTATGAGTGTGTGGAATCTAACATGAGTCCAGATTCACCCGATATAAACGACAGTTACGATCCCAGTAAGCATAGCTTATGCTGCCAGGGCTGTTTTGATCTCAGGGGTCCCTGTTGGGTGGTACGCTCTCTATACTCTAGTTTGACTTTAAATGTTGAATTTAATTGATCCTGATGACTTGATCCCTGGAAAAAATGCAAAGTAAAGTAATATGTTTTTGAATTATGTACCCTGTTTGTTGTTCCTCTATTCATCTCAATCTGTCCTGCCATGAGTTCAGCAATGGAAGGATAATAAAGTAAAGTAGTTCCCTGCCTCCCAGAATAACAAGCAATTAATCATACCGAACAGCTCATTCTGAGACCACCGACTCCCTCCCTAATCTCTTTGCCCTTGTGTTGTCTTAAAGGTTAAAAATGACCGACCATACTCAGACAGACACACGCACACACGCACACACACACACACACACACACACACACACACACACACACAGAAAGAGAGCATATGTGTGCTGGTGATTTATTGTAAAACTATAAGGACCTTTAGTGGAGCGCATACCTTAGCCAAGGCCCAACAGTACCTTGTTTAAATAAGATCACTGTTATCCAAAATCAAAAATAATCTTGTAACAAAATGCATTAAAGTTGCAATTAGTTTATGTGTAACTGAAAACCTTTATGAAAAACATACTGCAAAATCAGAGAGCTTGAAAATAAAGTTCACGTATAATCCCTTTATCTGGATCCACTCCAAATTCTGAAGTCTCTTCCTGGGCTTATGGCCCCACTCTTCCACTCACACGCCGCTCGATGAGATCAGGGAGACTTAAGAATCTCCACCAATCAAAGACAAAGACGGACCTACCGTTAAATTTGGCAGAAACAATTGCAGCTTTGATTTCAGTTTAGATAAACATCGAGGTAAGTACTGGAGCCACAGCGGTAATCAATCCACTGATCACCAAAAATAGGCAAAAAAGCTTGGATATTATTAATATTCCCGATTATTAAGATCTTGTCCGAAATGGAATAGGTTCTTTCTTGCAACATGAATAACCCTTCTCAGGTTTCATCAAAATTTACTGGTTAGTTTATGCATTATGGCTAGAAATGTCGTAGAAAACCTTGCATAGTGTAAGAAAGGGGAAAGAAAGAAAATCCTTGGATCCGCTCCTTTAATCCAGTTCCATTTCATGATTTACTGGGTTGGTCCCGTCCACATGTCCAACCCACCCTATAAGTTTTTGTGTCATGCAGAAGGTAACCAGTAACATCTGCTGCACATCTGTAAACATAACATCCACAGAGTCACTGCCCTCCATAATCTCAGGAGAGCTATTATATATATTATAGATTATTACTGATGGTTGTTTCATTATACACACTTGTCAGTGAGTCTAAAGAAACTGAATTAAATTAAGCACTTTCAACTTAAATGGATAGGTTTGACCCAAAACAATATGATTTAAGTTTGAAGAAATTTTTTAAAGTTTTGAGGTCATCTTAACATTTTCTTTTTACAGCACATGATTCGACCCACAATGCAGCAAAAATAAAATGTGAAGAAAAATCTGGTTTTGGAAATTCTTTTTCAATCTCTTTTCAAACCTTTTTTCCCAATAGTTTTACATTAAAAAAAAAACCTGAAATATAAAATAGTAAAAAAAAATTGTTTATTATTGGTGCACAAATTTCATATTATTTAATTCCTGCAGTGTTTCAAAAGAAACAATAGCGTAAAAAGAGATTTTTTAAAAATAAGTAATTCTTCAAATCACTTTCAAAATGAAGTAGTTCCAACTTAAAATGTAGACTTGATCATACAAAATGAAATTGAGTGTGATCCAGTAAACAAATATTTTTCTTTTTTTTAGAGTACAATATGTCAGTATGTTGCCAAAAACTACTTTGTGTATATTGCTTCTGTTTTTTTTGGATTGCACACGTGCTATCTCTTAGTAAGAATTATTTGTTAGCATTTAAACACCACCTTTAGCAGAAATAGTAATAATAGACCTCTGCTTTAATAAAGAAAAAACAGATGAGTAAAATGAAAAGTCTATCTGCTGTCTAAGAATGGGAGACCCTTTATTTTTCATTAAGAAAACAACCTACTGAAGATGTAATTATTAAAAACCATTGATTATTAATGTGAAATATTTGACATATGTAACATTAAATTGCTTTTTTTTTAGGATCTTTCTTAATTTACAGTAGGAGAAATCCACACAAATGTTTAATAAATGCGTGAACTAAAGGCCTAGTTTTGCTCTGTCCATTGATGACCTATGAACTCTTTCATGATAATTATTTAACATCATGTAATTTCATCTCTGGGTTTTTGACAGCTAAATATCCGTCTTCATGGCGGTCTGACTCAATGGACTCTGGTTTGTCTCTTCTGATAAAATTAACTTTATGTTTCTGTTATCCCTTTCATGTATCCTCTCATTAAGTCTCTATGGAGCTGTAAATTTTACACCCTACATCTCAGCAGATTTTGATTTATTTTTCTGTTTTCCTACGATTGGAGATGGCTCTTAGGTCCCACAAATCCTGATCAGGTCATACAAAAAAAACATATTGGCATTCTCAAGAGATGATTCACGGCATCAACAGCAGCCAAACGCCTCTCATCTCGTCAGAGTGTGTGAACAGTTCCAGGGGTTCTGACGGGGTTCTGACGGGGTCCTTTATAGTCCGAGTCACTCTACAGATGGACTGTTCACATGCAGGATTTACCTTACCACTGATACCTGATAACCACACAGAAGGATTTACGTTACCACTGATATGGTGGTCACATAGTGTCAATGAAATTTGAACTGCACACAACGTTCGCCCAAGACACTTGACGAGCCACCCGTCTGCTCCGCTAGAGAGCGAGAGAGCTTAATCTGCAGATATGTTAAAATCAAAGTCTAAAAGTCAAATTATTTGCACAATTCACTTCATTCTCCTTCACAGCACTAGACAGAGAGAGGAAAAAAGTCACTGCCTTTACTTGTTCTTGACATTCATTCATTCATTTTCTATGAAAGCTCATACTGGACAAATGTAACTTTATGTTTTGGAAAATCTTCCTATAATCTGGTCTCATTTTTAATTTAATAACAGTTGATGCATTTAATTTATAATAGCCAAAGGTTGTAAAACATATTACATGTTCAGAGAAATTTTGTCAGACAAAATACTCAGATAATACTCATATTAATATGAATATTATTATTTCATTATTATACTTTTGGTTGATAATATGTTAAATTTAATCCTGTTTGAATAACATTTTTTTTTAATAATATTTCTTTTTTTTTATAAATACCATAAATAATAGTATTAGAATAATTATACGTAAACAAAATAACCAGTACGAAATTCTGCTTGGGGCACCAATTTGGCTAGGGGCAGCTTTACCTGCGCTGCTCCTCAGGAGTGGGCTATTTTTTTACAAATTATATGATCATATCTGGTTGGTACCAACCGCAGTCAGAACCCTCTAAAGGAACTGGTACACAGACGGTGTCTGTGCCTCCTCGCCTAACATCAGGGTTGGACCTCATTGACAGCCGTGTGACGGATTGGAGCAAATCCATGCAGCAGAGGTGAAGCCCGAGACCAGAGGAGTGGAAGCGGATATATAAGAAGACAGAGATGTTCAGTAATTACATATTTGTGTAAACCACCTTTGGAAAATCCAGAATCCAGAACTCTTGCATGTGGACACAGTAGGCAGTAGATGGCAGTGCAGCACCAGCTGTCTGTGATGGTTACCTCAGAGGAACCATCCATCCATCCATCCATCTCATGGCTCCGATGACTGGCATCACATTAAGCAGGCTGGAATTACTCTGAATCTTGAATTATTGAGCAGACTCAGAGTCATTATTAGATCTGGTGAGTATGAGTGAGTGAAGAGCTACTCAGAAAAATATGGATTAACATACATAATTAGATTAATACGTAAGAAACAATTTTAATAACAAATGATCGCGTATCAATACCACCAAAAATTCTCTGTGATTGCTTTAACAGCTTAAATTTATTCAAACAGATTTTATTGAATAACTTTGGGTGTCAGAGAAAACAAAACATTTGAGAACACAAACTTGGTAAATTGGGCATTTACCCTAATTTTGCCACTGCCCTGACATTTATAAACAAATTAGAAATATTAATCTGTTTAATCCATCTTAGTAAAGGTCAGTTGCAGCATTGCTTGACGTCTGAAATTTAAAAATAGCTAAGAATTGAACATTCCTTAACCCTTCAATGTCCTGCTTATTGTTTGTTTGAGCACATTTTGAGTCACAATTTCTGATTTTAAAATGTGTGTTATAATATAACCCAGTAGCAGCATGTATATGCTAAAAGAGTGAGGGGCCAAGGATGGAGCCCTGAGGGACACCACAGGTCAAAGGGGGGCCACCAAAGAGGAGGGATCGGTCTAGCTCAATATTAGCTGGACTACGATATAAGATAAGGACAAAGTAAGAATTATTAACTTAAATTAAGAAGACGTTCCTCGTGAAAAAGAAAAAGCTTGTCAATTTAATCGTTTCATCAAAACAATTTGACTTATTTCTGAGATTCACATTCATTGCATCCCTTTTTCTCAATGTATGCTTAACATTACAATTAACAGGTGAGGACACCCAGCCATCAATAGAAGATATTTATTATGTAGTTCTTATAATATAATCTCGTCATTGATAGCAGAGGATTTTGTGTTATTCATGCAGACACCCCAACAAACTCCGCCTCCTCTCGGAATTAATGAAAGAGGTTTTAACCTGTCATCTCCCATCTTTTTCACTCCCAAACAATCCCATGAGAAGACGTGGGCTGAGGCGGGGTGATTTAATAGGTGTGGGAGAATACGGGGCATGTGGGAGTTTGAGCAAGGCCTTTCCATTTTTCTCAATGTGGAAATTATTTATTGCTATTCTTGCTCCGTATGTCTAAAAGTTTAATGTCAAGATGAAAAGTGGCTTTACATGCAAATGTGGGTGTAGAGTGTTTTTTTCTCTCCCTTTTTTTCCTCCCCTGTCATTTGCCTCTAAAAGCTATACGAACAAGGCGCCCTGACGAGTGTGTTCCACATGACTTCCTCTGCTGCGCTATAAATAGATGTATTTACATTGCATTTCATGGCTGAGCTCTCTCTCAATATTTCAGAGGCCCACCAGTAAAATGACCATTAATCATTCACTGTATACTTGTTCATCTTATGCTGCACATGACATACGTGCGTCTGCATAACAGAACACTTGACAAAACAGAGTCATTGTTTTTGATATGTGCTTTTAATATTTTCTGTCGGCAGCTGAGAGACTTTGCACCCATTTTATTTCAGCGTGAGTAACGGGTTCCGTCGGTCATATGAGCGTGTCTCGCTCACGTGATTCCTCCTTCTGTCAAGTTTGGTGGTCACATGACAGAGCGAGGAGAAGTCAGTCGCTTGTGGCTCCCTTTTGTGAAGCGAAAATTCTTCCTGTGGTTGGATTACTCTCTGAGATATCAGCCTGTGATGTCCAGTGGGTCTAATTTATGTCATCTTACTATGTAATGTGCCAGTATTTCCCTCAACACGCCTCATCTGCATAGGAATATTGTTCAGCAGCTGGTTTGAACAAAGTATGGGAACATGGTGAAAGGAAGAAAGTGACAGTTTCTTTCTTGGTCTCAGTGCTGACCTCGAAAAGTACTGAAAGGTGCTAAACCTGTGCTGAATTATGCTAGTGATTAAAATACTTCAAATCCGACTTCATATTTGTATACATACTTTTCTTGAAGCTGCTTTGTTGCAGAATGTACCATTCGGTTTCACTTTGTTAAAAATGTGCACTCGGCGTTTCTGCTGATACGTATAAAACATTATATAAACCGTTTCACAAAGCTTGGTCTCCCCTATCCTCCATGGCACTGTCACTTTTATGATCTCCATTTTTTGCCAGTCGACTCGTGATGGAGGCGTGCATCTGTACGACATCGCGGATGCAGGAAGTGGAGATGCTCTGCTGGCTTGCATCTCACTAAATGAGAACGAACATCGGAATGTTAACTGTCCCAAGGCCCTCATTCCAATGCTGAAAAATCAGCGTTTTTCCTCTTTAATGTTGTTACTTGTGCATACTCAAGATGACATCTCTCCCCGAAGACTAACTCATTACCTTTCCCTGCCTGTCATCCATCCGAGCAAATAGCAAGCTGACAAACTCTCCTTTGGGCTGTTTAGCTCCGTCTAGATTCCAGCAGTCTAGTTTTTGCTACAGCAGCAGCAATGCTCCGCAGAAATCCCAAAAGAAGCTGCATCAAAACCTTTCGGATCTGTATCTCATCCTTTTAAATCATAACGCATATGTCTCAATCTCAATCGGATAATGGGATGACTTCATTCTAGGCCTGACTCTGCATTACTGCATCAAGCCATAAGATGTATGTGTTACATAATAGTCTAAAAAAGGCCAGCAGAAGCCCAGGCTTGTGTAAAAATAGAATGGCAGGCACAAAATGATCTGGTTATTTATAGGAACACTTCCCCTTCCACTTCTAAGAATAGCAGGAGAGATGTTCCATTTTCATCCTAAGACTTGCCAGGATGTTTCTATCTCTGTACTTTTTGAGTGGAGTGGACAGACGCCGCCTTCTGCAGGGTTGGCGTGTGTTTGTGTGCAGGCTGGAGGCTTTTTAAGGTGCATGTCATCAAAATTTTATGCACTATTCCTTATTCCATTACTCATCACCACCTATTTTGGCATGCAGGCATCTCGTAGCTGATGAGCTTATAAAGGGGGAGCGAGGGAAATAAAGGTGATGGAAACGGCAGCCATGAGACTCAAATAGCTCTCCGTGTCTGCTCAAGTGATATTAGATTCATGCTGAGCTTGTTCAAGTCCTCTTTATTGCTTCAGAGTCTCAGTGCCCAATGCAGGTTGTCCCTGTAGTGAGAAAAGCTGCGACGAGTGATTCCCCGAGAGGTTTGTATTAAAAAATATATTTTTTTGTGTGCGTGGCAGAAAAGATGAAGCGGATTCCGAGGAAGCCTTGATGAAAAGCCTTGTTTGTCCAGCATCGCCCAATGATAAACGATCGGACTGAGGTCAGAGGAATCTGGAGGTCATCTCAAAAATTTGTTCCTCAAAATATTCCATTTTTGAAATGTTGTTGTGTGCGTTATCTCGCTGCCTTGTTCTGTTTTATTTCCTTGATCTACAACAATGTTCAGTTTGGTGGCAATTGTAAAAGTAGCAGGATCAAAGGTCTCATTTTTGCCCAAAGCGTCACACTGCCTCCATCATCATGCCTTCTTCCCACAGTGCATGCTGGTGCCATTTCCTTCCCAGGTAAGCCACACCCAGGCACCTGGCTGTCCACATAGTGAAGAAGAGTATGTGATTCAACAATACAGTCCATCTCCGGACTTCACCGATCATAAAGTTGTGGCTTATTGTGTATATTTTAGATTTCATGGTGATATTTGATTAAATGTTTGTTTTCAAGTTTCTGATTAAGGATTCTAGTGGGAGGCGACCATATTATAATAACTCAAGTTAAAAGTCATTCACAGATGAACACAGTGAGCAGATAGCAATGAGCACTCATTAAAATCCTGGACAGCACTGGAACGAGGAAGAGAATGTCTACTGACTGTAATTAGCACACTGTCAATTGCTACAGAGCAGCCTACATTCTCGGCGACTCGCATCAACTCCAACTCATTGTTTTCTTGCTATTCAGAGAGTGTGTAACATTCCAGGAGGCTACTACACTCAAAGGCGACATTACGCCTCAAATTGGGCAGTCGGGTAATCAAAAACCTCTAAATTAATTATATGATGCTCACAAAATTTCTAGATTATAAATTTGAAGGTCTGATTTGCTGCACCACGACGCAACTGCCACCCTGATGTTCTTGTTATTTTTGTTCCACAAAAGCCATGTACTTGCTTTTTGTTGCACTCGGTGCTAAATAATGAAGTGGAGATTCCAAAGAGTGTGACGGCAGAAAGAATGTCCGTGTCGTATAATGTAGAAAGTAAAAAGGCCTTGATGAATCCTTCAACCGGAAACTCACGGTGGCCCATTGCCAAAGAGGAATATCTGAGTACAGTGTATGACGGCACTTCCTCCTGCGTCTAACTGCTGCTGTCATGTTAAAACTTCATAAAACAAAACGCCCTCAGATAACCAGTCAGCGTGTTAGATTCTTATGTGGTCCTTTATTTATTAGTTGCCGCAACTCTAAGCTTTCAGAGGTATAAACTTTTCCCCAACAGCCAGGAAATACTTAAAAACTGAAATCTGATTATTTGTAGACTACGCAGCGGTCAGAGGTAAAACATGCCTCACTGGTGGAATTGTTTTGTTTAGTTTACCCATCTGTGATAAATAATCCATAATGCACTAGCAAATAAGATGAAGATGGATGAAAATTCAGATTCAGGATTACAACTCAGGATCCCTCGAAAGACGCAGTTTATGTTGACGTTGTAAAATTAAAGAACAAGTGGATTTTTATTTACTATCAAAATAAAGGCCGTGTTCTACTGCTAAATAATCTGAACAAGTACATTCAATATTGATATGTCATGATTTTTGCCATGTAAAATTACATAGTCAAACCATCTCAACATAATTATCGTCAGCCAACAAAAAGAAAGAATATCATATAACAATGTCCTGGGGTCAGAATTTTATTGTGTTTTCGGATAACAGATTCAAGACGAACATGAGTCCGACCAATAAAAGGTCATGAGATTGCCTGAGTCCGACACAGAGCAAGGATAGAACATAAATTGGCCAGTGATTTAACGTTAGAGAAATTATATGCATATAATATGAGTGTTTGGAGGACAAGGTTGGTGAAGAAGTGGGATAGCAATAGAGGTGAAAAGAGTAAGGGTTGGACACTAGGAAAGAAGAAAAAGACTTGATTGATGATTGATGAGGCAGAGAGATAGAGATGGGAAGGATGTGCAGCAGGATATTAAGGATAGAGATGGAAATGTACAAACAAGTGAGGAGGGTGTGAGGGCTGGTAGTACTTTGAAAAACTGATGCATGAAGAAAAATGAAAAAAGAGAGAAGAGTGGAAGATGCGAGAACTGTAAATCGGGAAGTTCAAAGGTTTAGTAAGGATGACGTGATCCTTTTAAGATGATGGAGAATGGAAAGAGTAGAGGAAGCTAGGTTAAGAAAATAGGTTACAATTTGTGAGGAGGAGTATTGTGAAAGGGGTGGAGAACAGTTCCAATAGTTATCTGTGACAGAAGAGTAGCAGCAGATTTCTGGTTGGTAGAGAAAGGAAATGCAGTTGGTTGGTGTGACAGAGGAAGATGCAGAAGACAGTGTAAGATGGAAACAGATCCACTGTGGAGACCCCTAAGGGGAACCGCATTAAGAAGTAGTCAGGTTGGGTGGGTTTCCTTCTTTTCCAGTTCAGACTTAGACGCTTAAATGAGTGTCATTTGATGCAAATTGACTGGAGCAGGTACAGGTGAAGAGATGCTCGGAGCACGTTGCTAGCTATCACGATTCCCAGCTCCGCTCGACTACTGTGACATCCACATGAAAGAACTCTCCTCTGTGCAGATTAAACCGCCTGACATTACGATTCACGCTGTAATACAGTACTTAGATTCAGTCTCTCTTTTTTTTTACCTCCTTCCATTTGCCCTGTCGGAGTAATTGCAATCACTGCTAATACTAATCAACACTATTTCAGCAAATTAAAAACCCTCTAGCACTTCAGTTGACAGAAACAAGGGTTTTTCATCAAGGTTTATTGATATATATTAAAAAATAGGTGGGCAGTCTTGTGAAACCTCTGACTTGCAAGATTTCAAGCTCGTGAAACGCTGCTATACTGCCTTCTATTCTCAGGTTAAACAGGACTAAAGTCTTATTTCACGGTCAACGTCAGAGGAAGAAAGAGGGACTTATGTAGCTGTGCAATTTGTCACGGTTGTTATGATGGATTATTGAGTCACTACACTCCCTTTTATGGACTCAATGGGACCAAATGCTGAGTGAATTTGGTCGGGTCTGGAGTTTCTTTCATTTGTTTTTACCAGCCAGCCTTAAAAATAAACTCCATTACCAACGTTCACAGTGTTTCATGAAGATCTGTTACCCGTTTGTTTTTACAAATTGCCATTTTACAATAAGTTGGCTCCCCTAGGCTCCCTGTCAGAATCCTGCTTGGAGCAAACTGGGACACAATTATTCCACTATAGTCCAAATCCAGCTTAATGAGGAAAAGCTTCTCGACTCAGTTCCACTGTTCATTATCTCTACAGTATGGGGTAGACCGTTCCATGACATGTCATTTTGAAAACATTTGTATATCATGAACCCCTTGTCCAGAAAGCTTGTTTGTTGATGGCGTCCATTTTTAATATCCAGATGCTGCTTTTTACATCTGTCCTGTAACATTTCCTAAGTGTATAATTTCACAAAGAAACCTCCATTAAGGGTCTGCAACTAATAATCATTAATGTGCAGATTTTTTTCAGAATGCTCACTTTAATTTATTAATTTAAGTTGTTAAGAATTGGAAGAAAAAATCCATAATACACTATTTCCCAGAGCCCAAACTTATATCTTTGAATTGCTTGTTTTGGTCCAATTAACATTTGATTACTGTCATCAATGCAAGGAAAAACAGCATATTCATACATTTAAGAGGCTGGAAATGGCAAATTTTTGCTTTAAAATTATTGAAAGGATATAAAATACAGCAGTTATTAACCCTCTGAGTCAACAAACCTTGTTTTTGTCTCTTCACTATGACATCCCCACTATCACCTGATAATTTTTCATTCACTTTGACACGTAATAAATATTTTTGCACCAGTACCAAAAACATTCAGGATTGGTTAAGGGTCATGTCGGCGTAATCTGAGTCTCCGGATGTTCAAAAAATGCATTTTCCGTACAAAATCTGTGGTCTTTGGGCTGAGCCTCACAAAAATGTAATGCATTTCAAGCTCTAGCAAAGTCAGGAAGACAATCTATTTGCAAACTCGGGCCACAGTCACCGCTCAAACCAATCTATTATTTCACACATGCTCAGTCTTACTTACCTGCTTCACGATCTGCGGCATCATGATATCAGCTGTGATCATCGGCCCGCCTGATCTGTCCAATCACAGACACACACCTTGATAGTTGGTCATTCATCTTGCTACCATCCTTTTAAGCACGCTTCTCGCTTAGTCCTCGCAGATCTATCAGCCTCATAAACCATCAGTCTGAGCAGAGTCATCAGCCACCACCACCAGTATCCAGACCTGAGGAGCCTTGGCATCAAAAACTAATTATCACATATCATTTGTTGTAATAAACATTATTATAAAAAAAACAACTCCTGGTGATGAAGCACAAAAAACAGACACAGTTGGACAAGAATATTTATTTAAAGACTTCAATTCTTACAGAAATATTTCAGTCTTTAGTGGTTCCAATATTAGAACAGTAAAACCTGTGCTATCTTGCAATATCAATAACCTTTAATTGATTTTGAGTAAACCTTATGTAATAATGGACAAATCGTTTTCATTTGGTCATGCCATGAAACACTCTTTATACAACTAAAATGAGGATTGGTGAAGAATAACTGTTGTGCTAATGAATTTGGGCAAATTATTTCAACTTGTATTAATAAATGTATCTTTAGCAACGTCAAACGTGACTGTGTGAGGCTGGAAAATGTTAATTCTAAGTTTATTATTATTTAAGTTTTGGTGAGAGCGAGACAGCCCAGCATTTCTTTGTTTAGATCTTATTCACACCACTCCAGCTACTGGGTCTGGGAGGATTCTGATGAATGGCTTTGCATGAAACTACCAAGAACAGACAAAAAGTAAACCAGAACAAGAATCTACAGAAACATCTGAAGGCAATTGCACAATTCCAAGATTGATCAGTGAGATTTTTAAGGCAAAAAAGTTGTCTGGATTACTTAAATTAACATATAAAGATGTTATATTAGAATTTTTCATAACACACAGATGCATCTCTGTTAGAAAAAAAACATGCAAACCGAATGCATGCTATTAAAAACATCATAATAAAACCGGATATTCATTACAAGCATTCAATTAAACCATTTTTTTTCTCATAATGTATAGTAAACATCTTTAATGTATATATGAAGACTGTGTGGGGTTGATTTGGTCGGGCATGCTGACATGTACTGCGTTGGCAGAGTAACTTGGATGCAGCGATGAGCGGTGGAGGCAGCGAGGTGGAAGCCTGCTTCATTAAAGCTTGTATGTCAAATGGTAGCTCAGGCTTTTTTTTTCCTGCCGTGTGGTTTCCTAAACAATAAACGCTTTTGATTGTCACTCCTACACTGACAGCCTCAGAGGAACAGTGATTTCACACTTTGCAGCCACATATGCAAACACATCATTATGTTAAGACGTCCACTGGGGTACAATGCACACAGTATTCATTTCCAGGCATGCCAAAGGAAAATATCTACATGCAACAGGGCAATCATACAAAAATATGGTATTCATGTAGTATGACGTGCAATCAAACTCCTTCACTGAGCAGCATTGTCCAATCAGAGCTTAGCAACCACAACAAGGCACTTCAGACATGTCAGACTTTGGATTTCTCCTAATGCTGAAGCAGTGGAATAATGGTGGGAGTAAGAATAATTACTTTATAATAATAATTAATGTTTTTTAGGAAAATTTATACTAATGGTTCTAGTATGAGTAACACCAAATTTTAGTAAGAATAATACTAATTGTTGCAGTAATAATAAATAATAATAATAGTAATAGTTATATTAATGGTTTTAGAATGAGTAATGCTAATGGTTGTAGTATTAGTAATTCTACTGGTTGTTCTAAGAACCATACTAATCATTGTGGTAACAGAAATGAGAGTTAGGCAGATGTTTATAAAACCTAAAAGCAATGGCAAAATTGTAGAAAAGTTGTAAATGTTGTGTTTATCTGTACTGCCTATTAGCATGAGCGCATCCAGCCAACCAATTTCCAGTGGTAACCAAGCATTTATGGCCTACGGATTCTGTGCCACTGCATTTTCTTATAGGGTTCAAGAAATATACATTTGAGCTTTCAAAATCAAATGCATTCTTCCTTCAAAAACTTTCAGAATCAGAATCTGACACAGCACCACTTCCCACAAAACTATGACATATTCTATCTTCAGATACAGCCTTTGAAGGACGAATTCCCTAAACTGAAACCCAGCTATGCAAAGGATTACAATGTCATTGGTTCACACGGTAGATTCTATTTCCCTTTGCCACTCATGGTATATATAGGAATTTGGTGGAGAATTCTCCTTAATCTAACTTTGGTATAAACGCTTTGTTCAACTAGAAACAATCTGCAGTCTCAAATGTCTCAAATGAGTCCTAGGTTTGAGCTATCCATCGACCCTTCATAACCTTTTCATGCTAGGGCATTAGCTTATGTACCATAATCATTTCCATCTCTGATCAAGTAGTCTAGGTGCCTTAACCAAAGGGATTTTTCCTTATTATCATGACTGTTATTTGGGGCCGAAACCTCACAATTTGTGAGTTTTTCTCAAAATTGTTAATTTAATCCAGCAACTCTGGTTATCAGGTAGAAATGGGAAGTTTTCCGAGAATGGATACCTGACAGGAGCTGAGAGGTGGGGTGAGGTTAGCATACTCTTCATCACCATCATGCTTCGTGGGAGGTATGCCAAGCGCTCTCAGAGAACACTGAGCCAGGGAAGGGGAGAATCAGATTTTTAAATAAACATTTTAAGACAGACATTTCTGAATATTTACACTCATTTGACATGAGAGACGCCGAACAGAAAATAGCTGTGTCGGGCCCACAATGTGGATTTCAAAGAACACCCAGATCCAAATGCAAACTGTTTCACTGTATTCACTGTTTCTCTGAGAAAGCAAACCAGAAAACGCTTCACGCGATCCTCGCCCTGATACGTGAGTGTCATGCATGTTTTATATACATCTACATGTGCTGGAGCAACAGCTTATATGAGAGTGTTGGTGTGAGATAAAGGGGAAATCTTGTCACGATGAAGAAAAGGCCCCTCCTTGTGCTCCAAGGGGAGAACCAGAGTTCAGGCAGTTAACTCTCCAGAAAACATACACAGTTAATATATTACAGAAAATATATATATACATATATATATATATATTTATACACATATGCATATAAAAAGAACTGATCTGGTTCAGCCTGGTGGTGACTCACTTTAATACCAGACTTAAAACCAGTGCTACATTGTGCAATTCTACATCCCCGCTGTTGAAAGGGGCCCCCCCACATTGAAACAACAGTATAGTATAAAAACTGAACTTTGAAGAGACGCACTCACCAATGAGATCCTGCACTCAAGAGTGTGTCCAATTTGGCAGAAGGAAGTTTCCGTCTACTTTACATTATTATCTGACCATTTGCTTCTAAAAAATAAATAAATACAGGCCTGTCGTTCATGATTTAAATATGAATAACTTACGTATAAACATTAATAAGGCCTGTTAGTCATGATTTAAATATGATTACAGGCCTCGGTATAAAATGTAATACTCTATCAACCGCAAAGAAGCAGCATTACACAGTCAGTATATAGACAAATACACAAAAAGGCAAACATTTGTACGGTGTATAAATATCCAAGAAATTGTTTTCAATCAGTTAATAAGTGGACGTTAATCAGCCCGGTAGGATATGTTGATTTTGACATTTTTTAAAAATGTTGTAAACCTCCCCTTTAGTTGATCCCTTGACTGAATGGGGCCCTCAAAAGATAAGATTTATTGTACATAGTACACAGATACAGATTAAAACGTATAAACGCTGTCCCTCACACAGTTTTCATGTGTTTTCAAGGGTCTTTAGATATGGTGGCGGAAGTTTTTCTCAGTTTGTGCTTTAGTCAGAAAGTGTAGTTTTTATATATACATTACTGGGCAAAACAGTAGGGTGTGATTTGAGTTTGACCCTGGAACTTGGCTAAAAGTGGCAGTGCAATTACCCGTTCTGTGTTTGAGTACGTCCCCATTTTATCTGGAACACTCCTTCTATATTTAGTCTATATTTGGACCATTAAAATATCCGTCTCCTGCAGGCTCTGGAAGGTTTGTAAGCTGCAACACCTTGGATTCATAACAGGAAGTATGGATTCCAGTAGTAACATAAATTCAATAAAAGAAGGAATGAAAAATGGATACAAAAGAAAGAGAAAGACCTAATAAAAGACAGCGTTTCAAACAACGGCTACACATCCTGACAACTAAGCCTGTCACATTTATTACTTAATCGACTGATCACAATTACCACCACTATCGACACATCGATTTTCTACAGTTCAATTTGACTGCCGCTTGTTAGTGATGTCATCTGGTTGCTCTGATTCGGCTTTGAGCGGAGAAATAAATTAAAAACTCTCTTAGTGCCTCTGACTATTAATCTCTCGAGGAGCTTAAGATTTTGCCGAGCATCTTCTGATGTGATCATCAGGGATGAAAACCAAACACTGCAGCGCCGTTACAGGCTGCTCTTTTTCTTTTCTATTTTTAAATTTACATAGTGACAGAATAAAAGAGTTAGATCCTTACATGCAGTTATTTGTATGGGATATAATAGTCAGCAAAAATGTCCTGATCCTCCCTGCTCTGCTCACAACAGCAGAGATCTTTTGAGCCATATTTTAGGGAAAAAGGTTCTTGGGTGGCCGGATAAAAATTGCATTCTTCTCAGAGGGTGAAGAAGAATGCCCTCTGAGAAGAAGAGGGCATTAAGGTAAAAACCTTAATGGGAAGCCCTGAGGTTCCCATTAGGGTTTTTATAGTCTTATTGCCATGAAAATTGACACCTACAGTATAATAAAAAGATAACTGGGAAGTTATGTCTACAGTATTTTTTGTTAAAAGGTTCCCCCAAGTGAGTAAAATATGTATTAGTGGAAAATATAGATAGAGCTCTTCGAGTTGATTCATATTCACCAAATTTGGACTAAATCGGATCAATGATTGGGAAGTTATGACCGGAAAACTGTGTTTTACGTAAAAAGCTCCACCTAGTGCGTAAAGTATTATGTCATTTGCACCAAAGTTGAACAAAATCGGCCTGATGGTTGAGGAATTAAGACCCAAAGACCTTTTGGAGAAAAAGCTCCCCCTTAGTGTCAGAAACATACAACCGACCTTTCCCAATCACTCCGGTTAGGATATAAAAATTTTAAAATGATGATTCCACAATATCACTGACTTTTTGGGGTTTATAAATACTTAAAGTCAAAGTCCAGCTGTGTAGATATTCGTATGTGATCATCATTTTAGTCTCTTTCTGGACCTTTCCTCTTCATAATTACATCCTCACTTTTAATCTTGCTCAAATGGGTGTACTGCTTTTTCAACACCCAGGGATGAATTCAAAATCCTACAAAAAACAGAACAAAAAAGACACTGTAGAAACAAGAAGTGGAATCCAACTATTGTGAATCTAAGCTGATGACAGAACCATAAAATATGTATCATATTAGCTGCTCAATCCTTCTTTTTCTGCGGATTACTCCTGTAATTCCTCATGATTAGCTGCATGCTACTCAACCTAGTGGGTTGCTGATTATTACTGGCTCCATCGCTGACAGTTGCGGTTTGATAAGTTAAATCTGTGTTCATAGTTGATGCTGTCCGGCTCCATACGGGCAGCTGTGTAAAGAAAAGCATTTTGATCTGTTGGTTAACTGTTTCTTGTGCACATATTCACAGTGTGCTGCTGACACAAACATGAGTCACCTGAACTGAGAGCTACCAAAGTGCTACAAATGTCAACCTACAGTTTGGCAAATATTTCATGAACAGTTAGTGAGAATGGTCCAACTCTTTTTGACAATACTGAACAAAGTGAGAGGTAGAGAGAGATGTTGGAATCAAGCTAAATAAAAAGTATTTCTGAAGAACAACGTTGTTGTTATGAGAGTACAGAAACGGAGCAGGTGAGATGTGTGTTTTTGACTTCTGAGCTTGGAGATCCACTATTCCAGAGCCCACAGTGGACACGGAGCCTGTGAATTATTTTCAGAGTAAGGCTGGTCAGGTCCCTGCTGCATTTGTCCACGTTGTAGCTTCCTCTTGAGTCGAAGCAGGTGGACGGGGCAGAGGGTAGATGAGCGTGGGAAGATTTCAGGCAGGGGTTGGGTTGCTCTTGATGGGACATGTCAGTGGTTGCGTTGGTAAGATGGTGAGGGACAAAGCCCTGAGTGCAAGACAACAATGCATGCTTCTTCTTTTTTTTTAAACTAGCACGTACTTCATTTATTAAAAACACACAGACTCACTCACTCTGTCATGAAGAAAGTGTGGGGGGGGGGGAGAAGCAGGGCCGTCATGGTTTTGTACAAAGTCACAACCTCCAATTTCTGCAGCCAAAAAATATCTGACAGGTTTTCACATTGATCGGTAAAAATTCTCCAGTCCTTTGTAAACAGGAATATATAAAGAGATATGATATTGTGGAAGATGTTGAAATAGCAAACAGATGGACAGTGTTTCAAAGAACAGCCTCCTCAGTTTAACAGCCGTGTGTGGTCAGTTTCTCTCCTGCTCATAGTTCTCAGGTAATACCAGACCTCCATCATGGCTGCTCACCACCTCAACCAACGCCCAATGAGAAAAAATCCCTCCTCCAGTGTCTGACTCAGGGTTATTCACATTATATGTGGCTCATGGCCAAACGTTCTCAAAAGTGCAACATGGGAGAGCAGGCGAGGTTTGCCATGTGCTCAAAAGCTTCCAGTGAAGAGTAGGAAGAAGAAGAAGCAGACAGAGGACAGTAGAGACCAGCAGAGGCAGCTGGCCAGCATTGGAGCCAAGGCCGCGGTTTCTAGATTCGGCTTACCCGTCTGGTAAGGAGAGGGTGAATTGCCGTTGGTGGACAGGGGGTGTAAGGAGGTGGCAAGGGGCCTGGTTTAATTCCTCGGGTCCTCATGTAAGACAGGAACTGATCTGGAATTTCGGCAAGCACTTCCTTGGCCAGACGAGCCATGCTAAGGATGTGGTTTCCCCGCCGGTCAACGTAGTCTCTGAATGGAACAAACTGGAGAGGAAAGGAGAAAAGACAGCAAAATGAAATAAGAGAGGAGAGAAAACAAGGAGACTTGACGTTGACTTTCAACGTTTTATTTAGCGAGTCCCTATTCCTGACAGTCAATACAGCTGTGAAGGCGGCCATGTTGTTGGTCAAACCGTTGAATGTGGAGGGAGAGGAAACAGAGAGGGAAGGAGAACAGAGGAAACAAGGACAGAGGAAGGCAATAGCAAAGGAGGAAGGTGAGGGAACAAGGTGAGGAGATGAGAAACAAAGGAAATGGAGAAGAAAAGATATCGGAGCAAATTTAGAGAGGAGAGAAAACAAGGAGTTGAACAAAGGAGGTGAAAAGAGGAAAAGAGATAGCTGGAAAAGGGTGTTAGAAGAAGAGAGAAGAGTAAATTAAAAAAAGGGAAGAAAATAAGAGAGGAAAGGAAACAAGGAGCTGAGAACAGGAGGAAACAAGGATATAGGAGTGAATGATATGAATATAGGTGAGGGTATAAAAGGAGGAGAGGAGAAAAACAAAAGTAGTGGAAGAAAAAGGTAAAAAGGAAAATATTGAGCGCAGAAAAGGGGAATGGAGGAAACAAGGGATGAACTGTGAGGCAAAAAGAGCAGTGGAGAAAAAGGATAGGAGAAAAGAGTAGAGGAAACAAAATTAGGAATCCAGGTGAAATGGAAAAAATGCAAATAATGGAAGGGGCATGAAAGGAAGGAAGTAATGACAAGGAAAAGGAGAAGAGCGGAGATGAAGATAAAATGGGGGGAGATGTTTGATAAAATATCAGGTGAGAGGTGGTGAAAGAGAAGCGCAGAATGAAAAGGACATGGAGGAAAAGGTGAACATATTTAGAGGCGTGAGATGGACAGTCAAGGAGATAAAAAATGGCGGACTAAGATCAAGAGGACAGCAGAGGAACAAGTACCATGACCTCTTCCCATTAATCACAAAGCCTACATTACTCTGGACATTCTGCCGCGTCGGCCACGTCTACCTGAACAATGTCCCTCTCTGCGTATCGTCCTTGGGATGAGATCCTCTCCTCGTCCCCATCCAGCTCGATCATTTCTGTAGAGGAAAGCACATCAGTCACGCACAGCCAGTAGACCACTAAACCCAAGTTAGAGCTGCGGCGGGCAAACGCTGTCTGTGTTTTAATCTGCTGAAACCATTAGCGCGCCAATGGCTTACATTTCCTCGGGAGTGCTGGCGATGGCAAACGTGGCATGAGTTCACAGAATTTGTCTCGCTGAGCGTGAAGCTGGCGGGCTGCGAGTTGCACATAACGGTGCACAGGGGAGAGGGATGTTGGAATATGTGTGAGCACAACCCACGATGTGAACTGATGGGGCATCATGCAGCCGTGCACACTGACATCATGAGCGTGAAAAATCATTGTAACCCATTGACTCTGCAGGCTAATTGCTTATTGTGGGTGAACTCGTTTTTACAGTGGACTGCTCTGTGAATCGGCAACATGCCATCGCGGGAGAGAGGCGAGAGATGTATCCATTGTATGAACCCTTTAATGTACTGCTCAACTGTTTGGTTGGGCACATTTTGAGTCACTTTTTTTTACTGGAAAATGATGCGGGACCTGTTTATAATATGACCCAGTGGCAGCATGTATATGCTAAAGAATAAGGGGCCAATGATGGAGCCCTGGGGCACACCACAGGTCAAAGGGGCCATAAAGGAGAAGGCAAGAAAGTCTAAGAAATAAGAAGGTCTTATGAACTTGACTCAATGTTAAAGGGTGAGAGAGGAGTGAAATTAAGGGGTAGTAGAATGGAGCAGAGAAGAAAAGAAGCGCTGAACAATGTGGGAGACAAGATAGTGAGAATAAAGGCAAAGGATTATTGCATGCAATAAACAGTCACACACACACAAGCATGTGCACACGCACGCACATGCTCTTCACCCTGCTTACCGTCAAATTCTGCTGGTCCAACCCCAACTATTATAATTGACATGGGCAAAGACGCGGCCTGTATGGGGTGGAGGGAGACAGAATAGGAACATCAAAGCCAGGCTAGAAGCATTTGCTCTTTTCAGAATTTTGCTATCTTAAATGCTGCAGGCTTTCAGAGAAACACCCCGCAAATAACCGAATGTAAGCGAACATAGCGGGGAAGCTCAATAGCAAAATTCAATGCCATTGTTAAAATAGATGGGGGTTCACCCAATCTCATCTACACTGTGCAGCTGGGTTCATAAAGTCTCTCATGCAGGCCAGTTTGAGAGTTTTCTAATTTCATGCATCTGTAACTTTGTCTAAATCTCGCAAAGCTCGACAGCTTAGTCTATTTACATCTTCCCTGCAGCTGAACTGCAGCCCCGCATCACAATATTGCTTATTAAATCTTAGCCGAGTGGGACAGCAAAGTGGAGTTTGAGTGATGAATGATGTATGAAGGTTTTCCAGCGTTTCATAACTTCCTGTGTTTATTAGGTGAATGTCCAAATTGCTTGAGATATGAGGGTTGCGATTCCTCCGCGAGGTAGTAAATAATTACTCTCCAATCTTACTTTAGAATAACATTACATCACCTGGGGGGGGGGGGAGAGGAGGAAGCCTATGAATGCATATGAACAAACGCCATCAGGAGAGGACACAGCGCGCTGAACGTGTGAATAGCAGCTTTTTCAGTGAAGCAGTCATTTATCATGGTAGAGAGAACTAAAGCATGTTGAGCATCTGTTCAGTCTGTCAGAGGAAGGACAGACTGAACAGATGCTCAAACCTTAATGGGCTTCAAAAACGAAACCTCACTGTTTTCTTTCTTTCCACCTGTCTGCACGTATATTAATGGTTTTTGCCCTGAAATATCTCGATCGGTTTTTGAGGAGATGTAGACAAAGTATTCTTCGTTGCGAACGGACAAACAGATGGACGGATGAGGGTCCAAAACCAAAAGCAGCACTCCAACATGTGGCTGGATAACTCAAAGTTGAATATTCTGTGCAAGAATTTTCTGCAGGACCACTTCCACTATCAGTTTTCTTTCTTACTTGGTGTTGCCTTTCATTATACCTTTAAATTATTTCCGTCTTTCCCACACAGTACTGTTGAGAAAAACACAGAATTATGTCTGACGTTGAAAGTTCTTAGCTTTTATGCTTGTTTTATTATTATTATTATTATTAATTTTTTTAAAGCTTTTTTTAAATTTTCAATGTTTCTTAATGTTTTCAAACAATTTTTTATTATGTTGCAATGGTCTTTTGCACTTAGTGCCAATGTTCTTGAGTGTTTGTTTAAAGCACTTTGAATCGCCCTGTTGCTGAAATGTGCTCTATAAATAAAGTTGCCTTGCCTTGGGTTCAAATCCCCCTGAGGGTCTGAGGGTCTTTAGTCTGCATGCTGTCCCTGTGTTTGTTTAAGTTCCCTGCAAAAACATGATGAAGATGAAGCGGTGACTCTAGCGTGTGAATTGTGAGGTATGACGCTACTATTTCCCGTTCCAGCAGCTGTGATTAGAAAGCAGTGTTGGTGGAGCTGAAATAGAAGCATTGGAACATTGACGGAAACCTGCAGACGGGCCGCCGTCGCTCATTAGACGAGACAAATAAAAGAGAGAGGGAGGCAATAAAAGAGAAAAACAGCAGCTGAACTGCTTCTCATTTTCTCCCTATCATATTGTTTATTAGCTCATTAGAATCTACATCAGTGGCTGAACCTTCTTGCGACCTTGATTGTTTCACACTGCTGCCGTCAGTTAAATACTGGCAACCCCCTTCCATATTTACTGGAGAAGATGTCTGGGAATTTTGATCAATGAAACACACAGAGCTCATAGGTGGAGGTGGGTTGTGGTACCGTACATTAACAATGGACTCCTTGGTCTGCGCCATGTCTGTGATGACGCCGTCAGAGATGATGAGAAGAATGAAGTACTGAGAGCCGTTTGTCACCGCTGACGCATACCTGGACGGAGAAAGACGGCGGTTAAAAAAGAAATAGGCCGTATGGGGTTCTATTTAAATATAGTTGACATTGTGAGTAAAACAGGTCAAGTCAGTAGCAGGAACTTCCTGGATAGAATGTGGAAATTACAGAAACGGTCACATGATTCAATATGGTTCCATTTGGTAGACATTCTGTAACAGAGCAAACCTCATTTTGCCCCTCCCCCTTCCCCTCTCTGAAAGACAGTCTGCAATTATCGTCACATTTTAGTAACATTTAAAGTGATTCTGACTTTTTCTCCCCAGCAACAACCCATGCAAGAGAAGGCATTGGTCTCTGAAATGGAACTGCCTAAGTATGCAAAAGGAATTCCAGTGCAAACTGACAGTAAAGTCGGATTGGATCAAATTTTAGAAAAAAATTACAAGGTAAATCAAGGAGGGCATAACACCAGTGCTTTGAGATATCGTACCAGCGACATGTGAAGGATTGATGTTATATTTTTACAATCTGTAATGTTTTCATCCTCGTTCATACTGTAATTTAATTTAGTCCAACCATTGTCCTACCGATAAAAATGTTCAAAGAGGTATCGCTACGGTGGCAAAGATAACACATGCAAATAGACAAAAAAAGGGGAAATTAAGAACCCCGTCACAATGGAGGTTGTTTACCAAGAACCCTTAAAAGTTCTGAGCCGCTGAAGTCCCTTGAGGAAAAAAAATGTATCCTCTGCACACAAAATTATTTACTTTTATTCCATAAGTGTGTGTGGGTGAACAAAGCCACCAGAGAACATATAATGGACTGACCAGGCCTTATAAAGTTTTATGTTCTCTTTGAAATATTATACAATTGTTTTAAGAAACGCAACCCAAGGAAGACGGAGGGTTAGTTAATTTCATCAAGACAGAACACATACACAATCCCGACCAACCTTACCGCCGCTGTGATCTTTCAAAATAAGAGCATTTAAAAATATACTATACAGTAATATACTATAACAAAAAAAGATCGTAGATATAGGATCATCATCAGCAGGAATCTCTGACTGAGCATACTGAAGGACAACAGGCATGCAGCCTACCCTAATGTTTTTTTCAAAGACCGTTCCTGCCTTTGCAGTTCTGATTATATCTTATATTATATATAACCTATATGATATTAAGCTATGCACAACGCACAAGTTAAAAATGATTTTTTTAAGGGACTTCAGGGGCTCTGTATAAAAAAGTGACGAACCCCTTGATGTGCATTTTTAAATACTTTTTTGAGTGAATAAAAGAGATATGATACACCATCTTTCAATATGATATCTTTCCACCTTGTTACGCGTGCTTAATGGCCGGGTTGTGTGCTCATGTGACTTAGAATAGATCCTCATGCATCGTTGTCATTTCAACAAACTAAATTCAATAATAACTCTAACACACACAGTACCCAAAGCTACAGTCAAGGTTTATTATAATAGCTTAAGATTTTTAATCCACCTCAGTGCTATAATTGTCTTCCCGTGTCGCGATGACAACGTGTGCACATTGAAAGTCAGCTAAAAAATCAATTTCTGCTTGTTTCCGCATGGTGTTACACCTTGATTGAAGTAGAATCTGATGCGTTTATCAGTAATGGAAACTCCTCAATTCTGCCATTTTGGTCTTGAATCAGTCTCTTAAGCTATGTTAAGTGTATGTTAGGGTCATTGTCAAATGTCTTTATTTTGAACAGGATGATTAGGTTTTTATTTATAAGTCACATGACCTGGAAGTTAGGCGAAGCAAACACGGCGGATAAGAACAATATATGAAAAGTTAGTGAATTTATATCTGTGTCATTTACTCAATGAAGGATTAAAAAGTGCATCCTAGGATTAATCACTGATAAGGGCTTTTTCCGCGGGGAGTTTCCAAATGCTGCTTGTTTGTTGACAAATTGATTAAGATGTTTTCTTTATATGCTTGTCTTATATTAACCTGTAGCGCCTATTTTGAATTAAGGATCTTCACCAACACCAGTCCTGATCATAAATACAATGTGACTATGATAAAAATTAGATTAGATTTGAAAAAATAAATAAATACTCTTACCTTCCATGAGAACATAGAATCTATCTTTCCTGAGATAAAATACTATCTATAAATATTATTTTACACTTTTACTGACTTAATGATTATAATTAACATCCGTCATGATATTAATATTAATATAAATACATTAATTTACATTAATTCAGGATTTTATTTTAGGATTTAGGATAGCATTTAATTTCCCTATGTGTCTCAAAAATGCTAGTTTTAGATATAAAAAATAAAAACAACAACTCTGAGGCTGAAATCCTGGAAGAAAGCCTAACAAGATGGAATGCATCTTTTTCTTCTTCTCTGAATCGATCAAAAATGTTGACATTTTTGTCCCTAACATGAAGTCAGGAAAAAAAGTTGCTTACAGAGTAAGTTATTGACACATTTTAATATCTGAGGTTGAAATGAAACAATTCCCCTAGATAAACACAACCTTTCCAAAACTGATAACAATAACAGCCAAAACCATCAAAAAGATTTAAAGTGAAAAGAAAAAAATGTCCCGAGTGAGGGACGAGGTTTAAACAGAGTAATCTTTCACTCAGGTTTATTATTAGCGCTAGAATAACAGTGGTGGTACTTTCTGTTCCATAAAACAGTGTAAAAGGTTTGAAGTGATGTCAGATATACTGACAATTTATGTTAAACCACACTCTAAGGCACAAACAGGCAATTAGCAATGTGACATGACTTTGTGTCTTTTTTTTCTTTTTTTTTTAAACCCCGCTCTTCCGGGTTTTGACTCAGATGCTCCACAGTAGTGAGCGCTGAACAATGCTGCTATTCTCAGGCTGAGTGGGCGGATGGCACTCGCAGGGAGGGAAAGAAAGAGAGAGATGGGATGTGAAAGCCTATGATGAAAGGTGGAGAAAGTGTTTTTTTACAGTCAGTCTTCAGGATCATGAAACATGATCCGGGAAAAGAAAATGTCAGGTGGAGGTCACAAAATACAGTACCACAAAATTGCACGAAATTTCTTTTCTCGGCATCTCATCTTTTCCACCTCAGTAAAAATGTGAAAACCCACATGTCTAGCGATTCAGGTGTGATGAATATTTTAGAGATGGTACATGTTTTTGTACTGGTGTCTATGGAGATTCATGTTTGTGAAATGGTGGGAGGTGTGACATTCTCAACAATGGTTTTATTTTACTGCGCATGAGGTTCTGCTGCACCTGGCAGCAGCCCATCAGTCAGAGCGGTTCCCCACTGAAGGGCCGTTCACGATTTCTGCACGTGTCCAAACCATTCACAGTAAGTATTGATTGCTCATAGGTCAGGGGGGACAATCTTAAGCCCCTCCATTCTGCCCCACAGATTGCTTTACAGCTGCCCGTACACACACACACACACACACACACACACACACACACACACACACACACACACACACACACACACACACACGCATACACACAGCTTGAATTCACCAAAGCCAATAGATCCCATAGAAATTTCTCAGTAGCCTGGCACTTTTGTGTCCGCCTACATGTTCCACATGCCTGGCTTTGATTATAGTAGACCTACCTGGCCACATGGTTAATGACAGGGGAGAAGTGGGTGGGTCCATACAGGCGTACAGATTTGAGACTCTGGTAATAGGCCTCCATCACCCCCTCGATACCACTGCAGTATGGGTTCTGTGGATTACCATTCTGGGGGAAAAAGCACAAAAACAAAACAGGAAGATAAGCGTTTTTAATTTTAAATTACTGAGATGTATGGTCATCCGGCAAACAACTCAAAAGGGGCATTGCACCTTTTTTTGCCTGGAGGATGAGTCTACGTTTGGGTTGTATCAATTCCTGCCTGTGAGAAGCTTTTGGATTTAATAAGAGTTTCGGTCTGAAGAAAAAAAAATCAAAGTGGAGCCATACGCTCATCGCTCTCTGATCTTGTTCTTAGTAGTTTAGAAATAACAAGGCCAGAAGGGAGAAGCTGACACTTTATTGCACTTGATGTGTGCAGCCAAATTAACAACAGTGCGATAAAGAACACTCATTTAAGTGAATAGCATCGTTATCAATCTAGGACATCGGTGTCATGACGCACAATGAGCTAGATAATTCATTGAAATTAAGATCTCTCTTTTACAGAAAGTTACCCTGATCAGCCTTAACATTATAACCACTGACAGGAGAATTTACTAACAATGGATAATTAACTATTATTGGTACTTAAAACACCCAGAACATGATACTTTAAGAATATCTTCTTCTTTTTTTTATTCAGGTGAAACTGGAGAGAATGGACAATTTTTGATGTGACAATGTTATTATTTTTAATCATCAAAATAAAACACATAACCAATCAATAAAATGATAACCTCTGAAAGGTAAAGTGAATAACATTTATTATTTCTGTATAATTGCACCCATTATACAGAAACCATAGATCATATTTATCTTGTAGTCGTGATGGAAGAGGGAAAAGAAACGGGAAAGCTTATGGATCTGAGTGACTTTGACAAGGACCGTATTGTGATGTCTAGATGATTAATTTGGCATAGCGTTTATTTACCCTTGCCGACACAAACCCGCCCATTTATCCGGGTTTGGGACCGGAGCTAGAGGTTGCTGGTAGCACTAAGGACCTCGCCAAACCACCACACACTCTTTTAACTGGTATTTTAACCTCATCTCTAGCACCAAAGTCAGTTGCTTAAAGGACTGCTGCAAAAAATTTTTTTGATGGCGTATACCACATCGCCTATTCAGACGTCTTCTGGAGTCCATTCCTTGACGGTTCATTGCTGTTTGGGTGAAAAGAGGGGGACCAACCCGATATTATAACTAATCGATTCTATTTAAATATATATTTTTAATAAGGGGTGTGTAGGGTTATATGAAATGTCTCTGCTGCTGCAACACAAGTCAAATTTATTTGAACTCTCTCAAAGCCTTTAGTCTTTTTTGATATGACTTTCAACCGTCATTCCATCCTCTAATTCTTTTCCTACAAAAAATTCCACATAATTGTCTCTCCTTTTAGGATGTTTCAGTGGGTCAGTGGGAAGTTTCTTCGGCCCTCTGCCTGCTTTAAGTATTCATAATTATTATTCAGACACAGCATACCGCTGTTATTGTTTAAATGTCTGTCAGCAAGTTTTTTTGAGAAATCTGTTGAATATATTCAAGAGGAATTGAAATAACATCAAGATTAGAATTAAACTGAACACACTTTGTTTTGATATATGCAGTGACAGCCAATAATAAGAATACAGCTACCCTAAGGGGGAAAAGATAACATATTTTTAGACTTTTATTTCCTTCACAGAGAAAGGAATAGGGATTTATTTTGAAAACAGTCCTGTTTTTTAAGTAAACGGTAGTCTAACAAGATTACATGCACGCTCCAGGACATCATAAATGGCCACCAGAGGCCTAAAACATCAATAATGCTTCAATGTTATGAAAAATGATTGCATAGTCTAAGAGCCAGTCGAGGGTTGAAAGCCCTTCAGGTGGTGAAATTCAATCATACATCGAACATATTACACATATATTAGGGAAATGTTGACAGTTTAATTCTTTTGTCGCAGCTGGGTAAAACGGAGAAATATTCCGGTGGAAATCTGAGACCTACAGAGGAAGCAGGAAGACAAAGTGTTTTGAGAATGACTTGTTTCATAGAAGCTCTTCTGGATTTTAAAGTAACGCTTGTTTTAATATCCCAACACAACGTATTTTGGAAATATCCAAAATGATTCAACAGACCCTCTGGTTGACAAGATTTGAGATATTCAAAAGAATTAAACTACATATCATATAGTCCAACACCATATTTGGCCTTCTAATGAAACAAAAGTATTATTATAACCACATGATTGCCCATGAGAACAAACATGAGACTTTGCCTTTTGAATGGAGATGACATTATGTGGTCAGATTCAGTGGTGCCTTCCTCACACTGCAGCTACACAGCTGCAGTCTTCCTCTTTAAGGGATGAGTGAGTGAGTTAAATATGCTTAATGGTGAGATTAATTGCATTTGTGCCTCGTCTTAAGGTTCGGCGCCTCTGGGGAGGCTGTGACCTACCGCTGAGCAGCTGTAACGGCGTAAACGCCTCTGGAGGAACATCTGGTAGTGACGGTGGACAAGTAATGGCTGAAGGGTGGTCAGGGTGTCAGGAGCCCTGTAGGACATCCCAATGGGAAGGTCCAACAGGGCTTCATCAGTTGCACTAAGACATCGCAGTTTCATGCACACTGCGGACAGTGTGACAGGAGTAAGAGACACGCTGATGTGTTTTTATTTGTTATTTTTATCACTTCTCCGATTTCATTAAAACTTTGATTCATTTATTTATACAGTGCCTCCAAATTTTTGGCACCCTTTAAAAAAGGGAATAAAATGTCCTTATGATCTATAATTAATTCAAATTATTGACAAAAAATCTAACCTCCTACTCAAGTAACAAAATTTAAAAACATTACATTGAGAGCACATGGAAAAGATCTGAGACCATTCCTCCGCACAGAATCTCTCCAACTCCTTCAGATTCTGAGGTCGACGCTTGTGGACTCTCCTCTCCAGACTTCACATTGGGTATGAGGGGCTTTTCTCTACAGTTTCCCCTCTTGCTACGCCACACCCATCTTTGATGGGTTTTGCCAAAGCTCTAATTTGGTCTCACCGGACCAATAACTTTATTCCGTCGAAGTCCCAGCGGTGTTTGTCAAACTGTAGATACTTTTGCTTGTGTGTGAATGACAGCAAAGACTTTTATCATGCTACCCTCTCAAACATTTTGTGTTGGGGTAGGTGCTGTCTGATGGTGTAAAGGAGACTTCCTAACTCGAGATTCAACTGACTGCTGTAATTCTCTAGCTGTAATCCTCGGAGAGGATGCCAGTCGAACCATCCTCCTCAGAGTGTGTAGACCCCACACATATTTATACCCCAGTAAAACAGGAAATCATTATTCATCACTTCAGAGTTCCTACTCTAACAGGTGAACCTAAAAATATAAAACAGGAGTGGAAATGTGCTTCAGCTACCTTTTAATCACAGCATTTCCAAGGGGTGGCAATAATTGTCAATTTTGTTACAGATTTTTGTAAACTTTTTGAATTGTATATCATGAGTATAGACATTGAAGAAATGTATTGGATCTCATTTGAGCAACGTTTTTAATATGTGCCGATAAAATCAGGGCCTTGTATTTTCTGACAAATTTTAGGAATTTCTTAAGGGTTTCTAGTATAAGTCTTACAGGTGAGCATCCGCAGAGGTTAACGTGTGTGAGGCTTTTGGAACGTGTTAGCATGCTGACAGTAGCATTGAGCTCACAAGATCAAGAATGTTGCTGCACTTATGCTGACCAGATCCAGTTAAGAGCGGTAGGGTATGACCAGGGATAGGGTCATGGGCGCCAAAGACAGACTGATGCACTTGACGAGGTAACCCATGTTGTCTGAACCCACAAAAGAGGAAATGTACACCAAACTTCTCAAAAACCTAATCCTGGTTCTGACAGAAAGGTCAGAACACACAGTGTACCTCAGATTACTGCATATGTGGGGGTTATTTAGCATTCTCATCACTGCAAGAACAGTGCAATCTTCCTTCTTCCTGCTTTGGTTCAGAAGCATTTTCTTATATATATTATACATAAATTTTATACTCTAAATCAACTGTAATTTTCTTATAGATCCGACATGGTGAACTCTTCTTACACTTTGAAAAAGAAAAAAAAACAGGCCACTATTTGTTAAACGTAAGCATATACAGATAAATGGATGCACACATTCATTTAAATGCTCATCAAATACGTACCTCTGAATACATGATGAATAAATGACACGTATATGTATTTGAACATGTGGATGTCTGGATTTTTAGATGATCTCCTCACCAGGGCAAACTCATGTGACACCCGACCATCTGGGGGAAGTTTGGCTCCAAATCCTAACGCAGGAAACATCTTGTCACTGTCGTAGTCCTGGATGATCTCTCCAACGGCACGCAGTGCCATGGCGTAGTCATTCAGCTGGTACGGGCTCATGTAATGGAGCGAGGTGGGCTGGGAAGGGTTGCCTGGGACCAGAATGGTTCAAGAAGAGGAAAAAACCCCACATCAGCATCAAATTCTAATTATGGCTGCATCTTCTGTGAGTTGTATTAAATTAAACAGGGGAATGGGTGGAAGGGGGTTAAAATGCAAATTGGAGTTTTAGTTGCAAAAACATTTCTCCAAGGCACAGCTGCAACAGAAGAACATAATCTCACTGCTTGCCTCAAACCACAGCGGGTAGTGTGGGAAATCCACAATATCACAGCTCAGCCAAGAAAATTAAGCAGCTGTTATTCAAGTACTGTACGAACAGAATCATGAGCTAGGCTAATGTGAACCCAGTTTTTCTCTCCTGCAGGCAAAAATCAATAAGGATTAGCAATGCAGAGCAGTGAGATCCTAAGATCATAACTTTGATTTATCTTTTCTGTAGATAAATGTAAAGAAGCTGATGACTTCTTTGATGACTTGAAGAAATTACAAGTCAAGGATAGATGAAATGATTCACAATGAAGTCATTTGTCCTTTTTTGGCACTACAAAGGATAAGAGCATAGATATAGGTCATTACAGCGCAAACCGCCAAGGCCTCTCAGTTTCCCCGTTGCATCATTGTTCCTAAAGGTAGTAATATCACAATAGTTTGACCCTCATAGTATGACACCTTGACCATAAGAACCTACCACTACGATGTGGACTTGTTATTAGTTTGACAGACATTCAGCAAAAACTATATTTCACAAATTTTTGGTAAACTCCAGGACCCGACAGAATGAGCATTTCCCGTGAAAAAGCCCCCAATCCCATGCATTGTACAAGCAATCTCCCTGATTGAACTCCTCAAATTAATTGTGAAATTATGTTCACAGTATTTTTCATAAAGAAAGTCCCCCTGGTTATTAAACTATGAAATATGATATGATACAGGATAAATATCCTCGAGTCGATTCACGTGCACCAAATTTGGACCAAATCGCACCAACGGTTGAGAAATTATGGCCTGAAAATTTTTAGACGTAAAAAAACATTGCTTTTGCATTTCTAGAATGTTTCATTAAATATCATTTTTATCATGTCATTAAATTTTAGTAGGATGTTTGCATTTTGGTCGTGTATTTTGAACTGAAATGTAGCAATTATTTAATATTTCTCAAGTACAAATTGATCAGATTATTTGTTAAGTTTTGGGCGGGAAAAAGTCTTTAAGCTACTAAAATGATGTAAGAAACAGGCTTCTCTTAATACTCAGGTAGTAGTTAGTTGTTTTAGGATCTTTAGGATATCTTGACAGATATTGAAATAAAAATGTTATTGATGCAAACTCTGTGAAATCAACAAACATCATTTAAAATCCCAAATAATTTATATAATGTCTTATTCAAACTGTTTATTTACATCCTGTGACTCTTAATACATCTTGTAACCTCTGTGTAGCATCAGCCCATTAGTTCTATCCGGAGATGTAAATCTTAAAAATGGGTCGGTCTGAAGCACTTAAATAATGTATTCCCTAAAACAGCTGTGAACATCACTTCGCCAAACTAAATAAATAAATTGAATACTTTAACTTTTTTAATGAGCAGTGGAGCTATACTAGACTTTGCATATACAAACAAATATGTTTGGTGCCTTCATCTTTTTTATTATAAGGAATGTACCTCATCTATTCATTGGCGATAAATGTTAATGGCCTTCATTGTGCAATAATACAAAGTAACTGAGGCAATTGTTAAAGTCTTTTAGTGGTTTTGCAAATATGAGCAACTGCGACTCAAAGACTCAAAATACCAACAAAGGATAAATTATGTTATCATATGAATAATATTGCTATTATTTCCTCCATTTTCAACGCCAGAGTGTGGGTGAAGACAGTCTCTCATTTCTGCTGTCCCATAATGACGTCGGCTAAATTGTACTGCATTTATTAACTTACTAAATCATCTAGAATGAGATCAGCACTTATATATGAATATGTATATATAAATATATATATATAAATATACAACAAAGTTTTCACCACAGTTTTTCGTAAACACTGACTAAATGATGAAACGGAGATGTGAAGATGAAGCTCCTGCTGTTAATAAAACATCATCCTCAGATATTGACATGATTATTTTGACTTGACGCTCAAATAATTGCCCAAACCCTCGGCTGCTTTTTTTTCTTTTTTTCACTGATTAGGTGTCATCAGAGTGAGATAATTCAAAGTGACATCAAATAAAGACCTGAGTGTCAGCCTCCAGAGTTTTATCTGTTCGATGCGATACTTAAACGATCCCAATGATAAGAGCAAAGCTTTGGACACTTACCATTTGATGCTGTGAAATCAATCGCCACTGTGAAATTAATCTGCGTCCTACAAGAGAAAAATAAGTCACATCAGGAGTTACGTCGAATCATCAATCACGCTAGATTACACCACAGCATGTTTCAAAGCGTGCCGCAGCGGGCAATTAAGCAGCGGGTTATCGGCTGCTGTCCGTCTTAATATTTGAGCGAGGAGATAAATGCAGTGGAGTAATCCTCTCAGCGGAGCCTACGCTACATCTCCACTGCAAGGGACTCTGGACTTAATCATGAAAGTGATGCTTAATCTCTGCAGAATCAAATGCTGCCCGCATTTATTGGGAACCTACCCCCCTCTGATGTAGTCCAGGAAGGAGAGCTCAGTGTCTACCAGGCAGGACAGGAGCGTGACCTGCAAGAAAGAACAGTGCAGGAATTAGGCCCATCCCATGTCCTCTACTCTGAATACAAGCTTTTTACCACCCATTAGGGGACAATATGGAAGACCAGAACGTTGATTCAGGAGTTTCAAAACCTCATTCAAACAATAATGTAGACACAGTCTGGTTCCGTAACCTAACTATGTTAAGTATTGGACGGGCTGTATGGTATGGTATGGTACGGTTTATGAGGGTTTGTGCAATATTGTTCCAAAGTGCCATGTGTGGCCATGTGTAAGGTTGTGTGAGCCCAAGAAAAAACATCACATCACACTGTTTCATATGAAGTACAGGGATCAATGTTGACGCCTGAACAGCCAGTCAGTGTAGATTAAAACAACGATCATCCATCAGGATAAGTGGTTACAGAAAATGGACGGATAGATGATAGTTTAACATTTATCGCAGCTGACATTGGGCGAGAGGCTGGGTTCACACTGGACGAGTCACCAGCTCATCAGGGGGCCGACACATAGAAGCAAACAACCACTCACTTACAGACACACCTACGGGGAGTTTAGAGTCACCAGTTTACCTACTCTGCATGTTGTTGGACTGTTTGACAAAGCCAGAGTAGCCAAGAGAACCCATGCAAACACTGGTAGAACATACAAAGCCCAAACAGAATTGCCCACAGTTCCCAGGTGGATTTGAAACCAGAACCTTCTTGCTGTGAGGTGACAGCTCTACCTGGTAGGGGAGATACAATGATCAAGAATAATGTTCACCCATGGCGAGGCTGAACAAAATATGGGAACGTGGTCAGCCGATAACTGAAAAACTATTTAATGGATTACTTGCAAATGTTATATCTCCATAGAGTGCGAGGAAGAACTGGATTGTTTTAAATAAAAGTCCGTTCTACATTTCTGACACTAGGGGGAGATTTATCTCCAAAGGCTGTAGCTCAGAGGGTCCCTCGACCAGGAGGTCGTTGGTTCGATACCAGCCCCTTGCAGCTAGAGACTCTGAAGCCCAGTTTGCTACGGATGGCGACCCACTGCTCTTCAGGTATGGGTCAAATGTAGAGACCAAATTTTGCTATGTTGAATGTTTTGCTATCTTCTTTTTAATCTCCCAAGGATAATAAATTCTAACTTTAGAGCTTGTAGTCAGGTTCGGTACTTTAAATTCCTGTCACTGCTGAAACCGCTGTCACGCATCAAAGCGTAGCATGAGATTATGAGGTTGTCCATGTGGGTCACATCTAATGGTGAGTTCACACTAAAAGCAAAGTGAATTTTTTGCATTACACGTGTGTGCAACGAATTATAAAGTTTAACAATGATAGTTTAACACTATCATAGTTAAACTTTATAACTGATCTGTGGTTCACCTGGATTCTAAAACGTTGGGGTGGTTTCCACAGATCATCAATCAACTAGTGGATTCCATACTTTATCTGTGTTTAATATACAGATAAAGTAAAAGCCACTCGATAAAAAAAGGAAATGTAGACATAAGATTAGATCAAAATCTTTTTTTTTTTGCATGAAAAATGTCATCAGGTGGGGCTCTTGACTGACCGTTCCTGAGTTGAGGTACTTTTTCTTCTTCTTCCCTTTTTTCTTTGGATTTAGCACCTGTGGAGAAAACACAAACTTGAATCCTTTTACCTAGCAGTGGATGACACAAAGAGCAGCTTAAAATATATACAACAAAAAAACCCTCATTAAATTCAGCTTATTAAAAGAAAATGTTTCAGTTAATTTCCTTTCAATATTCTGACACCGGCCATTGCTTCCAAAAGACTACTGAAATCATTAAAGACCACAGATGCCTCTTAAAAAACGCTCATGTTGCCAAGGTATTGGGTTTCCCTGTTCTTCGTTGAAAGTTTTTTCCCCCCTTTTTATTTACACTTCCTGTCCTATTGTTTCAATTCTCCAGGATTAGACCTCCTTTCTATGAAACATTTTTAGCTAAAAATAAAAAAAAATAAAAAAATAATTTGCTTTTCAAAAAGTTCCACATTCACACAATGACTGATTAACTTTATTCTGAATGTTTCTAACATGATTCCTTTGACACGGTGTTTGGATAACCTGTGTACTGAACCCATTTCTGCGTCTTACCAGACTTCTCCCCTCCTCCCCCCTCACTTTTACTCAGGTCCTCCTTTTGACCTCATCCTATGTAGACACCGTTTGCCTGTGCTGGACTGCGGTTAACCATCTATAGGCTTTTTAAACATTGGGTGATATCACAGACGCTACCAACCCTCCCATGTCCCAGATATGTATGGGTCAGCATTTTTGCAGAGAATTCAGAAAAGCAGGTGATAAGCGCTGGAAGAAAAACGGCGTGTCTGGCATCACATGCCACTTCCCCCACTTCCTCCCTGCAGTAAGTGATTACGATTATGCTTGATAAGCACCTTTTCTGACTTTTGACCTGCAGTGCATTACGGTTTGCGCACTAAAAGCTGCGCTTTAAGTTAATGGACAGGTCAGCGAGCATTAGAAAAAGAGAGTCTTTTAGGAACTGATACCGGCTCCACAGCATGTACTGCATGTACTGGAGTAAATTATGTATTTTAATGCAGCTCAGGCATCGTAGAATTACTGACAGGAGTTGTCATATAGACCAGAAATATAGGCCTGTCCATTTAAAATGAGCATTTATGCCCTCAAAATCGATAAAAGGCTGCTGAATCCGTATGAAGCGGAGAGACATTCGTGACAGGACCAAGCAGAAAATTCTATATTCAATAAGCGTATGAAAATATTGGCTGTGCTGAGTGTATGTGAGCCTACATTACAAACGAGATGGAGCTAGCGTAGTGTAAATACACAAATAATAAACACATGAGCCGGGTTCTGATGCATGAATGTGTCTTCGTTTTGGGAATGAGAAGAAGTATTATGTGAAGAAGTATTATGGGTTTTTTTATGTTACTTATTTTGCTTTGTTGTTATTTATTATTATTATTATTATTATTATTATGTTTTTTATTTTGATTATGCAGTGGGCTATTTCATTTGACATATTTAAATGTTATTCTATTACATGTTTGAAATAAAGACCTCATTCATTCAAAGCATTATTCATGTGCATTAAGTTTCAGATTAAGAATAAAATGGAAGTGCAGATTACATCTTGCAGGTTGGCAGATTGTTTGCACTAAAAGATAAACTTCACAGGTAATCTTTTATCTCATTCATGCATGACATGAAAAAAACACACACCATTGATCTTCCTGCACAAACTACTCTGAGCGTCTCAGAGGACGATTCTGAAAAGTGAGAATATTCTGTCTGGTCCTCACCACTCTGTCTCTGTAGTTTCTATGATTATGACGGGGGTCAGATTATTGTGCTGAAAGTGTGTGTGCTTGTGTGTGTAGTATATTACCTCATAGATGTGAAACTGTGACTGGTTTCTGGACATTTCTCTGTAGCTGGTACTGAACTCCCCGATAAAGTCATGGCTGCAAAAACAAACACAGTTTACACGGACCCATAATGCCATAGAGATAGAGTTTGAATCAAGTTTTGAAATGCATCTTGGGGCAAAATACTTTTGACATGTCAAAAACTGTCTGTTAAAATCACCAGTGAAGGACCAAAACGTCCCCCTGAATAGTGGGAATAACTCATTTCAGAACATAAATACTGTCTTTACCCCCCGTTTAACATTTTTATCTGACTATAACACCAAATGCACTCATGTTTTCAGGGAAATTAAGAGTTAATCAGTAGGAATTGGTACATTTACATCTTCTAGTGGCATGTCACAATATACTTCATAGTTAATTATAACATTTACGTCAGGGACTTATACCCTATTGATAGATGGTGCATCATAGCGTGAAATGCAGACATGGTTACTTCAGATCAACAGCACAAGGATATAGAGGATTTCTGCCTCACCCGCCATCTCTGTCCCAGTCGTACACCTCCACCTTAATGCTCCTTTGGGGAAGGAGGAGAGGAGAGGAAAATCACATTAAAAATCTCTGCTTAGAAAGCTGGCAACATGTCTGTGGAAGGACACGCCTGACTGGACAAGACAACAGAACACCAGAGAGGAATGTTAAGAGGTATTTTAGTGAAGGTCGTTATCAGTTTATTCAGCTGTGAAACAGGGGCGGACAAATCCTACCTATTGCTATTCCTGAGTTTTAGGTTGTGTTCAATTATATTTTAAAGGAAGGTATTGCCATATATCTATTGTCTGTCAAGGTTCTCATTGATCAAGGTCTCAGTGATGCTTGAAAGGTAAATCCGAAGCGTGGAAGTGAGGTGTGTGAAACAGAGGGTCGTTACAAGAATAAAGTTTACCACACATCACTTATCAGTTAATCATAAGAGACAAGGTTGTCTTGATTTTCTGCTGGGTAAACACGTGAGCCTGTAGCATAATGAGATTCCAGGTGTGAATGATGGTGAAACTCTCTGGGGAGAGATGCTGTGACTACAATGTATGTGTGCGACACAGTAGGTGGTGATGGAGACCCTGTTTAGAGGCGGCTGTTCCGGTTTAAGGTAGATGTTGCTTTGGATTCATCCTTCAAGGATGCTAATGCTATCTAACAACTCAAGAGTTGATTGTGTGACGGTTAAATACTGTGCTTGTTCAATATCAAACTGTGGCGCCTGCAGGCTTATTTTGATATGATGATGAGCAGCCAATCAGTCGCAGTATGACTGTACCCTGCTGGTTAAACGCATGCACTGCACCGTGGTTCCTGTTTCACACACAAACACACACACACACACACACACACGCACACACACACAAACACACAGCAAGCATGAGATAACATGGCTACAAAAACTTTCGCCTTGGTATTAATCAACTCGGGGTTTTTCATTTTGAAGTGTCTGATAAAGCCTTACTGGTGTTACAAATTGTGAGCTTAGTGTTTTCTTCACTCAGGGTGAAGGATTTCAGAACAGGGGAGATGTTTTTTAGCCATGGCAGCTCATACTTAGTGTGCGTTTACATATGTATATGTGTAAACGGCACTGAATCGGCATCAGTTGGGATGCTCTGCCGATCACTTATCACAATAAAACTATTATGAATACTGTATATTCATAATTTGCCTTATTTTTACAAACACGGCAGGAACACAGTAGAGCAGTACCTTCAGTGTTCAGATCACAAGACTGAGGTTTCAATTCTCCACAAGTCTAAACATTATGTCCCAAAGTGCTTGCGATGCTTTTGCCAGCATCATGCTCAGTATCTAGCGTCCGTTGGTGTGTACGGACGAACACGTGAGAAAAACCTCTTAGAGTAAATGCAGCCGTTTATCTTGACAAGCTCGATTTGCACCATTATATAAATCAGAAGCTAGCATAACTAGAGCTTCTAAGTGTAACATCACAGCACCAACTCATCAACTCAATGTGTACTCGCGAAAGGTGTTATTACTTATTACTTATTACAGGTGCAAAACTTCAAACATTGTTGTTGGCATCCTCAGGTGTTGTTTTTTAATTACAGTATCTGTTAGCTAACAGATGCTAAGCAGAGTTGCAATTATATGGTGGCAGCATCAAAACCCAGTGAAATTTAAAACAATATAATAATTTCAACAACTTCTTCAAACTCATGTTTCTGTTTGTGGGATTCCGCCCTGTCTGGTACCGTACCTGTGATAGTCTCCGTTACACAGTGCCCGCACAGGAATTTTAAAAGCCTGCCAGACCGGATCCAAAGTGTTCTTCACCACTTCTGTTTTATGGCAGATGGTAAACCTGCGAGACACACAAACACGTATGAGATCAGATGAGGAATTTACCTTCAAGCCCAACAGAAAATCCTCTTTATTATTTGCTTTTTAACTCGGAAATATTGTCAAGCCTAATATTAAAGGTAAAGGAGTTTAAAGAAAACATCACAAATGCTCATTTTCAATCTTGGATCTTATCTTAATGTGGATTTAGAGCCCATTTCTCCCGTTTGAGCTCTCTACAACGCTCCCCTTCTTTTCTGGGGTTGTGGATAAAGGACTGACGTGTTACATCCTTCAAAGCTCTCGCTATCCAGAGCTGAGATACACGACTACAACAGCTTTAATTACAAAAAACATTCTTACTATGACTAGGATTCCTACTAAGACAGCAAATCTGAGCACCGCTGGAACTGCTCCGTCACACCCTTTAGTTCTACTATTTCTTATACAAAGCTTTTGCTACAATGACTTTATCTCAAGTGCAAACCAATTAATCAATACCAGCTGTTAATGTTGCTAGGCAACAGAAGAGGTGCTTTTTGACAGGTAATTCTACATCGAACCAGCACTTCTCATGTAACAGCACTCAGCGATAAATGACGCCAGAGAGGGAGGGCGTCACACAGAGAGCTCTGCAGTACGCTTTCTTCAGGTATTTAATGTTTTTTGAGAGTAGAAAGGTTGTTTCCCGATCGGAAGAACAGCGGGTCAGTGGTTCGATTCCAGCAGTCCACATGTTGAGTCCTTAAACAAGACCCGGAATCCAAATATAATGAGAAATAATTCCACTATGTTGTACTGTGTATGACAGAATGTGGTAAATAATGTTTATAATATTGTTATTGTTTCTACGTTTTAAGTTGATGCATGAGGTAGTTATAGGCAGGTTAAACAACTGTAATTATGTCAAAGAAGAGAAGGAGACATTATGGAGTCATCATTGCATTCGCTGTAACTCAAAAGCTATTTCATGGACATTTTCAAATTTCATATGCGTATAGACCTTAGAGCAGGGAAAAAGTGCATTGATTTTTGGAAAGGTCAGTTGCATATTTCCTCCACTAGGGGGGCCTTATCTACAAAAGCTAATCACCCAACTGTTGATTCGATTTAGTCCAAATTTTCTCACTAGGGGAGCTTCATTGCAAAAAAATTCCCAACATTATGTCAGATTACATTCAAATTGGCTTGTATGAACGTACACAAGACAATATATCTTGTATAGAGATGCATTTTCACTATAATAGTTCATATTTTACTAATTGTGGGAGCATTTTGTGGAATGCTTTTTTTTCTTTTTTCTTTTTTTACTGAGTTAAAAAACAAAAATATTAACTTCATCCATCTCCATTATTGAGTCCCTATTGGATCTTATCTTATAGCATGTTGAGGACTTCACAGACGCTCACAGATTCTTTGCAGAAGGTCATAAAAACGGCCAAAAAAAATCAATGGCTGCCCTGGAGAATATCTCCATCTCTCAGTGCCTCTGCTGAACCAGGAAAAATAATAAGGGATCATTCCCATCCTGGACACAAACTGTTCACATTACCTCCGTCTGGACAGAGGTACAGGAGCATAAAGACCCAAAAACAGTTTCTGGGCTATCAGAACCCGGATTTTTTAAGTTTGTACTATTTACTCAAACTTTTGTTTAATCTTTTCTCAAAGGAGAGCACAGGAAAAAGTGATTTACAGAGCCGATATGTGTTATTTTAAAAGTTAAAACACCTAAAGTATTCCGTACAGCATGATCTTTGGCTGTTATAACCAGATCCTGTTCTTTTTTTCTGTCTGCAGCACCTAGTCTGGTTCTTTGTAGCCGCGGGTTGTGACAGCAGCACGCCTGCTGAACATTTAGGCTGCTTCAGTAAATACCCAGCTGCACTAAAAGAGAATGTGTGTCTTCACTAAGACGTTGAAGTTGAATGAATAAAGGCCTCTGCGGGGCAAAAGAAACTGCGACCTCCCCTCAGAGTTTTCACTCATCTCCAGCGTGTCCGTCCTCTCTCCCTTTATTATCCCCTCCTTGTCAAATCCGCCCTATTATCTCTCCTCATCCCTCCGTCTGCTACTTATCCTGTTAAAGGCTCGGCGACATAAGTCACATTTTCACAATCAAGCATTATGTAACCTCATATAGGCAGTTTAGACCATATATCCTCTGTATGGGAGCTTTTTAGAGCATGAAAAATCCTGCATGCGTGTATTTCAGGCATCTTTACGTGCCGTGTGCATGTGCTCACAACCGAGATCGCCGCTTCTATTCAGCAAATTGATGCCAGCAAATACCACAGAGGAAGCCGCTTGTCAACTTACGATCCGTCTTCGTTACTGCGGTAGAAGACAAGGAAAGGATCAGACTTTCCAAAGAAGTCCTTCTTATCCAGCTTGTTACCACAAAACTGTAACAGAACCGACTCCTGAAAGAAGGGAAGCAAACCAAACACAAGGCGTTACTTGGATTAGAGGAGTTACAATTTGGCCAACTTGATGATGAAGGGTTGGATCATTTCTCTGTGCAATAACTGCCTGTTTGATACTGGGTTTTTTTTAGCTGCTGATACACTTCACAACAAAGTTGATATTTGGAATCGCAGATCTCTGGGAGAAATTAAAATTTTATGTTCACCTGAACCTGAACAGAGGCTAAAAGTCAAGATAATCACACGTGAAAGATGGCGGTAAAATATACAGTAGTGTGTATTTGAACAGTTCATTACTACGAAACATTCTACAGTGACGAGTATTCACTAATTACTGTGAAAATCGAATTAATAAAGTAACAATTGTGTAATATTTCACTACAGTAAATTACATTAAAATTAGCCACAACTGTGAAATACAACCATAAATATTTTTGTACTGCAGTGAATCTAAATTTTAAAAAAGCCACAAATGTAAAATAAAACAGTAAATGCTTTCTTTCTGTAGTAAATTACAGCCAAAAAAAGGACGAACTGTGAATAATGACGATACATATTTTTGCACTGTAGTAAATAACAGTAAAATGAGCCACAACTGTGAAATATGACCATTAATATGTTTTTACTGTATTAAATCATAATAAAAATAATGGCACACCTGTGAAATAACACATTAGATATTTTTTGGATTGTAGTAAATCACAGTAAAACGAGACACAACTGGGAAATATGTCCATAAATATTGTTGTAGTGTATTAAATTATGGTTAAAAAAACAAAAAAAAAACACAACTATGAAATACCAGTTAATAATTTTGTACTCTCGGAAATTAGAGCATAAAGCCAAAACTGTAAAATATCCCTGGAAATATTTTGTCCTGTAGTGAATTGCAGTAAAAAAGCCTCAACTGTAAAATAGCAGCGTAAAAATATTTGTGTACTGTAGTACAAACATATTACTGTGATTCTGAGAGTAGGTTTTTACAGTACATGCTTAAATACTTGTACTTGCACATTAATGTCATCATATCATCTGTATCTATGATGATTATGTGAAATGAATGATATGTTTGTATGTGTAGTAATTAGGTTTCTTTGGACAACCAATCTCACAGTAATGCAATTTATACACCATACATTCCACAAATGCTGTTAATTAGCTGTAGATACCTTCTGGGGAATAGTCTAATTTCTGTATTATCTCTTAATTGTACAATTTGAGTCTATATATATAGCTCTATCTAAGTTGATGATCTGTCTACATCAGTTCTGGGGGCTGATATAAAAATTTGATGAAGACATGGATTACAAATCAAGATGATGGCGCTTAATTTCACCCTTGAACACTTTTGCACTTGCATATTATTTTCATTGTATCATCTTAACGTGTAATTAATAATGTGAAATTAATATCATGTTTCAATTAAATCTTGATACGTCTTGTAATTAAGTAATTCTGTACGATCAATCTTCCAATATTGCAGTCTCTTAATTTAGCTGTATGCCTTGTTGACTGGAGGCATTTTGCAGAAATACTGCGATTGTCAGCTTCTCTGGTGGCTGCAGGATTTTCTGGTATGTTGTACAGATAAGATAAACAGAAGATGAGGAAGATGGTGTTTATTACAAATAATTAATTACAATCATACGTAGGTGCAAAGACAAATCAGAGAAGTTGCTCTTTGATTTGAAGGAAGGTGTGAGATCCACAGCTATCGTGCTGTGAAAAGAATCTGTAGGTGGCAAAAACACCAACAAAAAAGAAAATTGGGTCCAGAGGGGAAAATTTCTTTACTTCAGGAAATACCTATTTATTTATGTATCAGTGTTTTAAACACGCTTGAATCAATTTTTTTTGTTTTTTGTTTTTTTAAATATTACTTTCTTGCAATGTTTCATTCACTTTACAGCCATTGCATATTTCTATCATTTGTTTTTGCCACTGATGCAAATTTAATGAGAGTGTTAACGCATTTATCAATCTGGGTTACAAATTATAAATGAAAAAATAAATGATCAAGTAACAAGACAAGAAAGAAGATATAAACCAGAAGAACAAAAATAATGAAATAGATACATTTACAGGAAGAAAAAAAAAAAATAATAATATATATATATATATATATATATATATATATATATATATGTATATATATATATATATATACACCAATCCGCATATAGAAGGGGGGTGGGGTGGGCCTGGAGAAGTGAGGGGGGAATAACATCTTAAGTTTTGTTTGTGTTTTGGAAATCTTACATCTTTTAAGAAGCTCCTTAATTTTGAAAAGTCTGGCTGGTTGATAAAGTTATTACATTTCTGTGTTTGATCTCTAGCGGTAAAGTTTTTTTTTTTCTATATCCAATATTTGATTAATTGTCAAAAACCATGCAAGTATTTTCGGAGGGCTTGATAGCTTCCAATAATGATCTGGTCCATCTCAAAGTTCATGCTATGCAAATGCAAAAGTTAAATCTTGTTAAAGGTAAAGGGAATTTAGGGTAATCTCTTTGAATAAATGAAATATTTGCGACTGACAGCTGCACAGTGTGGCGCGCTCCTTCCCCGCTGTCTCATCCCCTCCGTGGAGGTGGGCCGGCTCTCCTCCTGAGGGTGATGACTCAAGCGCCGGCAGCCATCCGTGGCCGGTCGGGTTGCATTCCCCAGGCGACCTGGACCGACCTCCCCGGTTTACCTCTCGATGGTTCCATGAGTCGGATATTCACGCTAACTTATTTTGACAGCGAGGATTCACGCTCACTTGTTTTTTATTTTGCTAAATATTTACCTTCGCCCCCACCCTACCCTTGCACCCCTCCATCAGTTTTTGCTGATTCCTCTCTTCAGGAGGGTGTGCGTCTACGGTGCGCTTAAATATCCGTGAGCTATACTGAGCAGTGTTCCAAATATTCTGTCCACCCGCCTTGATATAATTGAGCTGAACATTGCATTAGTTGTCTCTATTAGGTCGTAATAAACAGCCAACAACTGACCACCTGTTGACATGAAAATTATTATTAAAAAACAGAGTTTTTCCTACGTGCAATCCTCGTAAACACAGATCCTCAAAGTGATCGAAAATGCTGCCTTATGCATGCTAAAATCAACCCTGAATAACACTAGGTGTAGAGTTTACTTGTGTTGAGTAAACGAACAAAGGGATCAGGATGTGGGGCCATTTTTGTTTCAGCAACAAAGGATGTAGCGTCCAATCGCTACGTCCTTTTTCAAAAAATATGGATCGTTTGTTTGTCTTCCAAACTGAACATCCGTTTCCCAGCCCTAAATTAAATTTTTAGTTCTGACTGTGATTATTTTGTGTTTTGGGGGATCGTCAAGAACCAATACAATTTTTTCATATAGGTTCTTCAGTTGCTACAACGCCGGTTTGCTATATAGACATGCACCATGGTACAAATTAACGACCATATATGATACCCTACTGTACCATATGGTGTGTTTTCTGAACCCCAAAATGCTGTTTTCATGTGAAAGACTGTGGCTGAAATGCAACAAAACATTATCATTGCGTAAATGGAAGCTCATCCATGTAGTGCCAGTTTATTTCAGTGCTAATGTACGTAAAAGTGCTTTCAGTCTTATAGATTTGATAACATCCCAAACAAACAAAACCAGTATTCATTTTTTCTTTTTCCTGTGAGACATAATAGCCGAAAAAATTGGGATAATTTGACAAAAGTATAATAAAATATCATGAAAAATTCTGTTTTTCTTTTTTTTAACTGACCTTCAAATGAATGCACAGAAGAACGAAGTTGCTCTTACCCTGCAGTTGCTCAGCTCTTCTGCTCTCACTATGATTGTGCCACATTTCTTCCCTGGGATTCCACTGCGGCCAAAAGACAAAGAGAATATCAACATTAACATCAGGCTGCGTATGACATCAAAGCAACATGAGATTTCTGTTTGGAACAGGCAGACAATGGTTTGAAGCCTCAGACTTACGGTGCAAAGATTTAATTCAAAGGTTCAAAGAGTTTTATTTGCCATTTGCACAAGTACCAGTGGTACAAGTGTATTGGAATTCTTGAGTCAGTGGAGTGCTGAATGGAAAAGAGCGGTACAATGAATAAATATTCACAGATTTTACACACCAACAAATTCCAGTGTGTGCACACGCATGACAAGTGAACTTACTGTAAATAACGTTTTTACTCCATGTAAACACGTTTAGTGTTCAAGCAGACACGACTAAATAACTGTTAACTTCCAATATTATAAAACTCAAAGTTGAAAAGGTAGCACTAATAAAATTTCAGGATATTTGTTTTTCACTTCACCTCACTTTCACTTCATTGTGTTTATTTAACCTAATTTTAAAACAAAGCAAAAATAAATAAAATGCTGGAACATAGCACTTTTTGCACACTACACAATCTCATCATTTCTTCTGGATCTGTAACTGACCTTTATTTAGCTGCTCGTACTGTTAGAGCCACTTTTCAAATGTCTTTTTCCCAAATGATTCATTCTGGTTATAGAAATTATTAATCGACTTAATGGTACGTCGGTTATGACATGAGCACAGGCTTGGAGGTTCCGGTAAAAAAAATGTATTCAAGGAAGTGGAACTGTTGACCCAGTTTATATATCATGAACTCCTTTTATTGAATTCAATATAATTGGCTAAATGTACTATTTATCGGTGTTTTTTTCCCCACGTGTGACATAAAATTCCAGCTTCCCTCAGCCGATTCCATGCCGGTAACATGCATGCGCTGTACACGCACACCAAGCATGAGCTAACATGGCTCCAAACATCTAATAAGTAAGCCAGAAAAACAAAAGAGCTCGCAATTTTAACAAGCAATAAGGACAAAATAAGCTGTGGAGGAAAAACCCCGAAAACATTCGGCACAAGAAACTTAATCACACACTCCAACTTTAATCACCCGGGGGAATATAGTAAGTTTTAAGAGGCTAACGTTGGCAGAGGGGCTAAAGCTAGCGGGAGCTCAGAGCCAGCCACGAGCAGTATGTATTTATCTATACTATCATTTATGGTTTCTAAAACATAAGGACAAAAGAGGCTGTGGCGGAACAACACTGAAAGCATCAATTGGACACTTCCAAATTTATCACCCTGAGGAACATGGCAAGTTTCAATAAGCTAACGTTGGCAGAGCGGCTAAAACTAGCGACAGCACAGAGTTCAGCCAGACTGAATGAGGCTTTCAAAGTTTTATTTTCACTTCGCAATGTCATAAAATTTGTTTTAGAAACGGATGTAACATCATTTCAACAGCTCTGATAACATACACAATGCTGGCCAGCCTTACATCCATTGTAATCCTTCAAAGTAAGAGCACCTAAAATACATTAATCCTTTTGATTGAAAAACTTTAAATAAAAAAAGTCAGAATCGGCCAGATTCGGTATCGGCTAGTCAAACTTTATAAAGCGGATGATCGGCCAAGAAAATTGCCCTCATTGCACCTCCTTCATTCATTTCTGGTTTCACGGGCTACAACTTGCGGATTTCCCATGGGAAAAGAGTCATGCGTCTGTGAAAGCAATTCCATAGTGTTCAAGGACTTCCAATGATACCCCAGTTTCAGCGTCTTAGAACTTGATGGAATCCATTTCACCCTCGACTCACTGCAGGTTTCTGATGTCCAAGGAAGCAAAGCAAAAGAAGAGTACCTCAACCCTAACCCTCCATGTCTCCCGGAGAGTATTCATTCTTGCTCCAGGTATTCTTAGATTTACATTTTTGTTTCATTGCTCACTGAACAGCATCTCAAACCCTCTGGTCCTCACCTAGTTGGCTTTGAGTATAATGGAGAAACTTTTCTTGCGCTTTTCAGTCAGCAGTGATGTGCATCTTTGAGTTCGGGCATGGACAACAGAAATGTCCATGACGGAGTTTAAAAAGCAATTCACTAGCATAAGTGTGCTTTTACAATCATATACTACACAATGGGTGAATTGAATAATTTTATAACTGTAGTATGGAAAAGTAGTGTGACACCAGGTAGAGTGACACTGATTGATCAATAAACAGCACCATTAGTCTCATCTGAGTCACCGTCGGGGGCATTGATCCTATCTTTTAAAAACCTCAGTCAGATAACGAGTCAATCAGTCAAACAGATATATTCAAGTAGAGGACACTCAGTGAGAACACGTCTCTGCAAAAGACACTCAAAGGTAAAAGTAGTTCCCAATCGTTACACTTCAGTAACAATTAATCATCAGTGATTTAAAAAACATGTTATTCTTTAGAATATGTATCCGCCTGAAAATGGTATTATTGGAAATTAAATTAATGTATTTATACATAAACAGTTCACATCTTGGAAAGAGAAAAAAAAAAGCCGCAAGGCTTGTTTTAGCTATCCTATACCGCATCAGTTCCAGGAGTCCGCTATGATGTCATAGCTGGGTTATAGTGAAATTACACAATACGTATTCTCATGTAAAAGACCTTTCAGGGCTCTGGAAGATAGAAATGAGTTCACTATGAGTGTGCAGAAGACATGCATTCCCTGTGAGGAAATCAGCAAATGTTGTACAATTGGACCCAGGACGTAGCACACAAGGGTGGTGTCACCATGATGATGTCACTTTTCACAATTCTGACAAATAACCTAACCACCTAATTCCTGGACCCTGCCATTTGGAATCGTGTGTTTTTATCATCAGTTGGTTATGAATCATCAACAAAAATCTGATTGCTCATGAAATGTCAGGAGCGGTGGCACCTCGTCCATGATGACATCACTGGTCACGTGCTTCAATGTGGACATGCTTATAATGAGGGTTTACATTTATAATTGCATGGACCTGTATCTAGCTCTAACGGGAAGAAATCTATCCTATAAAACAACACACATATAGACAGTGAGAGGTATTTGCAGATAGATAGATAGATAGATAGATAGATAGATAGATAGATAGATAGATAGATAGATAGATAGATAGATGAAAAGCCTGGAAACATGGTAGAAGGTGGCGTCTTGGAAATGACTGATATGTTTTCATCACATGTCAAACCAGACAAACAAACAAACATGGGTGATCTCATAACCTTCTCCAACTCTTGTTGGCGGTAATTAAATCACCCATCTGCCCTGCACTCTCGCTGCTGCTGGAGGCTGAAGAGAGGGGTTGTCCCGGTTTAGAAGGGGGGAATCCCCCATAAGCCCACTTACTACGTAAAACCATATGTACTTCACTACTACTTCATATAGAATCCAGTTTATACTGATTAACAACACTGTGTTCTTTTACTCTATGTCAAATGTATCTAGTAATGATTTTGAGTATGAATGACATCTCAATTCAATATAATTAAAATAAATAAATAGAAACCTGTGTAAAAATGCTTATTTATCCTGTTCTCTTCCTCACATCCACTACTTGACTGTGTAAAATAAACAAATAAATATTCATTAATGGAGAATAAATATCAAAGTATGCGAGAAACATCCAGTGACATTTTATCCGCAATGTTTGTTTACATCTTCAGCTGCCGAAGCGTAACATTCAGCTAATAAAGCCAAAGGAGACTGACCACTAAAAATAGACCAAATGAATGCCACAGACCCCGGGCCTGATTCAGAACGAGGATGAGGGAGATATAATTTCATCTGGCTGAGTAGAGTCCAGTGATGGCAGTGAGGGAGAGGCCCCCGATAACGCAGCAGGAGAGAACGATGGCTGACGGAAGGGAGGCTTTGATAAGCCTCTCTCTCGTCACCTGAAACACATCGACATCCTCTGATGCACCAGGGAGTATTCTGTGAAATTAACTCCATGTATGAGCAGAGAGATGGCTCAACACGGGGGCAGATGGAAAAATGGCAGAGAGAGAGCGAGAGCGAGAGAGAGAGAGCGAAGGAGACTGGAGGTGGAGGGGGGCAGGTGCAGGAGATGATGAGAGAAGAAAGGCTGCGAGCATCAGTGTAGTACCATCAGTAACATTACAACCATTGACGGGTTAAGTCAGAATATTATCGTTTATGTTCTTACAATGCCACCCATCAGTGGGTGAGATATGTTGGGCAGCACCGCAAGGAAGATGGAAGAAAAAAAAGAAAAAACGAGCCAGCCCAAGGATGTGAGCGACTTTGAAAAGGGTCAGATTGCGATGTTTATACGTCTGGGTTAGAGATCTTAGGTCTTGTTGGGTGTTCTCGGTCTGCAGTGGTTAGAACCGGAATGACAACTGGTGACCCGGCAACGAGGTCATGGCACCCAAGGCTGATTGATGTGTGTGGGGAGCCAGAGCCAGCCCATGTTGTCTGATCCCCCGGAGGACCAGCTCATTTGCGAGGAATAAGCAGAAATGTTCAATCAAACATTTGAAACTTTCATTTTGCACATATGCGGCAGCAAAATAAAGTTGATGTCTGAATGAAATTATTTTGTTTATCTGGAGTATCCTGTCAACTCAATCTTCCTCGTTGATGTTTATTCTTGTTACCTGCCTCCACTAGACTGAGCACGAGCGTGATGCTTCTGACGCACACGCACACACACACACACAAATGCATAAAATTGCTTAAAATAAAACTTGTAGGTACAGTATGAACACACACACGTAAAATCTGAGGGACTGACTGCAGGCGGATTACATGAGTCGGCAGCAGCAAGACATTCTTCCATCACTTTTCTTGTGTGGCATCCTTCAGCAGGTCCAATCGGCCGATAAGGATCATTGATTCTTCCAACGCACGCGCGCACACACACACACACACACACACACACGCACACACACACACACGTGACTGAGACAGACAGTCAGAAATGTAGAACACTGGACACACTGGTCCAGCATGTGGGTTAAGACTACTAATGGCTTGTTGCCTCAGGAGGAGCAAAATCAAAGTGTTCTCTTCCATCCGCTCAGGAAGAGAAGTTAAGTCTTATTCTCCTTTTATTCTGGACCAAAAAACCTTTTAGTTAGTGGGGAATTTGACAATAGGCATCCGTTCCCGGGGTTAAATGACAGTTCAGTGGTCACAGATATTCACCTTTAGTGTCAGTCAACACAAATGCAAAAAGAAATAACACATATTTTAATGTGAAATTTTAGTATGCCAACTTCTGAAACGCATGGGTGATTTTGTTATTTGTGTGTAATTCGTTCAAATGTTAGGTGTGGTTTTTAATGTAAGCCTAAATAGGTTTCTACCCTCACCTTCCCATTTCCTTTTTACGTCTTGTTTTGATGGTGTGAAATAAATAAATACAAAGGAAAACGTACAAGCAGCACAACAAGCAGCACAACAAGCAGTCAACACCGATTCTAAAGGAGGAGCTGAAGTGAAAGGCTTTAAAAATAACCATAAAATCCAACATAAAATTGTCTCTGGCCACCATGCTGTTTTCAGCAGTTCCCTCATCCATGTTAATGACCTCATTTGAGTGGGATTAGCCGCACACGTGTGAATTTGGTGTAATAAGGATGCTCTGTGTGGATTCTTTAATGACATGCCATAACTTTCACACGAGTATATTAACTTTTCTGAATGGGTTCCTTATTGTTTTGGGCATTGAGGAATTCGTAGCCTTACTGAGCCCTTTATTTAGTGGTGCATGTCTACATAAAGAGATGCTTGAACCATCCATCCGTCCATTTTCTCTAGCCGCTCAGTCCCTCTGCGGGGTCTCAAAGAGCAAAGAGCCACGCCAGCTGGCACTGGGCTAAAATCCATCACAGAACCGTCACATATAACCCCCACATCCTGCTCACATTCAAATCTCCAGGCGAATTAGAGCCACTATTTCACCTTAATGCTGCATGATTGTGGACTGAGGGATGAAGCTAAAGAAATTGAGAGTAAAACCCAAATCCATCTCGCAGTGAGGCGAGAATGCTAACCACTGAATCAAACTACCACTGAAGTATTAGAAACACTCTAAAAATAAAGTCCCGTACTGAGAAATATATTTAAGTCAAAAGTATGGAAGTTCAATCAAGGAGATTTGATGCAAGTATTAAGAACACTAATTGCAAAACCCCCCCCCCCAAAAATCAGGTTTTATAGATTTTTTATTACGTTTCAGATGATAAAATCATAATTTGACTAAAGCTGGCAGCAAATTGTTGCAAAGAAGAAAGTACTACATTTCCTTGTGGAAGCTATTATGACGATTGACCTAACACTAACATCAAACCATTTAATTTCTACAAGTAGCAATTAAAATGATAATGATCGTGTCCAGTCCAAAATGTTTATTTTCTGGATTTCTTTGTCGATATTAGATTGCAGACATCGCTTTACTTGCTACTTTAATGTTTCAAATCCAGACCAACTGCACAGAGGGCAAGAGAATTTGTCATCTTTCATAGAATAAAACAACAAATAAGAGACTTCACTGACCCCTCCAGATTTAAATCACCAATCAAGACTCACATTTTCAAATCTATGTTAAATGTTTAATTTAATGTTTTAATGTAATTTTCATTTGAACTGTTTTATTTTAATATCGGATGTTGATTCAATTCTTTAATATGTTGTTTTCCTTTCATTTCCATACCTGTTGAGCGTCTTTGAGTATTTTGAAAAGCGCTTGACAAAGTAAATGTTATTATTACTAATATTATTAAAATAGCTAAATGTTTAATTACTGTTTTGTTGCTACGGTGGCCCAGAAGCGCATTGCAATAATATTTGTTAGACATGAAAAATTACACAATAACTAGTTGTACACTAGTATTTATCCAGAAAGTCCCCAAACCCCTGCGTTGCACCAGCATTCCCCGTTGATTGAACTCCTCAAATTAAATGTGACTTATTATCAATCTCAAACGGTCCATATTGACTCAACCTGACTGTTTCTATGAAAGCAGCAGTATGCTCTATGATCAGATCCCACAGTGACTCAATAATGAAGAGAGTTACAGTTAACTGGTTTTTCTGAGCTCAGTAATAAAACAAGACGGATTTCCTTGGGTTAATTCAAAGGAGCTAAATTTAGACACAATCGAAATTTATAGATGGGAAGCAAGGGAAAAAAAAATGGGGGAACAACAAACTAACTTTTTTTAAAATAAAGTCCTTGTCGTGAAGAAAATATGAACAATTGCAGTCAAATATATTAGGTTACATTAGGTCTCCTTGACGCAGGTCATAGAGTTTTTTATTAAAATGCTTCGACTACTGAACTGTTAGAGTAAAATATGATATGTACAAGTTAGATAATTTACAGTCGATTCATTTTCACCAAAGTTTGGCCTGAACAATTTTGAAGACAAAGCTCCACTTAGTGTTGGAAATATTCAACTGAGCTTTTCCACAATCATTCCAGTTCTTCCTCACACTAAGATCTATGTGGGTATAAGATTTGAGAACGATCCATGACACAGTTTTTGAGTTATCATGTAAACACGAACAATCTGCGGAAGACGACGCAGTAGCAGTCTTGAAGATTCTATAATATCCTCGACTTTTTGGGGAAATGATAACAAATTACTTATAATTATTATCTTGTACAATTAAAAACAAAAATCTACAAGAGACTGTGTTAGTTTTACCAAAAGCTCAACAAATTTATATTTTGGAAAACCAAAGACAGAACACATGAACTATCTGGAAATAAAATAAGTTTTACAAGTTCCAAGACAAATTTGAAAGATGCAAATCTGACGGAAAGGGTATGTAAAAAAAAAAAATGCAACAGTTTTACTGATGCAGCCAGTCGTCCCCTGATGCTACAAACGACTGAAGTGTCAGAAACATTCACTTCATGTGTTCACAACCTCACCTTTCTGTCTGACTTGCAGCATGTAAATTTCCCTTTAACAGATTAAATGCTATAAATTATGTAATTAAAAAAAAAATTCCTTCGGTAGTTTCTTTTTACATCTTCATTTCGTACTTAACGTTTGTCATTTTGATGTCTTAATATGTATATTTGGAAAGCACTCCTGGTCCACTGATTATTTATCTAATGAGCAGCAAGAAGTGAAAAAAAGATCAGCCTTATATTGGTATAAGAAATGTTGCTGTTTATTTCTTTAAACCTCATTGGAGGCTTCAGTTCAATTCAGACTTCTTTAAAACACGAGCTGGAAGCGCCAGCCTGACATCTTCCCTTTGGGGGGAAACTTTTCTCTCCACGTTGTTTAACCCTCCCAACATGTTTACAGCGGCCCAGCAGGCCCGCCGCTCTTAGACAGAGGACGCATTCATCAACATCTCAGCTCATCTCCCTGCCCCCGCTTTGCCTCGCTTGGAGGATAAACGCTGTGAGTTATCTTGAAATAACATTGATGATCTTCAATTCATATCACCAAATGGAACAGAATCTAAAATCCAAACAGATGTTTTGTGGCGCCAATTGATGGCGACTCTCCGAATACGGGAACGTGCTGCAATCCCTTTGCCTCTTCCCTCCCAATTAGGAGTAGCTAATTAAAATAGCAGCAATGGTTGTTTGTTGGTGCGTGCGCGCAACGTGCACTACTTACATCAAAGGCTTTTCCAAGCGGCTTCCCAGGGAGCCGACGATCTCGCCTAGTGTGCAGAAGGCCTGGCCCAGGAAGTCCTGCATGTGTGAAACACAAATACACAACTTATCATTCATGCATGTCTCATTTGAAGACTCAGAGTGTTTCATATTTAACTAATTAATTCATTGATAATATGGTATAAAACTGTGCAACCATAAAATTCATAAATAATCCAGTCGACTTTAAAGCTGAGCTCACTGTTATGAAATGTTACTACACTATGTTTATTTTCATTATGGGGAATTCTAATTAGAGTCCAAAGCAAGCGGTTTCATTTGAATTTGCTTTAAAGTCAGAGAACATTTTTTTCATGGTTTATTTTGTTGATATTTCCACTTATTTTGCAACAAGAAAAATACATCCTCTGATCCCATGTCGACGAGGCTAACCGTTTTATGTTATTGTGTTAATATATGATAAAATACTAAGCCAAACTGAATAAAATGTGAGATGGATATTTCTAAGTTTTGGTGTAACAAAAAACAGACAGCTTGAAGAATCTAATAATTGGCATTAGCTTACTATAATTATTTACTGATAAACTCAGAATAAGCTAGAATTACGTAATAGAGCCATATCAGGGATAACAAAAATCATTAATTTTGTACAACCAATCTAAATATTTAGAGAAAATGTCTTAATTTTAACCAAACAAACTGATGTCATAACACTTGTGCGATCCACCAATGGACCTGAAAGTCGACCACAAGCAGCCATCTCCTCCCCAAAGACGAAAGTTCCTACAAGTCTGTTTGGTTCATTTTCAAAGTCCTGATTCTTACAAAAATGGTGTGTTGATGCAGCAAAAGAGTCAACATTTTCTTATGTGCGAAATACTAAAGAATAACTTGACAAGATGCTCCTTCCTCCTTGTTCCGTACTTTGACACTGGATTCACTCCTCTTACATTTCCCTTGACAATATTGTGTTTTTTTTCTCATATAATAACAACTTCATACTCATACTCTTCAGACTTCATGAAATAAAGTTCTTTTAAATTTCCAAACATGGTCCTCACACTCCAATCTACATGTAACCAGCAGATTATTTATTCAGTCAGGGTAAAAACAATGAAGCCGGAGCTGGACTGTTGCATTGGTGAGAGTCTGAGTGAACAAATTAGCTGGAAACGAAGAGGAGGATCTCTAAAAGAAAAAACGCAAACTTTTATTTTCTCACTTCATGAGTATATTATGAGAACTAGAGAGATGTAAACTTCATCGACCAGGAATAGTAGCCCTGACTCTGATCCGATTCGTATCCTCCTTCCCCCAGTGTGGAGGCTCTACGTCATATTTATGCTTGGAATTTGTTGACTGCAGATTATGCGCCAGAATAAAAGGACACATTCCTGGTAGATGTAACTTGCTTGGCTATAAACCTTTTTCTGATTCTGAAAACAAAATAAAAGGCCTATTTCTTTGTATTGAATATCTTTCTGTTATATCCTGTGTGCAGAAGACGGTTCGACCTTGTTGACCACTGAAAGGTGACCGTGGTGGAGCGTTTGGTTTGGGGAGGAGAAGCCTTTGGCCAACAAGATGAGAGAGACAGAAACAGGGCAGGGGGTTTTAAGAGTCTGCTTACAACAGGCAAGGAATGACCGTTCAGGCACAGATACTACAGCCTCCCCCACTCGATTATGTATGCATGTATGTGTGTGGGTGTGTGTGTGTGTAAGAGTGCTTGACAGATGAGCAGTGTTGGGTCCGGCGGGCAGAAAGCTGCTCCAAAGATCTTTGCCGGTGCTGAACAAATTTCTCCTGCAGCCGAGGTCTCGAAACAAAAAAAAAAAATGACAAAGACATTCCGGCGTCACCACAGGAAGTGTGCTGCTGGGCAGCAGAAACATGCGGCGCAAACTTCGTCTCAGAGCCCTACAGTGAGTGACGGAGATGTCTCAGACGAACAGGCTCATTCGCGGCAAGGAAATAACGTGACAGCTATATCTCTGCTTTTGAGGCCTATGAAAAAATAACATTCAGCTCTTCGTCCTTTCAGCCAAACTACCCGTGTTTTTAAGTCTGAGTCATTGAATGATGGCGTGGACGGTTACCGCTCCTGATGAACATGTGGCACCTTGTATTGCAGCCTCTATTATCACTGTGTGAATGTTTGTGTGAATGGGTGAATGCTGACTCGTGTTGTAAAAGCGCTTTGAGTAGTCAAGCAGGCTAGAAAAGCGCTGTATAAGTACAGTCCAGTCCATTTACCATTCCTCGCATGTTGATTGTTGAAAATGGAGATTTAGCAAAAGTTCAGTCAGAAAAATTATCATCTGATGCAGTACAGCCAGTTACTGCTCATACCTCTCTGTTATCCTCTCCTTACACACCTGTTCGGTTTCAATTACCTGCTTCAAGGCCTTAATGTCAGCCAGTCATTCAGGCAGCCTCATCCATCCTATTACTGTCACAACTGCATGCTTAGCCTATCAACATCAGCTGCTGTCTTTAGATACGACTCTTTCTCCATCCAGATCCATCAGGGTCGTCATTCATCAGCCTCAGCAGAGTCATTAGCCACCACCAGTATCCAGACTGCAGAGGGGGGACGTCCCATGCTGTTGCTCAGGACAGACCCTTCAATCACTATCTCCCCAAAGACTTTCTAATAGACTCATTATCCACAACTTGTCATCTCTGATTGATATGTTACCGTCCATATTGTCACAAATGACACACCAAGACTGAACGACTTGAAGCAATCGATAAGAGCATTTGAATGAAGCTATAGAATGTTCCACCATGAAAATTATGCCTTTGAAATCTTGACAGAAGTCTACGTGTCATTTATTGGGCGGCTGTAGTTCAGTGGATAGAGCAGCCATCCCCCAATCAGAAGATCGTAAAGTAGCCGGTTCGGTCTACATGTCCTAGGGTCTTTGAACAAGACCCTGATCCTAATATGCTCGCCAACTGTTCCCCCACGGATGGGTCAAACGCAGAAAAAATTATTTCACTATGTATCATCTTCATACATGTAAACCTTAACGAATGCTGACCTGTATGACTTGAACCGGAAATCCTCAATATTTTTCCCATTCCCCAAAGTTTTTGAAAAAATCTGAATTGTGTGAGACACGGGTTTTAAACCATGTTTTAAACACAAGCATCCGATTATTAACAATTTATAAATGATTGTAAGTGGTTTACTGTAACCATAAAATAACCATAATTAACCATGTAACCATAAAATACTAATTCACTACTTTAACTCATTGGATATAAAGGGTATCACAGACCTGATGCTTGCAAAAATAGTGAGTTCACTTATATGTACTACTAAAGTTTTTCAGTTGTATCTGAGAACGCCAATGATTAGAGGTCTTGGGACAAAAGCAATCTCTACCTATTCCCAAACTTTAAATGGGTAAGAAGCCCGGTTCAGAACATGTTCCATGTCTGGATGTATTTCTTAAATTGATACGATCAGACATGTCAATCATTCAACCTGTTTTTCATCACATCACATTTTTAGTTAGTTTATCTTAAAAAAAGAACACAGATATTAAATAGTATCAAAGATAAGTATTAATGCACCGTGGAGGAGACAAAAATATATACTATATATATTATACACCAACAATTAGTCGATCGCTGAGAACACAAAAATGTTTACACTATTCTTGGCTAAATTAGAATGAAATACTAAGGGTTTTCTTTAACTAAAATAATACTTAATTATTCAGACTTTAAGTCAACGAGAACTCGACTTAAAACCAACAGGATCATTATACTTTAATAGGGGGGAAAAACTAGACATTTTGGCACAGGTCTGAAACTATGTTTAAAAAATAGCTGACAAAAGTATCACTACTTTTGTTTGTTCCAATCTTTGACATATTGTCCTGCTGTTTTCTGTCTCGGGGGGCTCACCTCGCTTACTTCTCTACACTTTAAGTGCGTTGACTCCCCCTTGGATTTATTATAGTTGTTTTGTTGTATCACCTCTGTTTGGATTATTATGTTGAACTTGCCTGGACTTGCAGACACTTTGAGTCATTTATGTGCATCCTTCTCTTTACACCTTTGGCAAATATATTAAAGTTATCTTGCATTCTGGTGGTTTTCTTTGAGCTGAACGAGACACACTGGAATACTCGCCACAGCCTGGAGAACCGCTCATTTATCACACATAAATGGCCTCTTCAGATTCCTGTAAAATGTTCATTTTTATGTGGATGATGTTTCACGACCCCAGGTGGGGATCACCCGAAAACTTTGAACATTAGATAATTAAAAAAAAAAAAAAATCACAAAAACTTTTCTGTCCATGGTTCTTTAATAAGGGCAATTAGATGTTCTGGTAAAATCCAAACTCCTTTTCGAACGGTCGTGAGGGAACACAGAGCCCGTTTACTTAATTACTGCCTGCAAACAAAGAGGGAATTTCTCTGCCTGAACTTTGCTAATCCTCAACTTTAAAATGATGAATGCAGACTTTCAAATGAGATTATTGTCTGTAAGAAGGATATTAGGGGATTTTCCCAAATAGTGAAACAAAGAATTGTGCACAGGGTCGTGACAAGCATCCGTCACAAACAGGAATGCAGGGCCCTTAATTAGAATTTACTATAGGCGCTGTCTCTGCACATTTTCCCCCACAGTCATATCAGCTGAAGGTATACAAACCATATGGTGCCTGACAACATCTGTTTTGATGTAAGCAAGGAGTCATCCTCCACTGAGGCTGCCAACAGAGATACTAAGCGGCCATTTTTTCCCACGCTTTCTGTTATTCTAAAGCAACACGAAAATGGATGGGCCGTGACTAGACAATAGAGCCATCAATGCGTGCCAGATCTCAAATCCCACACATCCACAGCTACGACAGGACGCAACCAAGCATCCACTGCCTTCATGCTGAGAGTGAGTCGCTATACGCTCACATTGCTCGGCGCTCTAAGTAGAAGCCCGGGGGGCACGCTGGGGTTGGGGCTGAGGAAATCAACTCCGCCTGAAGTTGGAAATGAGTATGAAGCCCGTTAATAGGAAGGGGGCTCGCGGGTGGAGATGGAGCTTGGGTTTTATAGACAGAACTGGAACAGGTTGCTGCTGGAGCTTCTGTTTGAGCCAAGGGTGAAGGATGGGAATGTAGGGGGGTCTAAGTGAAAGTATGGATACAAAGGACAGAGAGAGCTGGACTGACATATAGAGGATGGATGGATGGTGTTTAACCTGCATTATTTCATCACTAGCGGCACACAGGATGCTCGCAAAAATATTACTCTCATGAGAAAGAGCATAAGCTGGGCCAAGATTATGTGATAAGGAATGTCATCACTGATATCTCTTCATCTGTTTCTTGGCAAACCACATCTGTCTCCAAGGCAGGAAAAACCTGACCCGAATCTGATTTTTTATTGCTCTTATGTGATTCCCCCGCCCCCCAATTTTATCAATGTCGATAATGAACTGAAATGCAGATGGCATTCTCTGTTGTTGCTTGTTGTAAAGACGGTATGGTAAGGTAAAGCATCATCTTAGCGCCTTTCAAAACAGAGGTTATAAGGTGGTTTACAAAGAGATCGAAGACGCAGGGCTTCGGCAAAATGAGAAAACATAAAGAAAGAAGAAGACAGGGAAAAAAGAAAATGATAAAATAAGCAATGCCAACCACAAAACGTCAAAACATATTATATTATGAAAAGGCCAGTTGGTAAAGATGGGTTTTTAGGAGTCTTTTAAAAGAGTCAACAGACTCAGCTGCTCTGGGGGGAGCGGGGAGGTTGTTCCATAGCTTTGGGGCTGTAGCTGTAAATGAGCGTTCACATTTGGTTTTGAGATTTGTTAAATGTACAGAAAGCAAGAGCTGGTTGAGGGACCCGAGGGGCCGGTTCGTGGTGTATAGGGTCAAAAGTTCAGTGATACTTGCCTTAGCTAAGCCGTGAAGACGGGGTCATGGCAGACTGAGATCAGATACAGTTCACATTTAAACATGAATGTGAACATCCAAAAGAAAAGAAAAATCAGAATTGTGTTTATTTCAACTACAGTGAGAATAAAGTTATAGCTATAGCTTCACATTTATGTGTCAATCAAATTATAGATGATCCAGTTTGACCTAGCCAGCTGTCTCTCTCTTGAAAAAAGTACATTTAAGTACATTCATTAAGTACCATATTTAAGTACATATTTGAGATACTTGTACTTTACTTTACTCTCAACCTGGGATCTCTGCCGTCGCCGCCGCGGCCCAAACATGGAGAGGCTGAAGAAAGTGGATTATAGCTGATATCTTTGCTGCTTTTCCCCCCGTCTGTATCTCTCCTCCCCCGTCTCTCTCTCTCTCTCTCTCTCTCTTTCTCTGTCTCTCTCTCTGTCTCTTTTTTCAAACCCAACCAGTCATGGCAGTAGGCCGTCCACCCTGAGTCTTGGATCTGCTTGAGGTTTCTGCCCATTAAAAGGCAGTTTTTTCTCGCCACTGTTGCCAAGTACTTGCTCAGAGAGGAATTTGTTGGGTCTCTGTAGATAATTATATAAAGAGTTTGCTCTAGACCAAACTCTAGACCAAATAGCTCTTTCTGGAAAGCACCTTGAGACAACTGTTGTTGTGAATTGGCGCTACATAAATAAAGATTGAGTGATTGATTGACTTTAGTATTACAATCTTATGCTACTAAATACTTCTACTCCACGACATTTGTCTCATATGTGTTATCTACTAGTTACTTTCCAGATAAAAAAAATTTGTACGCTTCATTTACCTCTACTTGAAGGATTAGGAGTGTCTTTATTAAAAGTCTTGAGCTCAATAAAAATATTTTTTAAATCGTAGGACTTTTGGTTCTCCCTCAAAGTATGAGTTTTTAGTCGGCAAAGAAAATGGAGATATGGAAAAAGTTAAATCAGAAAGACTATCCTTTGGTGCACCAGGGCCACAGTTACTGCTCATAACACTCTGTTACTCACACCTTTCAACAATGCATGCTCTCAGTTATCTACCTCACGGCCTGAAGCATCATCGATATCAGCTGCACCCATTCAGGTAGCCTCATCCATCCAATCACCATGTTTCACCTGCATGCTGAGCCCATCACCGTCAGCTGCTGTCCTTAAATATGTCTCTCTCCCTCCATTCAGCTTGCTGCTGGTTTGCACGCCCTCCACCACCCCATCTCCACCTAGTCCACACAAATCCTCATTAGCCTAATCATTTATCAGCCTCAGCAGAGCCATCAGCCACCCCCACCAGGGGATATTCATAGACATTCTGAAAGACTAATTATCACACATCATAATTTTTTTTTTCATTCTGTCTTACCTGATTAAATATGATTATATGAGATAATGTGAGATTTCTCCAGATCCCACCCAATGCACGACTATTTTAAGGAAATCAAAAGAAAAGGCCTTGCCATAACTTTTTAAAATGTCAGAAATAAAGAAATGTGAAATGTTTTTATCTGTTTTTAACTCCCAATATAACACTGCGCTTATTTATAGAATATATGCCTGATTTTTAGTTTTGAAATCACTTGATACTAAAGTGGAACAGAACACAGAAAGTCTAAGAGGGGAAGAAGTTCCTTTACTATTGTTTTGGAGGAGTTTTGTCAAATCTCCATTGCTACTCTCTTGAAGCAACGCAGAGCTAATAAATCTTACTGCTGGAGATAATGTCAGAGGCAATTCCAACCATATATCATGGTCCCTTTCTGTTTTTATCCCTTACTAGCGTGAAAACAGACCTAAGAGGAGGTTTCAGGGGACCCAATTTAATTTTCTACACTGACACAATATCTCATGTGTGATAAACACTCATTGTAGGAAAAACGATTCTAGCTACATTCAAAGAAGGCCATAACCTGTAAATAGTTATGCATAAAATACATACAATGTAGGAGTTGGCATCTAATTATGTGATTACTGTAAACGTACGTTAAAAATAACTAAATGTAAAAGAATCTCTGTGATAATAAAGATGGCTGTTTAGAAAAAAAGCCCCATGACAGTTTTCCAGCCATCTTCTAATAGTTGTTTGAGATTAATGTGTAATTGACAAGACAGGACAAGAAATGTCTGGGGAGATTATGGAATCGTCATCATCTCGTCCGCCACCGCATCAAGACGCAGATCCTTCGTGTAAACGAGATAACTCAAAGGCTATTTCTAAGATCATTTTCAAATGTTATACCCTCAAAGACCTAATCGCGAGGCAACTGGAGTTATGATAGCAAAGACCAGTTGTATGTTTCTGACAACAGGGGGGAGCTATACCTCCAAAGATTTCAGCCATATTTTCTCAACAACTGATCTGATTTAGTCCAAATATGATGCATATGAATTGACTCGAGTAGCTCTATCTTGAATGTATCATATTTTACCCATATTCTAATCCAATAGTTCATCTTTTGAACCCTTCAGGAGCTTTTTCTTTTTTAAAAATACTGTGGAAATAACTTTATCTTGATTTGATGAGTTCAATCAGGGGAATTGCATTTACAATGAAAGGGTATTAGGGGACTTTTCGGAGAAGTGTAGAATTTTTTATACTACGTATCTGCAGCAAATAGCACAGAGGGTACAGCAGCAAACAAGGCAGTGAGTCATCAGCAGTGGACAAAAACTGGAACATATAACCAGCATGTTTTCCTGTTAGTCAGGTCATTTTGTATGTATTTCAGCCAAACAAGAGGTGACTGTGGAAAGATTCAAGGTTCAAGTTTTATTTATTTGATGACTCATGAATGATGGGTCTCGATGAGTTAATGAGGAAATTAAACTTAAAACTTATTTGGCTAAAAGAGAGAAGGTTATTGAAGCCGAGGGTACTGATAGGGGAAATAATTTTTTAAGAAATAGCAAAATAATAACCAGAAACCAGAGATATCGAGTCTCCATTACTGATTGATGGATACATTGGTCACTTTTTCACACGTAACATTCAAATCAGTCCTCGTCATTTACAGAGAAGGAACAAGAAGTACTGATGCATCTTTACAAGAGGGCTTTACAGGACTTTGGCAAAGCCGTGTTTTCATCAGCATTCAACGGCAGATCCATTATTATACCCACAAAAAGTCAGAGGTATTATGGACTCGTCATCACCGTGTCCGCTTCCGCCACAGATCCTTGGTGTTAACATGATAACTCAAAAACAATTTCTTGGATCATTTTCAAATTTTATAGCCACAGAGTGGGAAGAAGAACTGGATTGATTTTGGGAAGGTCCATTTTATATTGCCAACACTATGGGGAGCTTTATCTCCAAATATTTCTGGCCATAATTTCTCAACCATTTGCTTGATTTAGTCCACATTTGGCGCGTAGGAATCAACTAGTGGAGATCTACCTATTATATATGTATCATATATATCATATTCAACTCACACAGAGGAGTTTTTTTTTATGAAAAACACAGACATTACCATCATTTCCACTTTTTTACAACTGAAGTGCAGGACACTTGGTAGAAGGGTTGGGATTGTAGTCAGGAAGTATAAATCATATTTTGAAGTAGATCCAGATGACGGAGAGACTTGAGGAATTATGTACTTTGGTGAATTTTTGATCTCCACTGTGTGCCCTACTGGTTAGCATTTGCTGGCAGTTCTTATTCTCACACAGCTTTACAAAAATCGAATCTTTATATCTGTATGTGAGTCAGAACGTTGAGTTTCATACCTTACTGTCTTAATTGCTTACTAACATAAAAACCAAATAGTTCAGAAACATCTACATAAAACCTCTGAATATATCTGATATGATGATTTATGATATAAATTTGTCATATTTTCCTCAGTTTAAGAGTTTAAATGCCGACACAACTGCTTCATTCATTTCATGCCACTCTTATGTCTGACATTACATCTCAAATCAGGCAGCTATTGTACCACAATGGTTAACATTTGGCTGTATGATATTTTCGTGAATGCATGAGAGACAGTTGAGGGGCTGAGGTGAAGGGGACACTCACGTGTTTGGAGAGGTTGTCGCTCTTGCAGTCTAAATCATACCTGCAGAGGAGAGAAGAGATGACACATGAGAGCAGGGGCCATGATCGGCTGAGAGAAAGTCGGTGACAGAAAGGCTGCCAACACACAAATTAGGAGTCCACAACAAAAGCTTCTCTAAACAAAAGCATAACGCACTTATCCAGTAATCACTGTAAAGAAGCTGTTCAGGTTAATAGCAGGCTTTCGATGATTGCACAACAAGGTTTACCAGTTCAATTTCAGACAATATAAACAATATCAAAGGTATCCGTGGTGGCTGTGTGGTGAGTTTTTTTTATTATTTTTTTATCAGTAACTGTTACGTTATCCTATTTTAACTATTGATTTTTAAGATGTTTTGAGTAGAAAATTTAAATGGCAAGTTCCATTTAAGAAAATCTATTAATACATTTTTTTATTTAAAAAAAAAAAACATATATGGATTGACATTGTAATAACATCTATTTTCATTGCACATTGCAGAACCAGCAAGAACTTTTTCAGCAATTTGTTACGAGTTCACCAGTCGGCCCTCCTTCGACTTTGGGAGGAACCAATCACTACAGACCGGGAACATCCTCACATAGTTGTATTTAAGACACAAATTGGGATATTCCTGTATAAGTGAGTTCAAACAATCCCAACACCGACTTCATTTTATCTAACAGAAGAAGTCAATCTTTAGCGATGACGTATTAAGTGCATTGTCAAATAAAAATGGACCGTCATGGCAGTAAAAACCTTCAGACTCCATTTTAAGTTCATGATATAAAACCAAGTGAGTCTAAATGGAAAAAAGCAACAACCAAAAAAAAGATGTACTTTTTTGTCTTGTTTAGTCTTTCTTCATCGTTAATGAATCACATAGACATAGAGAAGAACTTAAGATAAGATAAAAGATAAGATAAACCTTTATTAGTCCCACAACGGGGAAATTGCTCTTATCTTGTAGTTGACTCTTAACTGCAGAAACCCCATATTTGAATTTCTCTCATTTTGAAAATAATAAGCCACGATTCGAAACCTGGATACAGAGAGAGTTAATATCAATAAGAAGAATCAGAAAACAATCAAATCCAAAACTCTTTTACCTCACTATAATTTGTTATGTGCAAGTAAGACAGACATTAATTAAACTTAATTAAAGAGAGTTGCATGAGCTAAAAATCCCCTCAAAACTCCCTTTTATAGACATAGATTTTCTTATAAATAACCACACAAACGCTGATTTTTCAGAGCTAATTACAGTAGAATCTTTGTGTAGCATCTTGTATCGGGCCGTGCGACGGCTTTATGAAAGCTTCATAAAGCTGTTAAAAAAGGGAGCTCAAGTGTCAGCGTGCTGTCGTCTGTTGTTTGCCTCTCTGGCCCGGTTTGTTTACGTGCCATCGTTAGTCATCGTTGCTCAGTTCAAACAGAGCTCTGAGCAGCCGTCCCCTCCGCAAGAAAGGCAGCACAGGACCAAGAGAGATCTTGTCTGGCCCAGTTCAGATGCAGGCTGATTCCATCCCCACACACAAACACACGCACACACACACAAAGCGAATGTGCACTGACTAGGTACAGTGGACCCAGGAGCATGTGCAGTAAAATCATCATACATGCATAAGTCTGTCTATCTGTCTGTCTGTCTGTCTGTCTTTCTCATTAATAAATAATATTAAATAATGAATGATTCATGAACGTTAGTGACAGAGCCACGGCGTGAATAGAACATGAACCGCACCTGTGCATTTTGCCGATGGCATGTTGTATAACCGCAGAGTGTTTCTGTGCTCTTATGGAATGACAATATCTACAGCGCCGTAAAGGGGGGCGCCGCACCCCTCCCACCGTGAAACACAGGGTCTCCTAATTTGGCTGCAGGAGCCTTATCGGACATGGCATGTTGTATGTGGGAAGAAACGCCCAGGCTCTCCTATTTACACAGTCCGATGATTACGACGCACACACCACACAAGGATCGACACACCCCTGAGAAGGTGACAGGGTAGGAGGATTAAGTAAAGCCGGATGAAAAGCTCTCCGGTGAGTGATCACACACTGCAAAAACTGCCATATTGGAAAGAATCCAAATATTCTGGAATTTGAAATGAGCAAAAACTCATAAAAAGGGGTAAAAATCTTGCTTAGTTTTAATGCTTAAAACCAGCATAAGCCAATGAACACTGTAATTGGTCTGAAAACTAGAAAAAATGCTCAAATGTAATTATGTATTCTGTGTTCATCACAAATTTAGTCACAAATCCATTTCTGTGTTCGACCAGTCCCTGAGGAGCAGTGGGCGGAGCCTGTGCAGTGCCTGGGGAGCATGTATTGGGTTCAGGGCTTACCTGGGCTGGCTTAGAACTGCTGACCTTCCAATTGGGACATGACTACTTTCCCTACTGAGCTACAGTCTCCCACCCTTTTTTAGCTAAATAACATGTCATGAAAAGCAATTTATTTATGTTTGATTCACTTTCAGTGAGTATTTTAGTCCCTTGATTGATCTAACTTTAAGAATTTCTTCTATACCTATAATAAGACAACATTTCTTTGAATAAGAATTCCTTTTCTTAAAATAAGGATGTAAAAAAAGCTTGTTCCTCTCAAACAAGGCCTTGAAATAACCTTTTTTGCAGTGCATGTGTTTTCATGCTGAATCCATTAGTAACTGTTTTGGAGGTTTGATCCTGCAAAGGATGGATAAGCATGGCAGCCAGAGAGAAGACACGAGGGTTGACTCCTCAGACCATGAATTTCATAAGCCCAGCCGTGCATTCAGCTGGAAGTCATGCATAGAATTACTTGTGCATTTCAGACTCCAATTTGAACCATGCAGAATGAAAAAACCCCCAAGATGAACAGTTCGTCTCTCATCCAAGACTTCGACATGATCCGTCCAAATGCAGACAAACAGATGTCAGAATGAGAACTACAATCAATGTAATGGGTCCAGTACGTTGACACAAACAAAGAATTTAATTTTTCATCACACAGTGCCATAGAAAATTCATGGTCAGATGAAAATTAACCCGATAAGCCATAACACTATAGCCATCAAAGGTTGAAGTCAGAATGATGTTGATTTTCTCATTACAATTGCCCCGGTCTGTTGGTTGGATATATTTGGCGTGGCAATTACATTTTTACTGAAGTTGATCTGTTGGAAGCAGGAAAAACAGGCAAGAGGTCTGATTGACCTTGACCAGAGTGGTGAGAAGTAGTTGAAGTTTCTCTGTTTGTTAGGTGTCTTGGAGTGATGTCCATTCAAATGATTGAATCCTCACATTCGTCTGACTTGAATGACTTTTTGAGTTTTTATTCATGACTGTTTGTCTATGGTCCGAAAATTCACACGATTATTCACTGATTTGATGAGCTTGTATTCTCATGTATTGCTCCATTTATCTGCTGTAACTAGTCGCAGATAGGGAGCTCTTGTTTTGCTTTGCTAGAAGACGTTTTACGGACGTTTTAGTTCTGTCACCATCGATTTATTAGATGAATCTATACAAAATTGGTCTCCTAATCCAAAAGGGAACAAAATGGACAAAATAGAAACCCCAGATAAAATATAAGTTAACGAAGAATACTAAAAAGGTAATAGAATGAAAAAGTGTGTGTATATATGGGTATGAATATGAATTAAGTGCTGTTAACAATAAATTTGAGCATTAATCTTTCAACTTTTTAATCAAGCAGTTACTTTTAAACATACTTTTCTATTCAACCATTAATTGCCGTTAAGAATGATTTACGTGCGCTTACTGTAAATGTAAAAGTCACTCATATTGGTTTACCTGTAGAAGTTTAGTTAGTTAGTTAGTGCACTAACAAACTGCTTACAAAATGTGAGTGAGCAGTGATGTTATATTAGCTATTAGCCTTCCTTGATATTTTGTTTTGAGATGTTGGAAACCATTTCCATTTTGCCAAGCTTACAGAGAACCTCCTTATTGGGTCTCTGTTTAAAGAATTACCAAACTTTGGATGATCAGATGAGTTTTTTATGGGATCAAGTTTCATTTACAGCTTACCCTTGGGCAGCCGCTGCCATCTTCATTGGAGGAAAGCATAAATAGCACAACATGAATATGCGTTCCACGGAAAAGGATTCATGTAATATAAATAATAAAAGATGTTGACGCAATGTTGAGCCCTAAACATTTCAAACGCCACTATCACTCATCACTCATGTTCATTCAATTATAATAATATAATACAGAAGGTTGGAGTCTGGTTAATTGTGCAGCCCTAGAGAAGGGACAACAGTTAACCAATCAAGATGCTCCATTTTTCCTACAAATTATATTAAAAAAAACAAGCACACATAAAACCCTCCAACATTTGATATTTGAATGTTGGTATTATGTATTTGCTTCTCTGCTTAGGCAGATAGGTGTCAGAACACAGTGCATCCCAGATGGGGGTTAAAATGTTATGTGTATACAATATCTAGATGCTTCTTTATCCTCCTTTCACTTTTTGTGGAATTTTACTTCGTTCTTTAAGGTCTGATCCAATGTGTCTTCCTTGATTTGAGGAATAATGCACCCGGGATTGTTTCCACTGGTTTCATGGAACATCATTTGTTTCAATTCCAGGAGGAATTAAGGGGGGCAAAGAGGAGCAGTGAACATGGCCGGCAGTGAGATGAGAGTTGCGCAGATTTCCAGGCACAGCAGAGGAGGAAGGGAAATGTGTGGTGGCTTTGGGGTCTTTTGGTAAAATCAGCGTGGGATGGTTCAGCAGCAGCTTTACTGGCAGTCTGAGGGGAAGCTCGTGGTGTTGGGTGTATGAACGCCCCGAAGGGAGATGAGGCAGCGAGTGGAAGTGGAGGAGGTGTGGGTGATGAGGAGCTGCGGCAGCAACAGTAACAAGATTGCCAGACCTCAGGACAGAGGCTGAGGAGAGCAGGAGGAACCACTGGTCCTGCAATGAGAAATCTGAGAAATGTGAAATTACATGTAAGCATGGTGCAGCTCAACATGAGTGCAAAATAACAACTGAATGCTGTGAGTGTAATTACTGTATGTGTGAGCAAATGTGTGAATGTGAGTTCAGGGGCATGTGTGGGCTGGGGCAAGCTCTGTCCTCACTGCAAGTGATCATAAGGCCATCAGCCCAGAGGACAGTAACAGGGTCTGATGTTCCCCCACTCAAAACGAGGTCTGCTGGGAGTCGGCCAGGCTGCACGCACACACACACACACACACACACACCATTATCTTCCATCTCTTTTCTCAGCACAGCTTTTCAAAGTTTAACACCTTGCAGGATATTCTGGTAAAGAATGCACCACATTTCTCGAGCACAGTGATTGTCAAAGTTGGCAACAGGTCTCCCTGTAATAGTAAAATAAATCTGTATTCCTAATTCTCATGATCATTGTGGTAAACAGGGGTGCCGCTATGATGAAAGTCACGTTGGAAGCTTAATTGAAGGTGATGCTTTCTTTTGTTAAAACTGTTGATATTGTCTTTTTGCTTATAAAGACAAAATATTGCACCTCAAACCTCCACACTTTGCATACAAATACACAAATGCAAGAAAATGACAACCACATTAAATATCACTACTACTACTTCTTGTAATAATAATAATTACTAAATGGGAAAGTGATGTTTAATAACATTAAATGTGGAAAAAGTATGTCCATACACGGTTCAAATGGCCTGAATATTACCTCTATTATTATACTTGTACTTGTTTAAATATCCCATACCTTCTGACGAGTACAAATGGAATATTTTAAACCAATTCCAGACACTGAAAATGTGCAAATTATAACATATAATCCAAGAGAATGATTAGATATATTGTGGTGGAAATGTTTTCTCGCTTTTGCCCATGCACTCTCACTGTCTTCTCACTCTCTCTCTATCACACTCACAAACACTCACACACACACACACATACAAACACTAATCAGCCATAAACCATCTGCCTTATGTTGCACCAACTTTTTCAGAAACTACAGTAGCTCTTCTGTGGGATGAGACAACGCAGACTCGGCTTCACTCCCCACATGCAATGAGGCTCAGTCAGCCTTGGGCGCCAGTGACCCTTTCGTCAGTTCACCAGCTGTCCCTCTTTGGGACAACTGAGCCTGCAGTTCAGTTTTGGTGATTCTCTAACCCAGCCGTCTAGCTGTCACTATTTAGCCCTGGTCAATGTCGATCCTTAAGCTTAAGCATCAACTTTGAGGACAAAATAATCACTTGATACTTAAGTGTTTGGTACGCACCAAACACTTAAGTATCCAAGTAACACAAAGTCCAATGTGGGTTACATCCAAATTCCTTCTAACGATTTAGCCTAATGTAGTTGAATACTGAATGCATAAAACATTGATTGTTTTTTTTTTTATTTCCCTGAATGTACATGTCTGTTTGATAAATTTAAATACAGATTTTTATATTATTTATTCATTCATTTTATTTATCTTTCGTATCAGCAGAGACGGGTCAAATAGACAAATAAACTTACTATTGGTAAAGTAACCTATTTGTTTCTCAGTCTATTATAAAGCAGTAAAGTTCATAAAAAGACATATTTTCAAGAAGTATTCATCTTAATTGTCTTTATTTTGGATGATATGTGCCTAAAACAACCTAAAGCTACATTTAAAAGCTGATTTCCTAAAAAAGAGCTAGTTGGTAATTGTGTGCTCCATTAATTTATTTTCATTCTATTCAACCTTTATTTAACCAGGAGGAAAACATTTACATAATACGAATAGTTGATTAATCATTTCAATAATCGATAGATTAATCGACTCTCAAAATATTCATTAGTTGCAGCCCTGGTGCACACACTGTGTAACAACAAGGAAAACCAAGTGTTGCCTCTTTTATACAATTTTGTACTTACAAACAAACCAAAACTTATTGACAGTGTCAAAGAGGACATGGTGAAACAGCTCTGCAGGCCAGCAACACAGTTAGGTAGGCAATTCCCCAAAGCAGATGTGGCCGGATTCATTATCCATTTTCGCTCAACAAGTTGTGTCATCTGGGTTCAAGCCTATTTCAAATGTCCTTGAATGGGGCAACGGAAACTGAGATGACTGAGATAGAGCTGCCAGATTTCTGGATTGCCTTGTGTGCAGAACATCCAGAACCAGCAAACAACTAAGACAATGAAGGCCTTTACAGAGAGAATTTTTCTTAGCTCTTGCTAGCATGAAGACAAAGACTTCATGCTAGCAAGAAGTCAAAGACTTTGTGCAGTAAAGAACTTTGTGCAGTTCTTTACTGCACAAAGTCAGTAAAGAAACTGACTTTGTGCAGAAAAGAAAGACTATCTCCAATACACATTCCAGCATTATTCAAGGCCATCCATGCACATCCCCCTCATTAGTCCGTGCTGAGGCGACATACTTACACCTTAAATTTGCTCTTTCTACTCACTTGCAGTAAAATGTTCTGCTGCAATAATTGTGCGTGTGTTTGTGTGTGTGCGTGTGTGTGTGTGTGTGTGTGCGTGTGTGTGTGTGTGTGTGTGTGTATATATAGAAGGTAAAGTAATAAATCCGAAAAAGTTTGAAATCAAAATTACAAGTTTACTGTTTTTTTCTCATATATTTGCGTGTTATATATTACATACAGTATCTTTGTGTGTTTTTTACTTCATTTACTTCATTCGTTCATTTATGCAGCACGACTACGAACAAAAAAAGGCTGTAGGACGTCTCAGGGGTTACATGATGTTAACTGTTAAAAGATGGGAACCCTTCCTCTAGCACATGAGAAAATGCAAGAATGTAAAACACACATACAACAAACGCACTTTGACAACATATGAACATGGATACAATCTTATTTATCAAATAAATGAGTCACACTTTTCATACTTTGAACAAGCAAGGATACTCTCATACATGGAAAGAAAAAACAAACAACGTAACAGAAAAACATACAAACGCACATCTGCTCACATTCGTACACGCAAGTACAGATCTGTGGGTCCCCCAGGGCTCTATCCTCGGCCCCTTAATCTTTAGCATATACATTCTACCACTGGGTCGTATTATAAACGGGTTTTGTCACGTTGCACACATTTTTCAATAAGAAATAGTGACGCAAAATGTGTTTAACCAAACAGTTGAGTAGAAAAATAAAGGGTTAAAAAGGATGGATTAGTCATAGAACAAGATTTTATCATGTTAAATAGTAAATGAAACACTTTAGAAAGAAAAGGAAAATTTAATTAAGTAAGCTTTAATCATCAAGTTTATGCAATTATTGGTGAGAGAAAATGTATCTTCAACTGTGAGGTAACGCTAATTTAGCAGAAAAGGTGTGATGATTTTTACTGGTTTAAAATGTTTTGTTTTTGAAATGTAGTTTACCATTTTGTTTCCCTCGGTGAGTTTCTGGAAGGTCCCGATGAGAGCGATAGAGAAGGTGTATAAGGTGTTAATGAGAACGGCTATGATGAATGGATTGGAGACGGTGCCATTGACGAAGAGGCGTGAGGCAAAGTTAGAGGTGGCGGATTGCAGAATGATGAGGTTTGCGATTGGTGTGATGAGGGGGAAGGGAGCAGGAATGAGTTCATTAGAGGGACGGCTCATGTAGGACGGATTGGCGATACGGTGAGGGAGGCTAACACATCCAGAGGAGGGAGGCGGCACATGTTGGGAGGAGGATTTTAAGGACAGAGCTAACAGGCAGGAGAAAACAACGAGGGCCAAAGAGACGACAGGATTTATTTCCCCAGATTGAAGGATTTTGTTTTTGTCTTCATACCGGTGGACACTGCCTGTTATTTTGTTTATTGAATTATTACATTTATCCTCGCTGCCTGTGGTTCAAATTTGCGTTTGGGTCCTCGGATTACAATTTCTTGAAATACTAATTTTTTCAGTACAATAAATATTTTACTACAGTTTATATTTCAAAACTACCTGATATTTTGATAGTCTCATTTAAAAAATTAATTTGAATCCTGTTAGTGTGTAGCAGTTTTAAACCCAATATGGTCATATTTGATGATCTCTTATATTATATCTATTATAGCAGCAGAAACAGAATAATGGTTGTTTTTATGTTAAGGCTTTAATAATAGAATAGAATAAAATAGACTATTTGGTTGTTACAGCAGCTGGGAAAGTTTGTGTAAAGTAACGATAGAAAACAATAAAGATGTATAAACATGCGTATATGTATACATACATTAATAGACATTCATTAAATAAAGATAAATAAGTATAAATATGGCAAAAGAGTCCAAACCCCAGGAAAAAACGGATATAATATAAATATATTCCAGTAAAGTTGTAGTTTTTGGTGAGGTAGATTAATGATCGAAGGGTTCCAGGTTTCAGACACAACACAGTTTTACAGTGAGTGTTGTAGACTCAGACTGAAGTCGGGAAGAAGGACCTGCATTATAACGTAGATACTTTCCCTCCTTCCACACATCCAGTGGAACAGCGCCGATCTAACATCTGTGTAACCTCCCGCAGCATGTGAGCAGCATGGGGCCCAGCTGACAGAGAACAACAAGTACACAAACAAAGGATCGTTCCATGTTTCATGATCTACTATGGGAAACCACGGCAGATGTGTGAGAAGCTGGAACACAATAAAGAAAAATCAGGTGTATCATAACTAATTGGACATCTTGACTTTAAGGCCTACATGATAAAATTATGACTTTTTAAATTTAAAAAGCGCCGTGTCTCAAAAAAGAGGTTTCTGATGTGGACGAGGGAGCATTCACCCACTGTTACTGGCCCACGATATAAAGTCCCAGACATAAAGAGACATTTTGAGCGAAATACTCAAAGGTGTAAAAATTATGGCTTTATACTATAAGGAGATATTCTGCTACTGTTACCCTCACAGAGACACTTTAAAGGAATTAAACCTTAGTCAGTGTCAAATTACTCTTTATCTGTGTTTTCCTGTTACAACAAGTCCAATCACGGAGAAAACACCTGAAGGTATGAAACAATCAATGCTTTACAAACTCAAACACATGCATTCACTTCCACATCAATAGGGTAAATAATAATAGTGGCCATTTCAGCAACCAGCCAGTTTACACACAATCTTTTGACCATGTCAGTGACTTCACATCACATCACATCACTACCTCGACCTCACGACCTCTATTCTTGGTATTGTTGTTCATATCTTTAACCCTAGGACACAGACGGGAGCGTAGACGACTGCTGGAAGCTTTAGACACTGTTGCTCTGACCAAAAGACAGGAGACGGAGCTGGAAGTGGCAGAGCTGAAGATTTTCTCTGGGAGTGACGAGGATGGACAGGATTAGAAAAGAGCACATCAGAGGGACAGACAGAGGCCAGTTTGAGATGGTTTTGAGATGGTGGAGGGATAAAAAGATGCTGGAGATGGTGCTGCCAGGTAGGAGAAAAAGGGGATGACCAAAGAAAAGGTTTCTGGATGTTGGAAGAGCGGACATGCAGTTAGTTGGTGTGACAGGAAGATGCGGAAGACGGGGCAAGATGGAAACAGACAATCCGCTGTAGTGACCCCTAGAGCGAACAGCCGGATGAAGAAAAATCACTCAGCAATGGTGACGATTGAATGGAGACAGAGAGGACTCAGTCTTTCCAGCGAGCCCCTGACTGTCAGAGTGAGTTCTTGGTGCATATATTTGTAAAAGATTTAAATAGTCTCACATTTTGCCTCTGACTCATTAACTCCGCCATCTTTGCAGATGATAAATTTACAGCCACGCCTTATAATGAAACCAGTGCCTACAGGTAACAGGTTGTAAGTGAGCATGCCCTTATTACTATTATGTTCAATAAAGGTACACTCACTATTATCCTGTTACTTGTAGGTTTGTATAATCATTTTTATTCATGTTTATTATCATGTGCAATATTACTTTTATTACTTTTCATCTCAATATAACTGTCATGTGTAATAGTACCGTCATTATCATGCTGTAATTAATAGGCAATGGTTACATTTACTTTTATTCACAAGTTTATTATCAGGTGTTGTATTACTTATATTACTTTAACTCTAAATATAGTTGGCATGTGCAATAGTGCACTCATTATCATGATGATACTCATAGGCACTTGTTACATTTACTTTTATTCACAAGTTCCTTATCAGATGTTATATTAAATTTCATCACGGTTTTATCATGCTGTTATTTGTAGGCACTGGTTTGCATCTACCTCTTATACACTTACTTTTACATTATTACACTTCCACTGATATTGATATTCTATTTCCTTTTACTCACTTATTGTATTTTTATGTTACTGTCACTTTGAGCAATAATAATTTCCTTCAGGATCAATGAAGTTCTATCTTTTCTTTTCTTAATTGGTTTATCTTATTAGCTGCAGTTGGTGCCATCTCAGCCAGTCAGAGCCTCTGATTCAGATGTTTCGCTGATTTTTTTATTAGATGATGGTGAATGCGAGAAATACGAAGCTCAAAGCAAGGAGGAGCGATTGATTGATAAGTTTATTTTGAGGTTCCTAAACTCCAATAATAAGTTCAAAAGATGAGGAAGATAGAAGGAAATTTACTATCAGAGGTTTATATACATACAGATGGCCATAGAGGGTAATTATATTAAGAGCAATGCAATTGTAGGAAAAAGAATAACAATTCCTGACAATAAATAATGTCCTTGGACGCTGCTTAAAATAATGGGAATAGAGCTCATGCACTACTCCAGCCAGAAACCTCCCGGCACCTATTGTGGAATCCAAGCCCGTGGAATTTTCTGTGTTGACATTTTTCTGTTATTATTATGACTTGCAGGGCATGGAATGATAATGCATTCAACTGAAAATACAATTCCGCACAGTTTTTCCGCAATTTATGAGTTAATTATGTTGCTAATTCAGAAAAGGCAGGTTTTAGATAGATTAAAGTTCATTTTAATGCAGTTTTATTGTGCCCCCAGTGTGAGAAATTGATATGCATGTCTTAGTTATACAGTTGTTATCATTATTTGTTTGTTGACTTTCCACAGGCACCAAACGACTTTGTTCTTCCGATCTGCTGGACATTGTGGTACTTCTCAAGGAACAGGTGAACCACGGCGGCATGCATCACGTATATGACATGATGCATCCGTCTTTCAAAAGTAAGGTAATTGTTGAAAGTACAGATTTCTAAGCAGTGCAACAAAAAAAATCTAAAACAAATGCATTTCTCAAAAAAAATTATTATTATTATTATTATTATACATTATATTCCTTAATTGTTATTAAGTCAAAGTACGGTAAATCTAAGTTCCTCATTGTCATTACAAATTAAAACAACTGTGTCAGCTCACTTGAACCACATTTAAGCGTAACCATCAGATGTGAGATTGTACTGAGGGCTAAAAGGCTTCTGAACATGCAACTCTCATCTATGTGTGGTAAATTGGGTTCCCTCATACAATATAAACTCACTCAAACTGGGAATCTCCTGAATATTAATGAAGCAGCTACTACAAATGATGTTTACAATGTTCAACATGTAGTTATGGTAAGAACACAGTGAGGCCGCAGATCGGGCTCTGAGGAACCTCAGAGGCGTTTCTTGTCTGAAAAAACTGCGCTGGCTGAAGAATGAATTTGAGCAATAAGAGAGAATAGTCCGACCTTGCTGCTGAGCCAGAAGATACCCACGCATTGCTTAAAGCTGTCAATTAAAATTGTATGATCAACTGTGTCAAAAGATGCATTTAGTCCTGAAAGGATTAAGACTGAGCAATCGCCCGCATCTGCTGTTGAAAGGATCAGATTACTTTTATTACTTTAACAAGGGCCTTTCTTCTGCATTGGATCCTAAACAAATTACTCAAATTTAAAACTATGTTACTGCTTCATGATTATATGCCTCCATTAACCACTCAGGCTCTGATATATAAGTTTATAGTCCTACTTGTTCGAACTCTTGACAGCGGACTTAGAGGAAAATCTAATAAAGGATATTAAACTATAGATATATATTACAGTGAATTATCTTTAAGTGAGACGCAAACTGTCTTACTCAAGGGACTGTTCGCTGATGAGTTTGGAAGCCTGATAGAGAGATTTGTCAACTGAGAAACAATATAAGCAAACTAAATGAGCGTGTGGTGCACAACCGTTTTATATACGAGTGTTGCTGTGTTGTTGTTGTTGTTGCAGGCTCAAAGGCAGAGATATGCCCCGTGTGTGACCCAGAAACACAGCAGATTCATACAATCACTCAGCTGACCCCCAAGATTGATGTCAGCGATTCATTAACCGATTAAATATAAATTAGTTTGTGATCTGAGTTATTGTGTTGAATGGTGACAAAACTGTTTATTACACCTGCAAACCCAAAATAAGATCTAAAGCCATGTTCAAGTCTTCATATACGTTTGATCAGATCAGTTTTGGTTTTACATTAGTCGAAGAAAGGTATGTGGAAAGACAGATGGTGGTAGATTTTAGCAGAAGGATGGACACACCCTGGTAGGGAGAGACAAAAAAAATATTGCTTCTAGCAACATCTATCGCCAGCGTGGGAGCAAAGAAAGAAGTGCTGTAAACATTTTTAGGAAAAATAATAATATAATTAATAGAGAGTCAAGTGATCAGGGGCTTCAGGATTCAATTAGAAGCCTGAAGATGCCATAATTTTACAAACATGATGGCAGAGTTGCACACTGAGGAGAAATTAGCAAAGTTGGAAATGGATGATAATGATCACCAAACGCCAAGTGTGTGATTCACCACATGCACCTGGCCTTAATGTGTCTCAAAGCATTATCTGCATCAAACAAATTCGAATGAAAACTGTGGTGAAAAAGTGGCTTGAATACTTCTCTTTTATTTAAGAGGGAAAAGACATACATCTCCCTCTGCGCACCCCATGAATATTTCAGTCTTAGAACAACTTTTTTCTCTACCCAGAGTAGCACTCACACTCACGCATGCACAAAACACACAAACGCATGCACACACAAACGCGGATAAGTCAATTGTGAACTCACAGGTCGAAGCGGAGATTCTGCCTCTCCTCAAAGAAATAGTCCAGGACGAATTTGCGGACAAAATCAGGATTGAGGGTGTTGTCTATGACTTCTGTCCTGCCAAACTAGAGAAGAAACAACAGGGTGAGACCAGAGACCAGGAAATCTCAATCAGTGAATAGCTAGCTGTAGGAGCAGCAAAAATAAAACTTGATAGACCACGGTTGTTTTTGAAGTCTTGTCCATGAACTGGTTACTTGTCCAGGGCGTACCCCACTACCCACCTAATGTCAACTGGGATTGGCTCCAGTGCCCCAATGACCCTGAACAGGATTAGTGGTTACGAAAAATGGATGGATGGATGGCGGTTCATAGGCCAACATAAGAACTCAATGTATTCCATTAATTCCTTTAGCATCAATGTTGCATTGGTTCTTATCACTGGTTATAAATGGTGCCCCAACCACCTGACCCGTTTACTCACCTCTCTCCATTCCCTGTTGGCTATTCCTTGAGTATACAGCACACAAACTGTTGGATTAGAAAGAGAAGAGGGGGTTAGATTGATTGAAGAGCATTTTGAAGTGAGCAAACAACGTGGAAGTCAGCTGAGAGCGTGTTCTTTCTCCAGACTGCAAGATGAGAGCAAATCTCCCTAATTAAATGTCACTAGAACTTTGCCTTCAAGCATTATGATATTTCAGCGAGGGTGAGAACAGGGAGGGAGGGAGAGGATGGGGTTAGTGAGTGTTTGTGTGGGTGGAGGAAAGTCCTGCATATTGACATTCAAATGTGTCCATCTGAGGGACTCTTGGTGGTGTTTTTGATCATGAACTACTGGAGAAAACACATTGAGGAAATCAGCTGGCACTAAAATGACATTTCATTTACATTCCATCAGCCTTTACTGTATTCATCCACAACTGTCACATGATTTCCAGTCTGAAAAATGATGAGATCAGACAATTAGAAACTTTTAATAGAAGAAAACTTTGTGGTCATGTCATCAGATCTGTGGCCGTATGTTTTCGAGACACGGGTGAAGAGAGAAGCAAATCTGTCCACTGATCACCACCTGGTGGTGAATTGGGTCAGATGGCAATGGAGACTATCGGCAGAAATTAAGCCTTTAATTAAGCCTTTAATTAAACCCAAACGAGTAGAGAGGTTAAAATGGGAACGTCTGGGGGAGGCCCCAGTCTATCAGATCTTTAACTTGTATCTCCAGAGGAAGTTCCTCGTATCACTTTCTGGTTAGCAACATTGAATCTATAAATGTTCAGGTCTTCCAATGCAGAGCCGGCTGCTTGCAGCTGTGGTCATAAGTTTATTGATGCATATCATATCGGCAACCTGAGAGCCTGCTGGTGGTAACCAGTTTTGAAGGAGACCATTAAGCTGAAGGAGGACGTTCGAGCCTTGGTTAACCCAGAGGTCTCCTGAAGCACCACACAGGTACCGAGACCAGCTTTTGTAGCTTTGGAGGCTATGGAGAAGGACTACAAAGTCAGGTAAGTTCTGTCAAAGCATTGGAAGACTCTAGTAGGGAAATGCAGGGCTTGGCCCCGGCTGTGAGCAGCTTGAGGGGAGAACTGCCGACCTGCACTGAGGATATCGTTGGATGTTTTGCCAGAGCAAAGCCATGACCCATCCAATACCCATACATATCCGGGGCAGAGGTCACTGAGTTAGTTAAGAACCCACCCAGTGACAAAGAACCAGGGGTGGATGTGATTCGCCCGGAGATCCTGAATTAGTTGGACATTGTTGAGCTGTCGTGGTTGACACACCAGCCCACGTGGAGTGAAGTGGAGTGGCAGACTAGTGTGGTGTTCCCACTTTTAAAAAAAGGGGGAGCAAAAGTTCTGTTTGCCACTGAGAATTATACCTGTTTCATCATCAACGGTGCCACATTCTGCTACTGCAAACATTGTGCTAATGACAAATGCTTTGGTCTACTAAAACAACTTTGTTTTGTTTTGTTGCTGCTATAACACGCCATTACAGGGCTATGGACGGTCTCATAGAACTATAGTAATTCAATAAAATTTATTTTCCTTCTAAATGCAGCACTGTTTCTCCAAACAAACTAAGAGTAGCAAAACTGCTGTATTGCAGACAGACCCACAGAAAAGCCCAATTTGCCGCATGATCCACGCTGATATGGGTGTCTGTTGGTACCTTATATGCATGTACATTCTGCATGATACACTCACTAATGTAGTTAAATGATTTAGCTTGAGTTCCCTTCAAACTCCAAAGCATGAAAATGTGTAATTATACAAAATATGTGGTTCCTAGATCGGTCTCTTCTGCCTGGCTCCAGAACCAGATGAGTTGATGATCCATGTAAAACCTCATGATAAAATGTTGAATAAGGCTACGTTAAGTGAAACTAGCAACAGAAATGTCTGCGAGGCTTCACCTCAGTAAATCAAGTCCCTGACTCAGCCCCACAGCGGTTTTTGTGTTCTTTGTGCGTCTTTGGGTATGTCTTGGAATGTTTCATACTGTTAATATGGCTTTCTGTGTGATTAAGAGACTTTGGTGTTTCAGATAAACAAGTGACCCTGTTAACTGGCAGAAAGCTGCTGGGGCTGAGAGCTGACAAGCTTTACAAGACGAAGCCATGGGCAGCGCCTGGAGCCCCTGAGTCACCGGATTCTGCTGTGCCTCTGATCCAGAGCCATTTACCAGCAGGAGGAGAACACAGGGTTTATTTTTAATCATTTTAGTAATAAAGTGTGGGTTTATCTCACTTCTCAACTTCTATCGCAATAAGTACAGAGTTGCCAAACTTCAACGTAATGCACTGTCGTTTTCTTTTCATATATCTGAACGGAGGGAAATCAAGTTTGATGCTTGGGAAAAACTATATAACAGAAGGACCCAGAAGTTTGGGTGCTGATGTCTTTCAGAGGCCCAACGAAACATCAGCAGTAGATGCTGTCCGCTCAGTAACTTACCATAAAAGTACTTAAAATAGACACTCTAGTTACTTGGGGCAAATAAACCAGTGATAAATCTTAGAAAGTAATTTGAATAAACAGAAATGTTCCTAGATTAAACCCAATTCCCAATTAAAAAATGTTTCTCTTTCTGTGTGAACACTGACAGCGGGATAGTGTGTTTCAGTTATGGGGCTCCACTACGCTCTATTAGCCTATTTTAAGATTTCCACAAAGATGGCGGGTTGAGGCATGGTCAAGATGATGACATCATCAAGCTCAACCCACGTTGAGCTTCATGTAAGGCTGTTCAGAAATCTATGAGTAACGTCACTCTGGCTCCATCCATATATCATATGAAAAATGTTGAGAACAAGAAGACTACCCATTTTCTAACTCAGTAAATTAATCCAATCAAATTATAAGCCTATATAACATATCCATTAAACGGGTGCAGAGTATAAAATGATCTGGCACTCAGGTACCACATCATAACCTATACCTATTTTAACCTCACCACTCCCTATCCAAGACTCGATTGTGGGCTTCAAGTGCAAAAATAAAGCCCCCATTGCTGGCTGATCGGCATTGTGTATTAGTTTCGTCCTGTTGAAATTTATGTATGCCCTGTTCTCCTCGTTGTGTGTTTCTTAAACCAATTGTACTAAATTTCTAAGATAAAATAAATCTTTGTAAGCCTCGTTCAGTCCATCATATGTTATAAGTTGGCTTTGTTCAGGGACTTCAGGGCTGTGGATCTGTGCTGATGCTAGCTTAAGCCGCCCCAGCCAACGTAAGCTTCTCGAAACCTGCATGTTCTTCGGAGTGATTCATTTTGAAGTGTGTGATTAAGCTCATCATGCCAAATGTCTTTCGGTTGTTCTGCCACAGTTTATTTTGTCTTTACAATTTGCAAGCTTTGTATTTTCCGGTGCACTTGCTAGATGTTTGTCGCCATGTAAAGCTCATGCTTGTGTTGCGCGTACGGCTGCTCGGCCGATTGGCGATGTCATCAAACTGGGCGTCACAGCGCCGATGGATGAGTGCGCCTCTAAAAATGATGTCATCATCTATGACTACAGCAAATTTCCAGTCACGTCATGAGGTTCCTTTATATAGACATATTTGGAAATTTGATTTAGTTCTTTATTCTGTAAAACTATAAATAAGTGCTTTCATGTAAGATCATGAGTTTAAATATTTGATGCGGCTATTGGCAACGTTAAGTCTAGTCAGGGACCTTTTTTTCTTCTTTTTTAAAAAACTTTTATACTTTTTGTTTTACTTCTGCATCTTTATAGACATTTGTTGTTTCATTCTTGGATTATGGCTAGACTAACCCATTGATTTTTTCTTCTTAGTGGCATTGAATGATTTTGTCCATATCCATAAGCTCTCCGAAAACGTGAACTAATATGTAAAAAATTAACGCAGCTTATGGACGGAAGGCTGAGGACATAAACGCCTGTAAACAGCTGCTAAATAGTGAAACACAACGGCGTTCACAACATTTTGAATCCAACAGTTTTTTCTTAACACTAAGGAAAAAAAGCATTTCAGAATTTACTTTTGTCTTCACACCTGTTCTTTGTGCTTGCAATTAAAATAATGAACGTTGACAAGCTTAAGGAAAAAACAGGAATTTCCCTGTTAGCTGCATCTGGTTTATTAAAGCCAAAGGGCAAAATAAATCAATTGTAGCACTTAAAACTCAATGATAATGTTGCAGTCAGTTGGGATACCCATAAAAAAACAGGGTTGCAATTAGACACTCGAAGAGCGAGGTGAAAAAAAAAGGACTTGAGTTGATCTTGTGACATCTGATTATGAAAGCAACAACTTCCACTGAGGTGAATACCATCAGCATTAATTACAGAATTAATTACTCGTCAATTTATTCATGAGTTAATGCATGAGCAACTACCAGCTGATGAAAAGACATAGTTGATTTAATCACAGATTTATTAACAGTCGTGACTGAAGATTATGAACGGGACTTTTTGATGAACTAATTTTTACTCCAAAATTTAACAAAGCTCATGTTGAGAAAATAACTGACGTATTTTCTCTCAGAACTCGGTTGAAAAAAAATCACAACGTTCCTGGGCCCAGAAGACCAAAAAGCCTAATCACCCTTGCGTCTGGTGTGGCGGTAAAAGTGTTCAGACTCGCCGTGTTTTGGCAGACTGTCAATCTGGATGTTGTGTATGTACTATCGTAGATAGCACTCGGTGAGCTGGGTCTCAGCTGGTTGAATATACAGTCATCTTTTTATCTTGCAATGATGCACAGGGTGACACATGGTCCCTGAGTTATTGTGCGGGCGGAGAGTGATACATCAATCACATGCCTGTAAATAGCGATGCATCTCGCCATCCTTACCGGCGTACTTTGACTTCTTCCTATTCATCAGGCTGATGATGATGGAAGGGGGTTGAAAATAACATTGTTGTTTTGAATGTAGGCGGTACAGACTGGGCATTCTTTGATAATGCTAGTGTCTGCTAAATGCCCTTTTCCAATCTGCTCAACCGCAATGATCAAAGCACATCCATATTGCCGCTCCATGGGAACCAACACACAAAAACACGCACAACAAAAAAAACATTGGGTTATTGTCCAGCATTGTAAGCTAATATGAATATGGTGCGTGAGCCTGCCTGAAGTCCTTGATGTGTACTCTTTGTGTGTGTGTGTGTTTGTGTGTGTGTGTGTGTGTGTGTGTGTGTGTGTGTGGGGGGGGGTCTGCTGAGGCGGTCTAATGCTGTGTGACTGGGGCCAGTACTGTCAGCAGAGCAGAGACATGGACGCAGCACAAGTGCCTCCTTGCATAAATGTTGGGGTGGGCAAGGATTCTCATCTTCTTCTTCCATCGTCTGGCACTTAAAGGTACAATCCACGATTGTGGGAGCTCATCAATTATGAGTTAAAACACACCGACTACTGCTGCAAACACTATGTGGCGCGCTGCACAATGCCCTGGTGGTAAAATGTTGAATATTTAGGGAATAAAAGAAATGTGGTGCAGTAAAAAACGAATGTTTATCGAAACCTAGAGCATAGGAAGATAACTATCATTTCTTCATATGTGAGACTATTCCTCCCCCATCATGTTTATTTTTAGAGGTTTTTTAAAAGACATAACTATTGCTGTCTGTTAGAGAAAACAAAGCATGCACAGCAGATAAAAGCAAGGAACAACTGAATAACCTTCAGGGTTTCTGTACCTGTGTGTATTTTTGAGAGGAGCTGTTATAAATCAGGGTCTCATTCTCAAAAATGATGCAGACCAGATACCAGAGTATTGGTATAATAGATTTCCAAATAATAAATACAAGAAACACTTAACATTTTTAATCTAATAAGGCAAGATTCTCTATTTTCTAAGAATCAGCCACACAAGAACCGATTACTGAAATAATAAAAACTAAGGATCTCTCACAATGGTCGAGAACACTTGAAGAAAGGAAAATAATATAATTAAGTCGTCCCTGTTGAAAAAATTTGTATTTATTTATATTTGAGACAAAATTAGTTTTTCCAGACCAAACTAAGAAAAAGAAAATATTTAAAATATCAAGAGGCAACCTTTCCCTACAAGGGAGATGTCTACTTAAAAATATCAGTTACAAAATATTGAACATGATAATGTAGGTTTTTTTTCCTCATCTGAGACAAATCCCACTCACAGAATGAGTGAAAAATGTATTAATTAAAAATAAATAAACAAATAAAAATAGTCATTTAGGTACTTGGTTGTAGTGAGGAGACTTTGTGAAAAAAATATTGGACAGTATAAAATTTTTTTTACTAGAATGAGCTTGTAACCAACTCGTAACATTGGATAGTAAAAAGAAAAAGAAAAAATTTAGAAAAAGAGAACCCATTCTTGCCCTGACCGCCAACTGCATTAATAAAAAGAATAAGGGAATTATCACAGGATAATCTCTTCGTTGCCCAACTGAGATCGTATTTCTACTGCACTTCTGCCACATTTCTATATAGGTAGATTTAGATATTTGGGTGCATGTATTGATATTTATTGTATTTTACCTCACCTTTTTTAAAAATCTTATTTACTTATATATTTACGCTATTTCTCTTGGGAGAAATGAAATGTAAATATACGTAAAAAAAAAAAAAAGTCTTTGTATCACATAAAACCTCAAAGGGAGCATCTCATTTTAGAGAATAACTTTAAACTTTTACCGTTTTGTTACTATCGGAAAGTCCTTCCGAGAGGACTTAGACCACCGCCATGCAAAGGAATGAAATCTCATTCAGAAAGCGCCTTTTCTTTCGGAAAGGGGTGTTTACATGCAACGTTTTCTTTCCGATTAGGCGTCTTCTCCGATTCTATTCGGAATTAGGCTGTCCATGTAAGCCCACCTAATGACTTAGCCCTAATTACTCCACTTATCCCCTAAATCATAGCATGGCATCTTTCGTAACTGCTGTGAATACAAGGAGATGTTGAGAAAAGGAGATGATGTCACTGAATCGAGCAGCATGATCTTCCAAAACGACTATCATTGCAATATTTTTCCCTCAATATACTATATATTGCAGTCGATTTATTCAGTGGGTCATTCTTTTCAAACTACTCATGTTATCATTCAGTGAGTTGAAAGTTTATACTCTTCTTATATAGAAGAAATATCTACCTTCTGCTAAGTTTAGCTCTCTGTCAGCCCAAAACTTTTGTTGGAATTTTTTATAAATGATTAAGTTCAAGTTTTCATGCATCATTGTTCAATCAATTGAGGTGCAGTTGCATGCATACGAGGCCACTAGGTGGCAGTTGCATCAATACCACGGTGTAACACTACGCAACTAGAAAACAAATGTGTCTGATCCGCACAAAGAAGTATTAGTCACATGCCTACTCGGGTCCAATCATCTGTTTTCAATGTACAGTAATTGCATTTTGTTGTGTATTGTCTTTTTATCGCAAAAATTGTGTTACAGTGGTGTTTTCAAAAGATTACACTCTGTGTTGACACATTCCCAAAATACCTTTGTTGTGTAAATGGCAGAACAAACCGCGAACAAAATTTACATGACGCTTGTTATGTTTTATTGAAACCCTCACACACCGGCGTAGGCATGTTAGGATGGATCAGAAAATATATGGTAAGTCTACGTTATGTGGAGGTGGATAAAGAGGCTTAGAATATAAACTGATTTTATTTGTAGATCAGTTATATGATACAAGAATCTGCCAGTTTTCCCTTTGTATCAAGGAGAAAAAAAGGAGTAGTATGACCGGTTCAAGTTTTTGTAGTCATACATTCGTCCAAAGAAATTTAAGCTTTTCCTGTCGTCCCAAACATGTGGGCAAACTTGAGTGTGGCAACAATCACTTCCTTAAATACTTCTCTTATTTTTTACTAAATGATATTGTTTAAAAAATAAAAGGAAGGTGGCAGCTTGTGACAGTTGTCGTGACAAAAGTGTATTTAGTTTTTATCAAACTGAAAATGTAGAGGCGTTGCAGCCATCGTTATACATTTGTAAATTAATCATATAGCATATTGATACACATTCTTAATTGTAAATACATGACGCATTTCATCCATTTTATGTGCATGTAATGTCAAAATAAGACACAACACATGTTACACAACAAATTAATATTCCTGTAGTGTTGACTATTGCACAAGGACACACTGAGATGTCAATGCTGGCATTATATATCGGACCACAACCGTTCCTGACATTTATCAACGGACTTTAAATGTCAATGTTTTTTGTATTTTAAGGCTTTCAGTCTGTAGTGAGGGAAATTCTTTTATTCATTCATTATCTGTAACTTCTTATCCTGATCAAGGTCGCGGCTAACTGGGTGAGAGGCGAGGTAGATGCTGGATGAGACACCAGTATTTCAGTATTTGTCAAAATGTAATTAGGTAGGTAAATATAAACAGGTATAGTCTTCACATATTAGCTGCCTACAAAATAGTTATATTATACATGTGTGTGTTTGTGTGTGTGACTGAGTGAGAGAGCAGGGAACAGTGACGAATACGACCCCTGACATATGCAAATGTCTACTGAATCATACAACAGAGCATGCAGGCCTGTGTGTGTGTGTGTGTGTGTGTGTGTGTGCCTGTGCGTGTGTGTGGGTGTGGGTGTTTGTGTGTTAGTCCATGTTTAGTGCAGGCAAGCCTGTGTTTGTACAGTTAAAATCTGCTGCATGTGGTTTATGTTCGTCTTTCTGCTTGCCTGCAGAATATTTAATGTGCACGTGTTTGTGCGTATGAATTCATGTTTAGCCTGCTGGTAGCTGGCGTGTGAATTTGAGGGGGATGGCCTCTTACTTGGATCAGACTTGGAGAACGTGTCTCTGTCCAGCAGGTTTCTGAAAAAAAAGATGAAGAAGAAAAAGAAAGTGAGTTGCATTGACATTAAATGATTTCTCTCAGGTTTATAAAGAAAGCAGAACTAGACAGTTAATACATCCTTTAATTAACTCTCAAACCGACCCCGGCACCTCTTATGGTCATCCCCTGATATGATTGACAAAAGCCATTCCGTCCTCTCACAGAGTCAGAAACATTAAACAGACTATAAAATCACGCTTAAAGTAGAGCCCATTTATATTTTAAATATACAGAGAAAACAGCAGAGGAGAGGACCTATTTTCCACTTTTTTGCACTCCCTGCGCGTCAACGTTGGAGGCTGTCATCAAATTTACATGGTTCTCCAGGCTTTGCTCTTTGCAGGGGGGAGACAAATGCACTGCAGAGTCCCATCACGGAGCAGATGTTCTGCACCACTGTGGCACTCCACGGTTAAACAGCTCTGAAGGGATTAAATATGAACACAGAGATGACAAGTTACATCTGCCAAAGACCTGAGAAGAAGGAAACAGAAGCAGCTAAGGCCCAGAGAAGGGAAACCCGGCCCGTTACGTCAGAGGCAGGGCTTTGTAGTTCAAACTGTGTGTCATCTCCTCACAGTGTCCAGGTCTCAGGACGAAGTGGCCAAGAGGACAGCGATGGGGCTGAGGACACCCCGCGGGACGAGATTGAACCCTTCACTCACTCACTGGGCTTGTGCTTCTGCCAAATTCCCCATTAAAACCCCATAAAGCTTTCATCGAGCCAACCCAGGGGGAGGAAATAATCTCAGTGCATTAGGAACACATTACCCCAAAATCTACTGCTGCGGAGACGCTGACAGCACATAACATCAAAACATGAGCAAATAAAAAGTGACATCTGTACTAGTAAAATATGTCCGGATCAGAGGATTGAACTGGTATACAACTCCTTTCCTTTCCTTCCACCGTTTTTCTTATTTAAATATGTTTGTACTGTATATGTGAAAGTAAACACATATACAGTATACAATATCCAACTTAGTGTGGAGTGGCTTCTCAATACAATATGATTTAACCAATTTAAGTAGAGGTGCACAGTGTGATGAGTTCGGCTAGTTTGATGAAATCGGCAATCGGCCGAGAAGCCTCACTTGAGGCCGGTTATGTGCCGGTTACACGCACACCAAACATGAGCTACCACGGCTTCAAACATCTCATCTCAACCAGACTTCAAAGTGAATCACCCTGTGGAATATTAGCAAGTTAAGAAGCTAATGTTAGCAGAGCGGCTAAAGCTAGTGGGAGCTCAGAGACAGCCACAAGCTCTGAAGTCCCTGAACAAAGCCAATATATAACATATAATGGACTGAATACTAATAATGTACCCATCCCTGAGGGAGCGTTGGGCGGCCCCTTTGAAGTGCTCGGAGACTACGTGGGTTTCAGGGTCTTGCTCAAGGATAGATATAAGGTTAGGAGCTCAAACTTCCGGAGGAAGCTTGGAGTGGAGCTGCTGCTCCTTATCGTCGAGGAGGAGTGGAGGTTGTTCGAACTTCTGAATAGGATGCCTCCGGGACGCCCTTTTTTTTCGGTTTTCCAGGCCCGACCAATTTGGAGAAGAAGCTAGATTAACCGGTTGCCACCGCGACCCTGCCCCAGATAAATGGATGAATGTTTTCTCTCACTGTTGTCAAGGCCATTTTTTAATCCATTTACTTGCGTGACTTTTGTTTGACCTTTACGATAACATTTTATGTAATAAGAAAAACTTTGTGCAGACAGTTTAGAAGGTTTCCGAGAGTAACTTTAATTTTCAAAAGAGGAAGACTCCACTTCAAGCAACATTAATTGCAGCCTCGTGACTTTGTCCATATTGTGCTCTGCTGACGAAGGGGGGGAGAGAGGCGAGAGAGGACAGAGCTATCATGCTTGCTTTGGGGCAAGCGTTGTGTCGCTCCTCCTGTCCTGTGTGACAAGCAACCAGAGTCTTGAGGCTGTTGATGGAGAGTGATGTATCTGGATCAGGCACTTGAGTTTTGCTGATCCCACTGTTGCCCAGATGGTTAAGACGCTATGCTCTGCTGCCTCCCTGTCAGGGCACACCCAGCTGACTTTCCCCCTACTCTGAGACTTTAAATAAATAATAATATGGAATCCATCCTAGTCACATCTGTTTTTGACTGGCAGAAAGTCTGAGAGACTGTGAAAGAGTGAGAGTCATTCTTCTTCATCTGCCAAATGGCAATTATCTTCAATAAGAAGCAATATTCTACTCTGACTCCCGGAGCAGCGTGAATGAATGTTAGCTTTTCCAAGAGAGGCGGGGCAAAAGGAGGACTAGCTAGGACCCTGCTAAAAATCTGATTAGCTCTTAAATTGTCCATGTCCTCTTGGTTGTTTTCATATTTCCAAAAATTAAGCATGTGTGTCTTCATTTTTGTTTGTTATCAAATCCATCTTCACCTATGCTGTCGTTCCTGACAGCCAGGTGATAGCCCCGAAAAGTCCCTACTCCGCTGCAATTTATAAGCAATCCTCGATTGAACTCCTCAAATTAAACGTGAAGTTATGTTCGAAACAAAGTGTACAACATAAATCACCTCAGTTCGATTCATATGCACCACTATGGCTAAAAAAATAATAAGGGTGAATTAGTGACTCTGAATTGCCTGCCTGAGAATGTGAGTCTAAATGTTTGTTTAACTTTCTACACGTCTTCATTTGATAAAGAGACATTTTGTGTGTCCTGTCATTTGCCCAATGTCAGTCGGGATAGGCTCTAGCCCCTCTCTATCCTGAACAGGATAAGTGGTATCAGACAAAGGATGGAGAAGGATGTTGGAGGAAGATGTTTTACCTATTATGTAAGCATAATGCAACCCAATAGATTCAATTATTCAAACAAAGACCTGTTATTTCCTAATCTTTTTGACAAACACAATGTGCTTGAATAAGGCGAAATTGTCAAAATAAATTTAAACTGTGTGTGTCTTCGCACAAAGTTATATATAGAGCCAACAGAAAACAAGAAAATAAAAAGAAAATATACAGTATACATAATGTACTGAATAAGGAAATGCAAATAAATGCTTGACATTAACATAACATGTGATTTATAAAAATCGACATGGACCCAGATGCTGTTTGACAAAATAGGAAGAAAAACTCATTAGAGACTGAATGAACGATAGGAAGGTTGTACATGTGTGAGTGCTGGCAGAATGGCATACACTCAAATAAATATGGTAACTTCCCTCTGATTCATGTGCACCCCAGGGCTTCCACCTGGCCCTGATAGAGACAGGAATCTCTTTTTAAAATAGCCTTTTCCACTGTAGGCAGCACGGTAAAACGTCTGGGCAGTCGGGGCCGAGTGCCTTGTTGTGCATGAAACATTGATGAGAGCAATCCCTCCTTGACACCAGAATTACATTTAAAATCCCAACAGCTACATCACAGCCACCTAAACATGGCAGCTGGAGCTTTAAAATACTTTAGTGTGAGGAAGGATTGGGGGTTACATCTGTGGGAGCAACTGATATAAAACAAGACGTGTTCTTGGAGGAAAATGGAAGATTGCTTTGCCTTCAGTGGTTTGGAAAGAGGCATGCAAAAAGGATCAAATGGGATTTCATCACATGAAGAATATGGATTCATCATGTGATATTTAATGGCATCTTTTACCTTTTAAATGCTTATTTTCAAGCAAATACAAGAAAAAGGGAAGATGTAAAGCAGCCTTGCTAACACAGCCGCCTTTCTGTGTCCAAACAAATTGGTCTCGGAGACTGGGCAACGTGAGATCATAAATATGTTTCAGACTGCTGTCCTCTCCTCAAAAGGTTCAACCCTGTTAATTTGTCCTTTTCCTTGTTTCCAAACACATTTGTCATTTGGTTCTGTAACACACAAGTGTGTTTCCCACTGTTTCATTAAACAGTGGGGGACACCACCGTCAAAAATTAGATTTTTCACTCCCTCTCACAATAATGTCAAAATATCGAGATGAAAGTTTTTGGTCAAAAATAATGTATTATTAGATGTTGTACGTATCCCTAGCCATAATTACCTGAATCCTGCATAGCGTCTTCCTTTTTTATTTAATAATAGTGGCTACCCTAAGGGTTTTTTTAATGTCTCAAATGTATTCTCTACTCTTGTAAAGTATGATTATTCTCTCCCTCTTAATTATGTTCTCAAAGTGCAGCAGATTGAGGTATTTAACTTTTAAAGTTACGCCTTTCTTCCGGGGGAACCCACCTAGAAGTTCTGGGGCTCAATCCCTGCAGTTTCTCTAAATCCCGTGTTTATTGGATCATAAACCATTAGCAAAAAATGACCGTAACACATCAATCGGCTCCAATGGTCACCCACTGAGTTGCGTCTCACTAATCTTACTGTGGATACAGAAATGAGGGTTAAAAAATTTAGCCCGAGTGGCTCCAGCAGGATTGGACACAATAAATAATATAATAATAATGCCTGGTAGCATTCCTCCCAGCCTCCACTAACTAGAAAAAGAAAAGAGCACAAATCATCAAATCAAGTAAATCTCGACAATGGAACCACCTTGCCTACTTGATTCTAAAAAATTGCTGCGTCGGCGGTTGCTTCCATTGTGTAGCCGCCCGTAACTGTCGAGAATGACATTTAGCCCTCTAGATGATGCGTTTGTCCAGGTCTGCTTACTGTTAGTGCAGCAGCAGCCTGTGGAGCTGTAAGCGATCTAATAAAGAGGTCGCCCCTGTGAAGGCACAGTAATGAACCGCACAGCCTCATCTGACTGGGAGGATCACATCAAATCAATAAGGTCAATAGAGTCTGAAGGAAACTCTAAGCTGAGGTGATCAATCGGCCTTTGAAGAGCCTTTCAATGATTCTTTCAGATTCTTGATGTGTTTGCGGTATGTGGGCTCAGGGGGCACTGGTGTGCACCCGGTAATGAACTAAAGGAATCCTGGGATAAAGACAAACCAGAAGTCCATTAGCGACAATGGTTATTGTAGAATAATCAACTTTGGAACAACAATATTGTATAATGTGACTTTAGAACTGCAAAATGCTCAATGGACTACATTAGCACTGTTTTAGCCATCGCTATCAAAGTTCCTCTACTGTGACCAACTACATTTAATATTCATTATCAAACCTTCAAGCTAGCGCTGGTGCTGATGACTCTCACTTCAAAACATGATCATGATCATGATTATTTGTTATTACTGTGCCCAATTCTTTGACTGGTCTGTACCCTAAATGTGCACAACTATTAAAGCTGGAATACTTATTACTAGTTCACGTATTTATTGTTTTTTTGTCTTTCATGACGTCCCATGCAGAGAGCGTATCGGCATAAGGTCCGTGCAGTCATTTCTGATATGCGACACGAAAATATGTTTGTCAACATGTCTCAAATCGTCTGCAGTGGAGCTTATCTTCAGTACGGTGGAATATGTGGCTCATCAACAGTTCCATCATCCTGGTTGCCAAAAAACCAAACAAATTTTAATTCAGCTGCTACTTTTTTACAACACATGTTGTTCTTGCGTGGCACAGCACTTTGGGAAACATATTCTTTAGTGACTGCACGATCCATCTTTTATCAAGGGTATTATAGATGTTTAAACCTACTGCGTTTACTTAGGTTTTTTGAGCCATGCACGCCACATACTTGACACTGTGATTATTTTGTGATTCAATGTGGTCGAAGGGCACTAGACTGGACATTAGGTATGCAACTAACGACTATGTTGAAAGTCATACAATATATCTATTATTGAAACGATTAATCAATTTATAGGATTATGGATTTTTTTTCTCCTGGTTAAATAAAGGTTAAGTAAAAATATATACAAATAAAGAAATCACAAAATAAGATAACATTTCTTTCACAAAACATGGCTTTTATAACAGACTGTTTAACTATACAGACAGTTTATTTGCTGAAGTGGAATTTAGTCCTCTCATGCTGCATCTATTGGGCACATTACTGTTTATACAAAAGGTCAATAAAATGTCTAAATAAATTTTAATTTAAAAAAAAAAAAGGGTCAGGATAGGTCAGCTTTGCAAATCTTGCAGTTTACAGTCTTTATGGCCATATTGAAGGTAAAATACTCCCACACATTGGGTGTTTTCTGTTGTGATGGTGTTTCCATGGAGCCACTGTTACTGCAACTACAATTTAAGTCATCAACCACTAATTTCATAATTGATATTTGTCGATTACGCAGAATATTCATTGTAGCCCTACTGAACATGATGGTTAACGTTTAGAAATTTGTCGATTTTTCATTATTTAACCCCAGCCCAAAGCCTTTCGCCATACTTCTTCTTTACATCTTGCCTAAAAATGCATTAATGTTCACCTATTTTGAATGTTTGTGGACTGAAGGAGGAAGCACCCATAGAGAACCCACAGAAGGGGGGTTGAACATGCAACCTCAAAAATGCAAAGGCCAAAAGGTCCAGAAATTGCCACCATGCCGCTCATCATCACAGTATATGCAATTATATATTGACACGTTCATAATAATATATATTTAGCTAATCTCCCCTTAAATTACATCCACTTCAAACAAGAACAAGTCGTGTTATGTAATCAGAATCGGGTATTTACATGATTGCTCTAATTGTACTGTAATTTCATTTCCATAAACATACAGGTTGAATTTGTGCGGCCATTTGTCAGAAGGCTGAAGCGTCATCAAACATTCTAAAAGAACAGCGATTCCCAGAAGACCTAATAGTCCACCAAAGCTTGGTCCAAGAAGTCCTGGATCATTCAAGAGTGGCTGTCACAATTTGTCTGATTTGAGTCTCTAGGATTTGGGAAAAAAACATGATGCATGGCAATGCATCATGTTTGCAGCAGGCCTAAGGAGCCAGAGGGTCTCCACAAAGCACTGGGAATGTTTCTCATTAACAAGCTGAATAATTTTGAGTATTTTGTCACTATGATACAATGGGGGATTTTTAATTTTTGCTTCTAACTGATCAACCAAATAAAAAGTCAGCATAACATTGAGAAATTGGAAAAAAAGAAAAACATGAAAAGTTCTGACCGCAACCACTATAGATGAACATCTTCTAAAATGACGTACTTTGAGCCTGCTCAGAAAGTCTGGATTATTTTTAGCTCAAAGCACATTAAAAACATTAAATTCACATATTGTGCCCAGTAGAAAGGCATCAAACGCAACTAATCAACAAAATGTCCTCAGATCTATCCACAGCAATCAGGCAGATGGAAGGAGGCAGCCATTCAAAAGATGAAAGCAGAGGAACGAGGAACGAGGAAGAGAGGGAGCAGGAGGTGAGGTGGTTGGTAATGTGAGGGAGCCGTGGCAGCTCCCTGAGGTAACCAGGTGAAGGCGCGCTGGCGGACTGGTGCCTTATAACGCCAAATGACTCCTTTAATAACTCATTAATGTAAGCACTCAGTATGACCCCACCGGTTCTCCTGTGGTTTGGACCGTCCACATGAGGCCACTTCATCCGCTGGTTTTTATGCAGTTTGCTCTGAAAAAAGGTTTAGGGTTTTTAAAACTGGCAAATACACTTTGAGAAAATTAAAGGGGACACGTGATGTTTACACAGTCGGGTTTTTAAATCACTTACTTCAATTAAAACTCTGTTTGCACTTGAAGTCGTGCTTTAGTTTTAGAGTTCATGTATCTCTGATCCTTAATGAGAAACAAAAGTGTGTCCAAAAAAACAATGCCAACCATTAATGGGTGTGAATAGAGCATAACATCTAACATGGCAGAAAATTACAGCATAAGGTTAAAAATCACCTAAAATCAAATGTGCCTGAAACAGGAAATACTGTATAGGATACAAATAGAGGGTTATAGAAGATTAACCTGATATATCCCATGTCGGTGGAGGCATAAAAATAAAGTTGGGTATAAATGTTTTAAATAGCAGGTATTAAAAAGAAAGTTAAAGAATAATAAATCAAATTAAAGGGGCACTCAGCAAAGCACTGACTTCTACGAAGGCAGCGAGTTTCACTGACATCAAAGTCACTTGTCACAAAGCCTTCAAGGATATGTCATTATAATCCCTGTAAATCCACAAAACGGGACCGCTCTCAAAATGTTAAAGGAAGTGGAATTCAATCATTCCTTCTTTATCCGTAACCCTGATGTCGACATTATCCATCCTGAGGGATGGAAAAGGTGAAATATGTGTATCTACAATTTTTAAGTCTGACTCCACCCCTTAAACATATGTCAACCTGATAATGCCCTGATAATTGCCCCAAATTTGGTATAAATCCAACCAACGGTTGAGAAATTATGGCCCAAAAACGTCTGAAGATAAAGTTCCTCCTAGTGTCAGAAATATACAACCGACCTTTCCTATAATCCATCAAGTTCTTCCTCGCGCAAAGGTCTAAATGGTATATAATTTCTGCGACTGCGAACGCACCCGTGGCGATGACAATTCCATAATATCTAAGACTTTTCGGGGATATAATGAATTGAAACTGGCGTCTGTCGCCAGTAATCAAGTCACCGTAATCCACGCTAGATATGATGATGTCAATGCACACGAGTGACCCCCTGTAAGGAATCTGAGAGTTTCTGTTGGGACCCATAAGATTACGGGCCCACAGTAACACGTATGCATTAATTCAGAACCCCTCCAAAGTTCATTGGTCTCTTCTTCATCATACTATACAAACATCTTGAGTAGAAATATGTCAAGTTGTTTATGTGTAATCCCGTTAACAACTAAACGAACAAACACAAGAAAAAACATCATCTCCTTGATGGAGGTAATAAAACAAAGATGACTACTATTCCTGAAGGGAATTTTTCAATTCAATCAAGTAAAGTACTCACTAGGGGGAGCTTTTTACAAAAAAAACAAAGTTTTAGGACGTAACCTCCTATCCGTTGGTCCAATTGAGTCCAGAATTTGAGCATATTTCACTGTAATAGCTAGAGCTTTATATGGCACATAATGTTTTACGGACATTCCTTCCTGACAATCGTTTATTCCAAATATTTAACTTACTAGTTCACATTTTACGCACTACGGTAGAACTTTAAAGGGAAAACACTGTTTTCCAGAAAAACCTGAAAACAATATTACTTTTCCATCATGACATCAATCTTGTTTATATAGTTCATATTTTACTCTAATAGTTCATATTTTACACACTTCAGCCAGGTTTTTTATTTACTATAAATACTTTTGAAACAACTACACATTTAATTTGAGGAGTTCAATGAGGGGTATTTCTTGTACAACGAAGGGGATTGGGGACTTCTGGGGGATATACCCTTGCTCTCGGCGACAACAGTGTAGGTCTAGTCAAAACAATACGTACAACCACAGAAGAGTGTTAGATGTGTATTTGTCGTAAAATGCTGTTAATATACTGCAGTGATGTTTGGTCTTTGTGTGCAGCACTAAAACCTAAGAAACCTGCACACAGGACTTCTTCTCTGTTCCATTAAGTCTGTCTCTTTCTTTAACTTCCTCCAGGAAAGTGCAGCATCGGCTGCGACACATTGACCGGCCTCCCAGCAGGCTGCCATCCGACTTCAATAAAGCCACATCACAACACGTCAATTCTTCAAAGGTATATACTTTCTGCCTTTTGTGCACAAAGGTCAGGGCTATCTCTCCGCTGTGGACCACTCAGATCCGATGAGAGCACCACCGTTATGAATGCCGGTGTCTACTGGGCTCGTTTGATCCAGCAGACTGTAAGGCCGACCCGGCTCTTGTTTAGTATCCATGTGAGAATTTCCATCTGTACGTAGGGGTCTGTCATCAAGGCCTTGTGATCTGGAGCGATAGGCGCTCATCAGCACAACGTCTGTGTGCTGCTGCAGCTGACTGAGGGATTTCCTTCTCACTGATGCACAATATTGGACTTGAGTTAATCAATCTGTCAGTTCCTCTGCTTGACTTCACACAGGATGAGAGCAGCCGTGGTTTGGATTTATTGAGTGGAGGAGGGCTTTCACTGACGGATGGGATCTATCTTGGACTAAATGCTTCAGTGGCTCTGTCGACACACATAGACACCAGAGTGGAAAAACCACACCGCTTGGCTGATAAATATAGAGGGATTCCACTTTCCCGTTAGATCAGCAGCTAATAAAAGCATTGAATAGTACAAAATAATGAATCTGAATTATCATTACATTATCTACTATAAAATTCCACAGCTTCCGAATCCTGGTTAGTCCAGCAGGAAACATACATTCTAGTCTATTCCTTAGGTTATGCTTTTAAATGTAGACCAATCCCTCGTAACATTAAAACCACCTGCCCATTGTATTAATATTCCCTGGCAAGACAGCTATGCGCAGTGATGACCTTTCTATCAAAATCAGCATCAGGCATTTCACTTTTCATCCAAGAGGCGTCTTCAGTTCTAATTGCGGGAGTCTGGGAAGTAGGGATTCAAAAATCTCCAAATCTCTTGGAATGAAAGCCGAAACGTACTCACGAGAAAACAGAAGTCGAGTTGCTTTGAATTCAAAACACATGGATTATCACGGCCTGGATGAATGAAAATCTACACTACTGACAGATGTTTTCTGTGCTGCACTCACACACACATGATGTTAGACTAGAAATAAGGTTTTACTGACTATTAAATTTTTAAATGTTGTGAAACACATAACATGACAAAAACCTCTAGGATCTGCATAAACTTAACACTGGGTAAAATGTCATGCAAATCTTTCCAGTAGTTTATCCGTTATCTTGCTCACAAACTAACAAAAAGCGTTAAAACCTTTACTCCTTTGCGGAGTTAATAAAACAAAACAAAAAAATGCATCTGTTGAATAGTAGAAACAATACTGGCCACCCCATAACTAACAGAGGGAAGCATGAAACAAGCTTTTCAGCTAGGAGTGCATTTTCGCGAAAAATTTGCTTTAGAATAAAACATGTGGGACTGACATCAACTTTGATCAATCAATAGCCAATATTATAATTATCTGCTGCCCTGACGCAGATGTAAACTGAAACGTGTGACTGTAGGATGACGGGTATTGTTTCACTGCCCCCTGGTTGAATGTTTAAGTCAGCTGTATCTTTGACCACAGTCAGTGTTGAAACACCCAGGAGTATCAACAGTACACCAAACATTATGTTAAGCTTTCAGAGTGCTGCAGGGTTGCAACACTCCCATACAGCTGGATGAAGTGCAAGAGACGGATTAAATAAAAACACTGAGGATATTCTGTTGTTTAACAAGGACTTAAGTACCAAAACTGAAAAACCCTACATTTCCTTATTACAAATGGATAGCAGCTGTTATTAATGCTTCACTCCAAAACCCACATGTCTGGATCATAACACAGGCTTTCTGCGGCTGAATATGAAACCTCCGAACCAATTAAAAAAAGAAAAAACAATAAAAACCTGATGCAACAGTTTTCACGCGATGAGTATTACCCTTCAAACTTGTTTTAAGGTGTAAAACCTACAGAGGTGCTCACGGGTTTCTCACGGGACCAGAAGAGAAATTTCTGGTCTTCAAGCCATTCTCATTTGGTCCGCCTTCCCTAAATTACCACTTTGACTTCATCATTCAAGAGCATCTTAAAGGATCACTTCACCCAAATGGTGATGACTGTATACTGTGTCACGCTCAGAGGTGTCCCGCCGCCAAATCATCATAATTTTGTTTGTGCTTCTCACAGCTAAGTGACATAAACCCAACACTCTAGAAACACCTGGGGATACTAACAGCCACGATTTGAGACACAGCAGCTATGGAAGTTTTGCACAGTAACTGGGACAATGTATCTGGAGCCAGAGTTTTGTGAAAAGATATTTTTGTGATGGCACAACTCGTCTTCTGTTTAGGATTTTAACGAGATGTTTAAACACAATATGGTCCACAGCAGCTATTCTAGCCATATTGTCTAAGTGTCATTACAGGGGAAAGTACTAATCAAATGAATGAACACAAGTAAGATTACATCAGGCTCCACATGGAATAAACTTATACTAGTTATCAGTTGTTATTTTTGTCATCATCACTTACATTAAAATGCTGACTATTGACATTGATCCTCTCCCACCTAGCAGTGAACAGAACTTAATGTTGCGTTGCCGTTAAATGGTATTATTGTCATTAACAGGTACCACTGCTGTAATAATAATAATAATATAACCTTTATTAATCACAAATATAGAGCAAAATTATTTCCCTGCATTTGATCCATCTCTAAGGAGCAGTGGGCTGCCCGTGTGAAGCGCCTCGGAAGCATGTTGGGGTTCAGGGTCACATTGGAGTTCGGGGTCTGGCTCAAGGATCCTACGGCTGGCATCGGCATTCCCCGATCGTCCATTTAGAAGACAGTTGCTCTACCAAACGAGCTACAGCCGACCCATATAAAAGTTCTATCACTTTCGAAAGAGGGTATCACTGTTGTAAATTGGGATTGGTTGTGATATCGGTACTGGTGCCAGTGAATCCCTAGTTTGAACAGATGTTTGTCATCCAATGATGGTTGTGAAGGAAATGCCACAAATGAAACACTCTACTTGGATAGATAGGAGGGCGACTGGGTAGGTAGAAACAAACTGTATAAATTCACACTGTGGATTTTATACAGTTACAGGATTTTATACTGTGAAAGTCTATATGTATGTATATGTATATTAACAATACATATGTAAGAATCTTAAGAATGACAATAACAATATCCTTTTTGTAATTCTGGTGGATTGGGTTTGATTTGAATGTCCTTAAATACTTTGATATTTAATGTCTGTTAACTACTATTTTCACTCTACGCCATGACGTAACGTAGTAGGTCACCTGTCTGTTTTGTGAGAGGAGGCTTGTATTTATATCCCCAAAAAGTCAAGGTTATTATAGAATTATCATCGCCGCCGCAGATTCTTTGAGTTAACTCAACAACTCAAAAACTCTTTAATGGATCATTTCCCAATTTTATTCCAATTTTTACCGACACTTTTGTGCAAGGAAGAACTGGAGTGATTTCCGGAGAGGTCAGTTGTATAGTGCGGACACTAGGGGCAGCTTTATCTCCAAATGTTTGGGCCATAATGTCTCAAGCATTGGTCCGATTTAGTTCAAATTGGTGATTATGAATCGAATCGTGATCTATCTGTTATACACTGTTTGATTTTAATTGTTCATTTTTAACTCACTAGGGGGAACTTGTTACAAAAAACACAGTTTTAGGACACAACTTCCTAACCGTTGGTTCGATCTCCATCTTCCAACTCAGCCCTTACGAGCCTGGAATTAGGGAGGGTGGCCTTAGGGATGTTGTGTACCTGTGATGGGAGGGGGATGTGGGAGTTGTAGTTTGCTGTTACAAGCATAGCACATGAGAGTTTGCTGGAATTGGTCCAGATGCTACTTCTCTTAGCTTAGCTCTTGCCATTCTTATACTTAGCATAGTTCTGGCTAAGCTGAAAGAGCTGGCATCTAGTGTAATATGGCTGAGAGCGCTTACATTGCGTAGCACAGTCACAATGATGTCTTATCACTCCTGAACTATTTCAGGTGACTTAGCTTCTATCTTTTCTCGTTCTACCACTTAAGTTAGTTGAGTTAACAATACATACATCCATCTGGGTAACACACGGACAGAGCATGGCACTTTTTTATTTTCTCAGGTCCGTTACAACATGCAATATAATTTTAAAAGAATGGTAAGATTGATGAGAGAATTGTTATCTCAGTTCTAAGCACAAAAAAAATTACAATTCTCATTTCTTCCAGAGTCGGCCAACCCTTTACCAATGTAAGATGTGACATGTGCTTCTCATACTGGGAGTGAACTTAATGCTTGTATGACTAAAAACCGTTGGACAACCATTAAAGAAATGTCACTGTAGTTTGTCACTACATTGTCCATCTATTCACTTACTGTAAGTGTACGGCTGGAGCTTAATTATTATGTTTATGTGTACATAAACAACGTTCTACAAGAAGGTTCGCATGACTCATTTTCAGGCGAGCCTTTCTACATGATGCCATCATGAAAAAGAAAAACTCTTTCATCCTGAGAGTAGTTTCCTCATTATGGAAGAAGTAAGACGATCTAAATATCGTTAGGGTCACTAATAAGATGAATTCTCCTGCCAGCCATCACACTTAAACATCTGATGGCTGTAAAACAGCAGCTCAGTCTCCTGCAGCAGCTTAAAAATCCTTTCAAGCCGGATGATGATGATGATGATGCTGGATGATCACAAGGGACTGTATACATTAGACTAGGTTTGACCATTATATTATATGTTCTTAGGGTCATTCTCTGATTAAATTAGTCATCCGTCAGAAGTGACATTATTTGAGTCATTTTTCATCACAACCCTCGCCGTTATTTTCTGTGTTTTCCAAGACACTGAAATAAAAACGTGTTCATTTAAAGACATGAGCTTGAACGATGGGAATTCCTGATGAGCTGATAAGAAAAATGATCTGTTGCAGACGAACAGCTGTGGCTCAGGTCGTAGCGGATAGCTACCTCAGAAAGACACTTTTATGCTGGTCTTTTCAGAAAACGGCTCACATTTGAATGGATGGATGAGCAGACATTAAAAAAAAGTAAAATTACAGTGAAAAAATGTTAAATGTATGCTCAGTAAAAGACCACAAAATATCCCCATACTTTGAATTATCAAGAATCAGTGCATTGATTTAATTTATATTTTATAATATGTGGAAAACAGAATTTAATTTTTTTTTTTTAAATGGAAACGTCTGGTAAGATCAATGAGAAATAGTATAGTATAAAACGGAGAATGATCTAAAATACACATTTTGCTATAGATCTACATGTATTACCTTCATTCCAGCAGAAAGCTGTCAATGTTTTACCGTATATTACACATATACAGATAGATCAGCCACAGTGTACCGCTCTACTGTAATATAATGCTACAGCTGTGAAAGATAAGGAGGATTGTAGAATTGTTTAAAAAAAAAAATTATTGTGAGTTTTTAAAATGATACATGTTTTAATCTGGCCTATTTTGAAAGAGTTTATCATGTTATTAAAGCCTACTTACATGTTCTAATTAATCCTTAAATGCACCGCCTTGATTATAATCACTTTATCGCTTTGAATTAAAGTGATTAGGAAAATGCATGTGAAATTTAGTTTCTCAAAGTCTAGGCAGGGATTTTTATCTATTTGGCTCTTTTAGTTTAAGGCTTGGTATTATGGCAGACAGTTAGAACTAGAAGAAGGTTCTGGGTTTGAATCCTGACCAACTTTGTTTCCATGTCCTTGTGGCTCCACTGAATTTCCCAGCTTCCACCCACAGTGCACTACATTTATTGTTCTGCGTCTTATTATTTGTTCTCTGTACTTAATATTTTGTGCTGAGGATAAGATCTAGCTATTTGCTGCTTTCCCTGCAGCAGGAGGAGAAAAATATTCTTATCTCTTCTTAATATAGATGAACTGTTCACGCTACATTTAGCTAATCTTATAAATATAATCTTCAAATCAACAAAAAATGATTTCAGCACTTTCAGCAGATAAAGTAACCTCAAACCTGAAAAATGTATCTGGATATTAAATAAATAATATGAAAATGAATATTAACGTTGTTGGGGTTTTTTTTTTTCCAGTTTGCTTCATCCGTGCACAGAATCTTTGTGAGATTATAACTTTGTGGAATCTTACATGTAAGCAGGCACATTTTCTGTGATATAAATAACTTTGTGCACGAGAGATGTTGGAGTAAAAGACACCGACCAACATCTGGCGACCATCCAAAGACTAGCTGCTGCCAACAGACGCACACAATAGCCCCAAAGCCCTCATTTAGACCCCGATGTTGTCTCCCACTGCTGTGCTAGAGAATATAATTCTCAGGAACTAACGTCAGGTTTGGATAAATGATTATAAGTGATTCAGTTTGCAATAAAAATGTAGTTTGAGTTAATGTAGTTTATGGCGCGCGCGCGGTGTTCATTCACCCATCAATCTCGGTGAGAGACAGTCGGACATCAGAAGTATTTCATCCGAGCAAACCTTCCTCTCCATCATCAGCATCAGTCTGTACTCACCGACAGGAGACCGTCAGCTCAACTTTGGTCGCAGGTATGGCAGCGGTGAACGGGTCTGCGTCCCCAATACACGCCATATTCACAGGAAGCACCGTCTCGCGCGCCAAACCGGGGACATGAGAGGAACCGCGAGCGGGATGAGACGGGAAATACTCTACAAGCTGTGGAACCCGGAGACTAACACCGATAGTTGGTGGAAGCGCGAAGAGAAACGCGAACGTGGTTCTGCTGCGTGTCCGGTCCACGTCTCCGAGCGTCTCTGTGGAGAGGAGAGGAGGAGAGAGTGAGGGGAGACACGCGCGCGCGCTCGCGCAGTCACACATGGGGGAGTGTACGTTCATCATCTGCATGTAAGAACACAAATACCTCGAGGAATTTCCCCAAGATCACATTACTCCACAAACTGTTCTGACTATGTCAGGAAGATTTGTGATTGTGTTTGCACAGCTCAGATCTTGTTTTGATTAGTTCCATTTTCTAGTTGTTGTTTTTTTTACCTTGTGTGGATAAAGAAGGTGATGGTTAGGAGTGAGGGGGAAATTGTTTTTATTGTGTATACCATTTTTATAGTTTCTTCTTTGCTTTACTATATGGTCCATTTTTGCCTGGTGTCTGGACGGGGGTGGTTTCTAACGTAAAGCACTTTTATTTGCTTTTTATGTATGAAAAGTTCTCTACATAAATAAAGCTTAATTGACTGATTGTTTGATTGATTGTATGACTGACTGGTAACACAGAGTTACTGGAGGTTATATGACCACCACATTTACTTGTCTTTCCCAATTATACTTAAATCAAGAGATACTTAAAGAAGAAAGTTTATTACTATATATATGTATGTGATGTGATCATTAGTCCGTCAAAAAATCTTCGGGGAGATTGTGATCGAGGAGGGAATGTGAAAGATGTGAATGATGGAGTGGTATGAGAAATAGATGTGACCCCGTTGTGCAAGGGGATAGTCCTCCTGACAGAACTTTCATGGGACCTTCATATCTGGTGGTTCCAGATTTTTATGTTGGATACATGCCGAATTGCACACACTCATAGATACCAACCCCCTAAATATGACTGTAAGATCCAGGCAAGAGGCATGATACACCCTGGACAATTCATCACAACACATAGAGCATACAACCATTCCCAATCACAGCTATGGAAGGTTTAGAGTCCTCAATATTAAATATTTATGGACTGAGGCACGAATGCACAGAAAAGGCCTCCGATCCCAGGTGGAATTGAACCAGAACCTTCTCAAGGTAACAGTGTAACAAATTTAATCCCACACTTCAAAGTTAATCACCCTGAGAAATATAGCAAGAAGCTAACGTTAGCAGATCGTCTAAGGTTCGCCACGAATCAGCTGTATCCGCGTATGTATGCTGTTATTTATGGTTTTAAAACGTAAAGACAAAAGAAGCCGCGACAGAACAACCCCGAAAGCGTTTGGCATCAGTAAATTATTTAGACATTTCAAAATGATTCACTCCCCGAGGAACAAAGCAAGTTTCAAGAAGCTATCATTGGCAGAACAGCTAAAGCTAGCGACAGCACAGAGCAACTCAAGAGCCATGTAGTCCCTTAAGTCCTTGAACAAAGCCAGCTTATAACAATAATGGACCGCACGAAACATACAAAATGTTATTTTCACTTTGAAATGTCAGACAATTGGTTTAATAAAGCACGACGGGGAGGACGGAGGGTTAATTAATTACAACAGGAAATGGATGGATGAACTGCAAACCTGTACGCTCAAGATACTTTAACCAGTCCCTACATCTAAAACGGCTAATTAAAGTGTTAAAATCTGGGCTGGGCTAACATATAGATGTAGAGACATGTTTTTTATTTAGTTGTTTTAGGCGACAGAATCCTTTCTGCCGAAGGCGAGGCCAAGTTTACGACACGGCGATTGAACGGTAAAGAGTCACACCATTTCCAGATGACCACCTGAGCAAATCAAATTCAATTCCCAGCTAAAAATGGACTATGTGTCGGTTCCACTTAGTCTCACTAAACCGAAAGTACATTCTAGCTCACACATCTGTTGGTTTCGCTGAATTCTACTCTCAGAGTAATTAGAACATAGCCTCTCAGTGTCATTTTCCTAAGATCCTTTAAAGTGGAAACCGTCGCTGCTCATTACTTTTTATTTAATTTGCAATAGCCCAGAAGGTGGTTGTCCCTTAATCTGAAGGTTGTTGCTACCTCAAGTTAAATTTGGGTTTCATGTTGGAAAAAAACAGTGTTTTTAGAAAATTTTTCCCTTAGTGAGAAACAAATGAACTATTAGAGTAAATAAGTACAAAATAGATCTCCTCCAGTTGATTATTAAGCACCAGATTTGGACTTAATCGGAGAAATGGTTAGAAAAGTTGTGTCCAAACAACAGTGCAAAGAGGTGAGTAAAATATGAACTATCAGAATAAGAGGTTATATTTACAAGTTAAATCTTCTTGAAACTATTCATAGGCACCAAATCTGGACTTAATTGGACCAACAGTTGAGAAATAATAACCCGAAAACTTTTCGAGATAAATAAACCCTCTGGTGTTGGAAATAGACTAAAATCAATCCAGTTCTTCTTCGCATTACGGTCTGAGTATAAAATTTGAAAATTACCCATGAAAGACTTATCGCGTTAACACGAAGGATCTGCGGCGGCTGACACTGACTTGGCGGCAAGTTGATATAATTAATGGAAAGAAATTATGATTTTGGAGCCTTTTTCAGATTTATTTAATGCTTGGAGTGACAGGAAATGAGGGCGAGAGAGAGAGAGAGAGATAGTGTGTGACATGGAGCCAAATGCTGCATCAGTTGGGTCACAGCCTCGGCACATGAGAAGTCTCTAAGTGGACGACTTTGATGCCATGGAAAATTAAGGTTTTGACCTAATGATGATGTTCCATAAAAATAAAATCTTACTGAGGGGAACAAGAATGCCTCGCCATCCTTGTGATGTTTCTGGGGATAATGAAAAACAGCATCGACCTCATGTTGCGACGTGTTAGAGGACAACTCACAAAAGTCCGCGGGCTTTATCCTGTGACTGTCTGCACAGAAACAACATGCTAGTCCGAGGAGTTGTTGTTGTTGTTGTTGCTGCTGTTGTTGATTTATTAGGCTTTGAAACAAACTGGTGCGTCTTAGTAAAATTAGAAATTAATCAGAGTTATGTAGCAAGCATGGCTAGAAAAGCAATTAGAAAGTTCATTCATTTTTTTTTTTCTGCAGATAATTACCCTTTGAGACCTCTTCAGGGGTCGCGACCTTCGAGACGGGAAGCGCTGCCATGCCGACACATCATTTATGATTTATATTTTAATTAGTATAAATATTATATCAAAGCATTCTGTCGGTACTCTCCATTCCAGCGGTTTAACCTCTGCTGAGGAGTTTATGTTTTTCATGGCTGTTATCTGGCTTCTCAGCATTATTACATCAGAACTAATGAATCGTGACGAGAGGCTGGGTCTTGGGTGAGGAAGGAATCCATTAAATGCTATAGTGGGGATCCTTATAGATGTCTGATCCACTCTCTTTCCACTATAGCAACTTAAGGGTTGTGATTATGAGATAATAACAGAACCAATTTCCATGAAACTTTGTGGTAAGGACGATTATCCTGGCTTAGAATATGTATTTTATTCTCATCATCTTTAAATATAAAACATAAAACTGATACATTCAAATGATCACATCTCATGGTTGCTTCCTAAAGTTACCAACCTCTTCAATGTTGGCTTTAACACGACTCGCGTTTCTGTTTTTTCGTCTTTCTGCGGGTTAGTGTTTCACTATTTCTTCTGAGACATAGTTTGGATGGAGGCTGACGAAGACTTTAACAATTTCGCTGTCGTTCTCCCGTGGAAATGATGATGATAGTTAAACTGCGGGACCCTCGTCTCTACTATAAATCAACACCGGGCAATTTTTTGCGACGTGAAAATTACATCAGGACGATCCGACTCCTGCTTCCCTCAATTACTTCAGGAAGTAGAGACTTACTGATTAGAGCTCATGCATCCAGACATTGAAAACATATTTAAATCTGGTGGATGCTGATTTAGACTGAGTGGATTTTACGCACTCATAGATGCCAACCCATTGGATATGATGCTTTTTCATCATGCTGAGGTTTGAATGGTGGTTGGTTTTTCAGAGAGAGAAGATGGTTCTTGGGCCAGAATGGGTCTGTATGGTTGGGTTAAAGGGGCTCGTCCAGGATTTTTATGCAACATAGGGATTTACATTTTTCTTTATTAATAAATACATTTCGAAGCAATAATGATAATTTGTTGAACTTGGTGGGAAAATAAGGGATTGGCATCTATGCGTTTGCAATATTTATCACGGAAAAGAAAAGTCAGGAGCCACCATGTTTAATTCAACAACCTTAAATTAAGCTGGCAGAGGAACATTTGGGTTGATTTTGAAAAAGGATTGGATTAAAATTGAGTTTATAAGCAGCATGTGTTCTACTGAGTATAATTTTATAGCGAATAGCATACCTTTGTTTTTTGCACATTCTTGTTCCTGCCACTTTGTATGTGTTTATATTTAAATATATGTATATATGCATATTTGCATATATAGGGCTTCAAATTCTTATTCCCTAATTTACTCGACAACTAGACCTATACTGTTCTCCCAAACATCAAAGAAATATCCCCTGAACTCCTCAAATTAAATGAGAAGCTATGTTCGAAAAACTGTATTTTCAAAAAAAAAGAAAAAGCTTGATTTTGTGGAAAATATAAACTATTTTAGTAAAATATGATATTAACAAGATAAATCTCCTCAAGTCGATTCATACGAACCAAATTTGGACTAAATCGGACCAACGGTTAAGAAATTATGGCCGGAAAACCTTTGGAGATGAAGTTCCCCCTGGGTGTCGTAAAGTTTACAACCGACCTTATGCAAAATCATTCCTGTTCTTCCTCGCAATAAGTTCTATCTGGCTATAAAATCTGAAAATGATACATTAAACAGTTTTTGAGTTATCATGTTAAGACGAAGGATCTGTGGCGGTGGTGTCAAACGTCGATGATGATGATTCAATAATAGAATAGAATAGAATAGAAAAAAAAGAACTTTATTATTCCCCACTGGAAAATGTGGGTTTTCCAGCAGCTCCAGCGTTGTAGGGTGACAATAGAAAAAAAACAACATCATATATACATATATATATACATATATATATGTATATATATATATACCTGTGTATATGCAAACATAAATTAATAGACATACATTAAATTGAGATAAATAAGGTATAAATATATAACAAAAGAGTCCAAACTCCAGGAAGAAAAGCAGATATACTTGCAGATATATTAAACTGTTTTCTGATTCTGACTGTAGTTCCCTGAGAAGTTAAAGAAAAAGGTCAATCTTGCGATGTTAAAGAAGAATAGTTACAAGACTATCCTCCAAACGGGTTTCGTTGAGCAGTTTCTGCGTAATGATGAAAAATGAAAAAGTAACGGTGAGTTCATTTGATGTTGTAATGTTTCTGTCTCTTCCCTCTTTGTGTATTTCAGGTGGAACACAGAGACAATGAGCGTCAACCTTTCTCGTGTGAATCAATATATCCGCTGTTTCTTTTTCTTCACACCGGGAACACAGACATTTTTTTGTGTGAAAGCTCTCAGCGTCACACTTTTAATAACTGCTTTTGTAAAGTTGTCAATTATTGACACGAACACTGTGTTCTAGATTTGATCTGTTAATCATCGGCAGCACTTGATTTAAAAAAATATAAAGGCTTTAGAGCCGGGGTAAATAGAATGGCCGATGAGATACATCCTACGTCTCTTGTCTAAAGAACTTTCCTCAACCTTTTATAAATAGTTGAGGAAGGTTTATTTTCCTCACATTATGACGCAAATATGTCTCAAACCCAGACAGACAAAGGTTCAGCGTACGGATATTATTTTAAGTTCAGCCGATTTAGTCTCATATCGAACACAAAGTTGTTTGATTTCCTTCAAAAACACTGTAAGAGCTACAAAATGAACAAATAAAATTAGCCTCATAATGATAGGATGCTAACATGCTATTCTGAGATTGTAAATGTTACCATACCCGCTAACAAGCCCCGACACTATACGGTATATCCCCGAAAAGGCTCCAATCCCCCTGCGTTTTACAAGCAATAGCCCTGATTTAAGTTCTCAAATTAAATGTGAGGAATCAGAATTATCAGAATTATGTCTGCAGTATTTTTAGTAAAAAAAAATCTTCCTGGAGTGAGTAGAAGCTGAACTGTTACAGTAAAACGTGATAAACAATATCGATCCATATGCACCAAATTTGGACTTAATAGGATCTACGGTTGAGAAATCATGGCCTGAAAACCTTTTTACAGCTAAAGCTCCCCCTGGGGTCAGAAATACGCAAAATCAATCCAGTTCTTCCTCGTACCGAGGTTTATATGGGTATAAAATTTGAAAACGATAACTTTCTGAGTTATTACGAAGGATCTGCGATGTCTGCGGAGGCAGCGATGAAGATTCAGAATTCTCCCTTACTTTTCTGGGATAGGAACATCAACATTTATTATTGTTGTGCGGTTTAAATACTTTTACTTAACAGAGGACCTCATTCAGAGTTCTACACTGGAAGCTGTGAGTGTGAGCACTTGCTGACATTAGCATTAAGCTCACAGCTCTTCTGAGGCGGCGAACAGCCTGGGGTTTAATAAGGGCTCTAAATGATCCCAACTTTTATTCCATACAATATTAGCCTCAGGCGGCAGCTGGGGGAGCGATCCCACTCTGATCACCTCCGGAAAGCAAACTCTGTGGCGTAGTTGTGAGAAATGAGAGCTTTATTATTTGGGGACTGTCTTATCAACACTGGTACTTCCTTTACAGGGTTCATTATTATTTAAATATTTATTAATTATCATCTAATTAGGATTTGTTCTAAGGACTGCATGCAAGGCCCGTTCAGTGGTTCTGAAACGATTGGTTCAAATTATAAGATTATGAAGTAGCTCATAATACTCCCGCTTACTCTCCCCTCAAACCCCCAAAATCCATTAACCTCCTCGGCACTCTAGGACCAACTGGTGAATTCATTATTTTCTAGTCTGTGCAACCTTCGGGTGCTGTAGCTCAGCTGAGCCGAACCCGAAGGTTCAAAATTAAAAAGTTAAAGTTAAAACCTCAATCAAAGATCTACTGTATTTATAGCATTTATGAGGTGTAATAGATACATCAGGCTTAGGTTCCTCAGCGAGGTTCTCTTCTTTCCTGCTATCACATGAGCGTATTATTCCTTTTAGTAGCAATTTGCTAAACAATTTTGGCAAAAATTGCATAAAAAACAAAGAACAAATCTCTCATAGAACTTCATCTCTATGAGAGATGAATTGAAACAGTGAAGTTTAGAACTCATGCTTTGCATTTTTAATACTTAAAGACTGGAGAGGGTCTCAGAGAAACATGATTTGTTTATTTTAGTCAATTATCAGTGTTGACTTAAGGGTTCTCTGTAATAGGGATGATAGAAAGTTACCATCAGTAAAAATCTCCAGGTGTGATTTTTACTTCACTGTGTTTAAAATGTAATTTGTGCTGAGGCGGGCCAAATCTTTCTCTGAGGGCCGGAGATCTGCTCGGAATGTGCAGAAGGGCTGGAATGAGAATGTGCCAATCTCGGCATCTTGAGAAAAAACAGCTGGTTGTGCTGTTTTTAAATGAGGATTAATAGACTGACATCAAAGAAAGAGGCGACTGACCGATGAAAAAGAAAATGTGACGCCTTTGAGGAAGTCAGCAGCAGCAGCTCTAACAGCGGCGGCGGCGGCGACAGCCTTGTTAAAGAAGAGGTAAGGAGGTGATGTCAAGAGTTTATTTAGAGAGCAGGTGTCTGTAAACTCCTGAGGACAGTTTCATTTCTGAAGTGTTGTTCAGCCCAAAATAACCTCCAGAGACCCATCAGGTGGCCGGTGATTGGTGCAGGCTGCAGACGTGGGGTAGCTGTCCCTGATGACCTCCAGGGTCGCTCATTAGGAAGAAGAACAAAGTCTCGGTGATTATGACATCACAAAAGTGCACACTCTAACGTTTTACAAATTTAACACCAGATCGTTGTGTAGACTGTCATCTGTTCACTTTTACAGTATCCCTGTCTTTCATTCTGGTTTCTTCCATTGTTTTCCTCCCTTTCACATTTGATTTGATTGATTACCTGTAGATACTTGCTATATAATAGATATATAATTAAAGTTACATTATTATTTTATTATTATTAATACCACTAATACTAACAATACTTATTGTATTGTATTAATTATTATTAATTTACTGTCCGTGAAAGCATTTAGTAAAGATATGCATGTAGGGTGTATAACAAAACGACGATAAAGAGTTAACATCATACAAACGCTTGTTTACTCAATGTGTAAACATGTATGACATCATCTTTTCCTGTAACATCACTCATTGAGTGTTTGGGAAGAGGGGGGCAGCAACTGTTGAATTTTTAATGTGGAATTTTTCCCCATTCAAGCTGGATACACGACTTTGTAGTTGTTCAGCGCCGCAAGGTCTCCGTTTTTGGCGTCTCATAATGCATCACACATTTTCAGTCTGGACTGCAGGAGGCCGATCCAGTACCTGGACTCTTTTGTTCTGGAACCATGCGGTTATGAGGCGGTAGAAAGGGACTTCATTGTCTGTTTGGAAAAAACAGAGATGTCTATTAAAATACAGACGTCACATGTTGTTCTGAGACCTGAATGTACCTGTCAGCTTTAAGTGGGCCTTCACCCTTAGGTGCAGAGATTTGTCCAGATTCTCTGAATGCTCCTTTCATCCTCAGTCCTGATCCTACCAATTGTAGGATCAGGACTCAACTTCATATCCGTGGAATGGAACAATCGGGTGTTTTTGACCACTGCAAATTGCACTCAATCTTTTCTTGTCCTTGTCCCAACTTTCTCAGATTCTTGTTATTGGCATCAAATTAATAACCAGAAAAAGCGCTGAGAGATTGCAGACGGTCAAAACCTAACCTGAGTTTAGACCACATGTGGAAGTGGCCCAAGTCATAACTGGGAAAGATCAGAGTTCATGTGGTTTGTGCTGCTACTGCTGCACTGTATAGCCAGTCGTCTCCTGCGCATTCCACTTCAGCGTCTTTGTTCAGCTCCACCCACAAAGGAATCAATTCAACCACATTGTGACGACACTACTCTAAACTGCTTATCGTTTGATTTGGTTGTGAATGCTTCGAAAAATGTAACATCACCACAATTTAATCCCCTCGGGTCTGACAAAACCTTTAGTTAAGACGAACGACGAGTCCTGCGGTAACATTTTTGGTCTGAGGTTTCCTCTAGAGGTTGTGGGTGGAGGAATATCTGCCAGTCCTCTTGTTTCCTTCATGAACTAAAATGTCACAGTGGAAGTATTTTTAAAGCCTGACAGTTATGTAGGAGCTACTACTGCCACTCGGTGGTCACATTACTCTTCAAGCTCACCACAGTGATACTTCTCTCCTCCTTCTACTTTACACAAAACTTTTATTTATCAACATTGTGAAAAGGCTCAGAACTGGATATATCCTGGAGGTTGTGTGGGCACATAATCATTTGCATATATTCAACTCATGAGATAACCTCGTCTTAGGTTATGAGTTCTCCAGAAAGACAAAACAAAACTGTGGAAAAATAATTTTTCATATTTCATTTAATGGTTTTCATCCTCTACTACACTAAAGTTACAATAAAATAACAAAATGTTACTGCCTTCATTATAAAGTGAGATCTTTTAACCGTTTTGGTAAAGCATGTTTATTGAAAACTAATGGACTTTTTGTAGTATCAAGTAAAATTATTCTAAAAATTCTGTTCAGTAAGTCCGCACATGCCAATGTTAAAAGAAACCTATCTATCTATTGGGACATTGACCTATGGTGTCCCCCAGGGCTTCGTCCTTGGCCCCTTACTCTTAAGCATGTACATGCTGCCACTGGTTAGAACATTTTCCATCAGTTTCTGTGACAGTTCTGCATCATGCATTGAATAGCTTTTCCGTTAAAATAAAACAGTGTTTTTTTCAGTGTATGTTTTTAAATCATAGTATTTCAGACCTAATTTATTTATATTTATTTTGTTATTATTTATATTTCATTTACTCCTCTGGTACCATGGATTACCCAGTAACTCCTGTAGGAATCCATGAACTGAGGATAAGTAAGGATAATATTATAAACCAATACGTTTTTTACAAATAATTACTTTACATCAATATTTTTTAAGGAACTATAACAGCGTGTTAAAAATCCTTCGACTTTGTGTTGCATGTTAAGCGCTAAAGATGTTGCTTCGAGGTAAAGTGTTGGAAAAATAAGAAATGGAGCATTTTATGTCAGAAATAACATCATGAAAATATAAAAACAACAACAAAGCAAGAGTTGGGTCTATTATCTAAAACTGACCACAAGTGTTGAGGTCTAGAATCCTGAATCTTTAATAATATGAAGCAATATCTGTAAAATTACTATATATAAAATACAAAAGTGTTATGTGAATAAAATACCCCAGAATGGTAAAAAAAAGAAAAGAAAAACTCACTGGATTTGAGCTCAAATTGACTTGAAACAACTCCTCTATAAAGTTTAATATCCCATCTTTTATACGCGCACTGACCCGTCATCCGTTCCCTTCAATAAAAAATGTTAGTAATGGACCTTTTACCAACATTATTTTTCAAACTTACATATCAGAAGGCTTCGTTGGTTGGATTGAAGCCTCTCATGTCTGCGTGAATATTACCAGCAGGAATTAAAACGCACACAGAGGTCGTTGTTTTTGACAGATGACGTTTATTCTCACCAGGCATCTGACATTAGAACCGCTACAGAATCCGCCATTTGAGAATGGCTTCTACAATTCCAGAGGCCGGGAAACGCCCAGGATATGTGGATCTGGGACAACATGGCAAACAAAACAGAAGAAAAAAAAAAAACTAACTGTAGGCCACTAAACACAAGCTGCCTCCTCAGCGGAGGAGGAAAACGCTGCATCCAGAGCTTTAATACTGCTCATCAGTCTTCCTGCTGATCCTGGTCCAGACTGTTCTCAGATCACTGGTCCCACTAAACTAACATTCGGTCACATTTCTTTTAAATACATTGTTTACATACATTAGATTTGTACTCGAGTAATGCCTACGACTGCTGATTCAAAAGTGACAGCTTATAAACGTGACAGATCAGCTCAGTTACATCGGGGAGACCACGAGGGTCTCTAAGAAGGCCCCACGGGGATCAGAGCGGGGGGGGGTTAGGCTCACTAGTACATGTAGTACACACACACACAGAGCTCGGTACGGAGACCACCTCAGCTGGACTCTGTGACAGGAATCCCCTCATGGGGTCAAAGAAGGTGAGCGCACAACTTAGCAGCACAGGAGTCAAAAATCAGTAGTGTCGATTCAGAGAGCGCTAAAGCCCAGCTAGCGCTAAGAGTGAACACGCATTTTCACATAAGATGGACGACAAGTGTAGAATATAAACTGCTGCTCCCACCAGAGAAGGATTATGTGTTTCTCAAAGACTAATTGTGTCCGTTTTCACAAGTGCTCAAGACTTAAGGAACAGTTTTGGAAAATACACACGTTAGCCTTCAGAAGTCAGTTAGCTTAGCTTTGAAAGAAGACTGGAAGAAGCCTGGCTCTGGGTGATGGGAGCAAAATTTGCCCTGCAGCACCTCCAAAGCGAAAATAAACTTATCACAATATTGTTTAAAATAGGAGGAAATATTGGCTGGAGGTAGTCAGAATAGTTCCCATGTGGCTCTCTGTAAAAGGCATTTTGCACTTTTTTTGTATGAACAAGATATGGCATGTTTCTTTTTGAGCTCCTAGCCTCTTCAGCCTTAATGCTATTATTAGCTAAACTAAGCTAAGCCTCTGTGTGCAGGACTTCATAAAGGAATATTAGGGCCACCATTAAAAATCTAAAAAAATCTAATGTTAGTTGAAAAAAGTCGTAATCATACGAGAGAGTTGGAATTTAAAGCTTAGCAAGAGAGAAAATTTGAAAGCTGGGCTTTTGTCAACGACAGTCATGCGCACAAACTAACACTAACTGCTCCACAGAAGAGACTTCCTCCAAGTCTGTCTGGTTCTTTTTTCGGAATCAAAACCAGTTTCTTATACAGGATTTCAAATATGTGATACTTACGAGTATGTTGTGTTTATGTGCCCAAAGATTCACAATTTATTATTACTAAAATATAGCTCGACAAGTTGGTCCATGTTCCCAATGTCCCTCCAATGAGAAGCCTAAAATTGTGACTTTATTCTCGTAATGTTACGACTTCAATCTCGTAATGTCAATTCTTTTCTCAAAGATGCCCTAATACTCTGTCATAAGATTTCAATCATAACAGATCAAACACAAATGTGTGTACATCCAAAAATGTTGTGTTTTGCTTAAAGTTAGGGAGCAGGACAGCAAAGATGACAATTAGCACATTTTTGGTTGCTGCTCTAAACCAAGTTTAGGAGGGAGGAGCACAAAAGCAGGGGAGATGATTTCACAAACAGTAAAGCCACTTTTATCGTTTGGAGGAAAGGAGCACGGGGGATAGTAGTGGTCTATCTCTACAATCACAAGAAACTGGAGAGCCAGGTTGCAAAGACCAGCTGGCAACCGACCTGCTCTGCCACCTTTTTTTTTTCCTCCAACACTCAACTTCGTCCTTCCTTCCTGGAACAAAAACGCGGTGCTACCTCTGTCCTAGGTGCTTGTGTCTGCAGGCGCAGCTTCTGCCGACACGAGCAGCAGAGATTATTAGTTAACTATGTTCAACTCTAACACAAATACCTTATGAAGCGATAGATTGTCTACCACACAAGAAAAACAGAGTTAATGCTACAAAGAGTCGTTAACCACAAGGTGAAGTACAGCGGATGAGCAGGATCCTCTGAGCAGACAGAGGTCTGCAAGGTGAGATGGGATTTCATGCCGTTGGCCTCGTCAGAAAGGTTACATGCCATGAAAGGTTTGTGGTTGGTTGTTGCTTGGGGTTGAGGAGCGGGCGTTGAGTTTCAGAAGTCGTGGGTCAAAGTGCAGGGTAGAAGAATCAAGGGATGATCTTAGCGTCCTTCCAAATTCAAACCCAACAGGCGGCGCCGTCTTCAGATACTAGCCACTTCGTCTGCATTGTCAACCGCATCTAAGGTGCTGTCCAGTCCGCCACGTGCACGCCAGATCTTCACAGTCCGGTCACTGGAATACAGGAACAGGAAACAGTTAGAGAAAAGTGGCGTGGTCGTTTCTCTGCTCCCACCAAAACAATCAGCTGAAACTGGATAGCAATATAGATCAATCACCAAAGGTTACAGTTTATTAGAGCTCAAGTGCTCGAGTGAATGTGAAATACGGTTGCGGTGTTGAATAATGACCAGAAAACTATGATGTCACAGTCAAGTTGACATTTTGGGGATAGATTGTCATCACTTCATCATCTATGTTAGACATTTATGGGATGTGTGTCATACTTAAGTGCATGAGTTCTTGAGTTATGGCTGAAACCGTGTTTTGTGAGGTCACGTTGACCTTCGACCAGGAAATTATAAGTAGCTCATCAGCAGTTCCATGTGGACATTTGTCAGAAAAGTTGATGGAATTTCCTCAAGGCCTTCCTGAGAAGGTGTTCATGAGAATGAGAGGGACAGACAACTGACTGACAATCTCGACGTGAAGACACTTTTATTCAGATGCACAGGAATGAGTTTGATGCTGTATGATGTTCTAGATTATTTTAGGTTCAATATGCAGCAATTGGACTTCTGTTTGTATTTAGAGACCTCTCATCCATAAGGCTTCCTCAGTTCTATCTGACGGGCAGTGGTGGTGGTGGTGTTGGTGGTGGGAGAACAAACAGGAAATGACAAATTTTCACCACTAGAGTATTTATGCCGACTGTCCAAGGACACAGATGCCCAGACTGCTGGAAAAAATGTTTATTCTTGCCGGTGTGTTCAGACCATTCCCCCCAAAAATCATAGCTGCAAAACAGCAGAATTACATAAAAACACCTCAGCTTAAGTGCCTAAATTAGTAATTTAGGATCCCTTCAAGACACGTGTGGATTTTTATTCTATCAGTTTGAAGATATGTAGATAATAGACCACACCCCCTACCAAACCTTTTAACGTATACACAGTATGGACAGGGGCATAAAAACCTGAGTAGACTTTTATACGATACAAATAGCACAGGAGTAGAAACAGATACTAGGTGAGAGAGGAGTTTAAGCTGAAAGGACAAAGACATGAAGAATGTGAGCTGTGTTTGGTTCGAGACTCACTCTGAGGCCGTGAATAGGTGGCTGCTGTTTGTAGATATGCTGTTGATGGGGCTCTCGTGACCTTTCAGCTCCCCCAGCGTCCCAAGTGTGTCTGTGTGCCACAGTTTGAGCACCCCCCCTCTGCAGCCGCTCAGCAGGGCTGGAGAACCAGGGACCACACCCAGAGCACAGACCCAGTCACGATGGCCGTTGGGCACTTGCTGTTGAAGAGGAGGATTGCAGGTTTTATTACACAGTCATCAACTAATTTAAATAATCTTTTTGCCCTACATTTATTGTTACGTATTTAATATATTCAACCTTAGAACAATAAAATTCCATAAAGTTATTTTTTTTGCTCCAGTCATTGTGTTGAATGTATAATAATAATAACTTTATTTATATAGCATCTTTCAAAACATGGTAATAAGGTGTTTATAAACATCACAGTGTTCAGCCATAAAACCATGATAAAAATACAGAAAATAAAAACAGAGAATTAGACATTTAAAAACAATAAAACATAACAGGAGGGATGAAAGGAGGGATTTTAAAATTTATTTAGTTCACCTATTTGATTATTTTATGGTGGGAAAGAGGAAACTGCAATGATGTTGTCATTGTTGGTAGAAAAAAAAATTATTTAGAAAGCAAACATCCTTTAAGCTTCTAAGTGAGATTAAATCCTGCAACTTTGCAAGTACACCAGGAAAAACAACATGTTTGTCAGGTTATACGTAAATAAAGTCATTAGAAGAATGTACAAGTCATTATTTTTCTGATTAAGGAGGCTATATGTTATAATTATAATTACATATTTGTCGTTATGATTTGAGCAGGTCACCATCTCAACTTCATTACAGAAACATGAAACATAAGAGAACAAAACGCTTCAGAACTAAAGGCACCATCTAAGTGTTTGATCCTGAGGAAATACTGGATAGTTTCTGATGTCTACTTTAGAAAGAAAACCTGTTTTTACTGCAGCAAAACTCTAAATGGAACAGGACTCACGATACGATTCATCTTTGATACAGAACCATCCAAACATGGATGCAAGAAGTCCAGTCGGAATGTGGTATGTGACTTCTTGCATATACTACGCATGTTCTCATCAGGGGGTTCCAGTAAAATGAAACAATCAGAGAGGAGTGAAGACATCAATCCAGATCTTCAGCTCATTACCATCTGCCTCATGAACACCAACAGCTGGTCTTCTCCAGAGTAAATATTCATGTAAGCATTCTCCACCCCTGCCTTTATTTCATTTTGAAGAACAACTATGTTGAAACTATGTACTCACGCGTGCTGTTCCATCGAACAGATTCACATTTAAGTTAAATACAGGCCCTTTTATGATGAATATGAACCATCAGAATAACTTAATCTGGTCTGAGCCAGAAATTTTGAAACTTCTCTCCGTCACATCCTCAAAAGTTTCAGTCGGTTCTCCAGTGGTCAATTAAATTTGTTCAATTCTGTCATCAATCCTGGACCATGCTTCATAACACATGCCATTTTTCTTTTTGCATCTTCTTTTTAACTTTGCCATCTACAAACGATTATTAGGGCCAGTCATAAGAAATTTTCTATTTCATTTCGAGGAAAAAGTCCCGAAATGTTGCGAAAAAAGTCCAAATGTTAAGAATAAAGACAAAATAAATCAGAGAAAGTTTTTGTTTTTTACATTTTGCATTTCTGTTCTTCTGTCAGGGCAGTCGTTATGGACATACTCCCAAGCGGGTAATATGAAGACGTCTTCTGCTATTACTTGTGGGTCGTTGTTTGTTCTGTAGGCCTCCATCTACACAACGTACGTCTACAACCATCAGTACAACCATCGATGGTAACGTAGTTTGGCTTCATCTTGTCATATGAAATCCTAATTTCGACTTTATTCTCAAAATACAGAATAAAAAAAATTCTCCTCTGATTTAGTTCAACTTTTCTCCCCGACTCTTTCCTCGAAAATGAAATATGAAAGAATCAAAAAACCCATCCTCTTCTAATGCTCCTTCGTAACCATCTACTATCTCACTAAGGCAGTACCTGTAGCAGGTCTTTGCGGTCCAGGTCCCACTTCTTGATGCCGTTGTCCCTGGAGCCGCTGAAGAGAATGTCTCCCTGGACCACCAGTGACTCGATGCCGTCGTAATGGGGAGGCTCAAAGTTGTGTGAAGGGCTGATGCTCCCCATAGAGCCTTCAGTCACATCAAACAGCTGCAGCAGCCAGAGCAAAGCATGTTAACGGTGTGCTGCGCTTACAGGAAACCATTTTTCAAAGGGCGGCCAATTAACTTTCAGCGGCGTCTTTTAAATTCCTGAATGCTGGACTCCTAATAATAATAATAATAATATGTATGTTCATTACCTTTATCAAACAAGGCTCTCATAAAACGTTATCCACGTGTATGTATGTGAGTAGGACAGGGCTTCAGGCACACACCTTGATATAGTGGTCTTTGGATCCGGTGATCACCAGGTCCTGGTTGCTGGCAGATCGATCCACAGTCAGACACATGACCGGACCCAGGTGACCCATCAGCTTCCCCGTGGATGCAAATCTGACAGAGACAAAATAGAAGCACTCAAGAATCAATAATTTCACTTTGAATCTCTGAATAAATTTTAACCACGGACGAAAACATCCAATTAGTTGACCGTACTTAAAAACACATTTTTAGTCTCTGTGATATATGATATCAGAGATATGGGGCAATTCAAGACTCACTCATGAATAATTCACTCAAGGCAGAAAGCAGCAGACGGGTAAACAAAACCTAATTTGTCAAAACTTAATACTAGCTGGTTGTCAGTGATTGATGACAGTTATGGATTGGATGCCCGCTAGGGCTGATATTGAATCGGATCGTTCCAGTGCCGTGAAGAGAGAGAGTGGTACGCAACTGAAAATGGAGCAGAGGTCTGGGAATGAACAAGTAACAACGTAGAGAAAGATAAACTGAGTTCTAATATAGTTTTGTGTTGGAGTCAAGATCAAATATTGAAGTGTTCTATTATTTCCAATTTAAAAAGACAAAAAGAAAAAAGCTCAATCACGTCTAAATACAGTATAAGGATGTGATAAAAATACAATAATAGAGGTTTTAGTTATTTTGGTCTTGAATGTAGCCACATTATCCCGGTGTTTTGGAACCAGGAGGCAGAACACAACAGCTTTGCACCGTGGCGTTAAAGAGAAAGCTGTCTAAAATACCATTTACTTAATCGGTTGGGATCTTTATTGCGGCACACATGATATCGTCTTCTGTGGAAAACTAAGGATGTAAAAATATGGTGAAACTGCTTGAGCCAAGGTATGAAACCCCCTTGTACACCTCCTTCAGTATGTGTTCCCTCTTTGGGACTCACACAGGAACCAATCGCCAAGATCCAAGTAAATGCAGTGATGGAAGCTATTAGAGGTCTTCTTTGTAGCCACATTGAGCCACTAAAGTGCCTGTTCTCCACTTCAGAGTGGGTCGGTTACCGACCATAAACCGGCTCCAAACTAAGCCAGCTACAGTGAGGACCTGAGAGGTAACGGTGGGCCGTCAAACAAAATTTAAAATCTGCTGTGACTATCTAATAGTGTTGTGCCTTGAAATGCACATCCTTTAAATGAATAAGAAAAACTTAATAACCGTTAAGCCAACAGTTAATGAGATTTATAGCAAAGTGTGACTAATAAACATCCCAGAAACTACATCTCTACACTAGTTAGTACACAACAAACACAAGTCCGTAATACCGGCGCAGATCCCAGACTCTGACAAAGTTTCCCGCTGCAGCATACAGAACCGTCCCGCTGGGGTTGAGCGCGATCTGGTTGATCTGGTTTTCTCCAGCTGGAATGGAGACGGTCCGGCTGCTGCTGGACAAACACACATCCCCCACACCGACCTGACCAGAAGATCTGAACATAAAGGCAAAAACACATGAATCTGGATTAGTCATTGGGGGTCCAACAGAACAACTGCCACCTCACCCAGACAGTAGTGACAGAACGACAACATGTTTGGCTTCGGTTCATAATCAGCCACAGATCTATATCTCCACACACACGCATGCACGCACGCACATCTTGAGGCGGTAAAGCTCACGTTAGTGTTCGTATGCACTTGGCTGAGTCCCGGATGTCCCAGACTTTGATGTTTGAGGTGGAGACAGTGAACACCAGACTGGAGCTGTAGCGGACCGACACCACGTTGTTGGGGTGACCAGCAAGAGACATAATTTCCTGACCAGTCACCAGATTCCACACCTTACAGGTCCGGTCTGCAGAGGAACAGAACATTCTGTCATCTCCATCACCGTTTGTAACACAAGCGAAGCTCTGAGGTTGTCTTAGAACTGGAAAAACTTTTTGAGATTAAGACAGAAAAATATTCGCCACATTTAACAAACTCTAAATTGATTAAATGAAAATAAAATAAATATGTGCTAATGAGTAGTTTTTACCGGGGTTAAAACATCAGTGGCTCTTTCGGGCTAATAAGGACTTCAATGTCAAAATATTTGCCTTTATTTATTACCATGGAATCTCCTTCACCATATTTTGTTTCGGCATCGTTTTTATTGCATCACCTCATTTATCCACATACTGTGCAAATGACAATCTTAATTAATCCCCGTCAGGTTTTATTTGCCGTTCAATAAAAGCATCACAGCATGTCGGAGTGCAATAAATCACCGGTGCTGTGATGAGAGGCAACGCAAGGAATACTGATGAGAGAGACAAGCTAGAGAGCAGGGGTGGAGATAGGGAGGAGGATTGTGGGTATTAACCTTTGGATCCGGTGAAGAGAAGGTCGTCAGTGCAGTCGACACAGAGAACAGCTTTACTGTGGCCCTCTGCCACGTGGACGCACTGCAACGTCGCTGACCGACTGCTCTTAGTGGGTGGCACAGGGTTAATGACGCCCCTGTAAAACACACACACATCCCTTTATGGCAGAAAGGCCACAACCCTGTCAGACGATCTGAGAGCACACAGATAGAAATCACGCCTACGCCACCAGTGTCATGCACAGCATGCAGCTTTAGTGGTTAACATGGACTGAAAGCCAAAAATAGAAAAGATGACGGGAACAATAAAATGAAGACAGCATAGAACGGAATCATCAATATCACGCAGAAGAAAGGAAAAACCGAGAACGCCGGCCCTCCAAGAACTCTTTTCTAACCCACAGCAGATAAAAGCACCAAAGGAGACCAGGACAGACAATTATTGTAACCCAGCTGCGTCGGATCAACAAGTCCAATAGCGTCACAGACACCCACATCGATCTCTCATTGGCTGGTGGTGTTGACAAACTGGGATCTGATAGTGTCCCAGTTCTCTCTGGTAGTCAAAGCAGCAGCAGGATGTGCGCATGGTAAACCACAAATACACGTCATTATTCAGGAGCTGGGCCTGGTTTGAGTTTTAAACGACATGGTGCGTTCTGAATAAAGTACTGACTGAGGTGACGGACAGGATAATTGAAGTTCAAGCTCATTAGATATAACAAGCTTATCAAGATGAAACCGTCAGGGCTGATTGTAATTATCTATGGATCCAGGGAGGATGTCCACTCATTGTCTCTGAGCACACACATGGTTCGGGTCTTTGTACCAGGACACCACAGCAGTGCAGGATGAAAGCCTCTGGTTAAACAACAGTCACACCCAAAGTCACGTCAGTGCAGATCATGAGGAGAGAGGATGGCGTACACACCGGGGGTTTCAGAATCACCTCGTACCAAGGGTCAAGCTTGACTGGACAAAATTAGCAAACAAAAAACCGAAGTTGTACTTAGGTGGATGACAGAGAGGAGGGGAAACTGAATGGAGGAAATGGCTGGAGGTTTGGTGGTGGAGGCATCTGTCCCTCCTAGAAGGGAAGAAAGTATCCTACATTCCTGAGATCTGATTTGCATCCAACATCCGAGTCATTTTTCTTACATATTCTGACTTAATGTCAGGAGTTCTAGACTGACACCAACAAAAAAGTATTTAATGAACAAATTAATAATCTGCTTGTCCGAATAAATCTCACATAATGAACGCAGAAATGCATCGATTTCATTTTAGTCTACCTCTCATGTATCCATTGAAACTCATCATTTCAGTAAATATTTAAGTTAAGACGTTTTTCAGTGTACTGTGATCGTGGGATAAGAATAATACACATGGCATATACTCTATTACTTGCTAAAAATCCCACAATTCAATGCTTAAATTGGATATGTGCTATTCTGTACCACTCTGAAATATATCAGATTTGTAAACTGCGTGCACTGAATATAAATTTTCAACCACATGACATCAGACGGCATCAGTGCACATTCAAAGACCTGCCTTCTCACGTCCATACACAGAAATGCACATAGGCTTTATATATGATTTGGGATTTGTCATCATGACATCCCTGTATGTAAAATCTCTCTATATATAAATAATCCGTCACATATTAATTAAAATGTATAAATTGCTTTTAGAGCTGCAACCACATTTCCGTAACTTTCAAATAAGGGGAAACAGATAAATAATTATATAGTAACATTATTTATATTGGTAGTTGTAGAGACCTATTTTAAAAATCCATTTTTGTGTTATGGAACTCTTGAAATGTGAGTTGGTCCAACAACATATTTTACAGAGAAGCTGGTTTGTGCCAAGAAATCAAATCTACACTCACAGGGATAACTTGAATTTTCTTGGTTTAAATTGGTTTACAGCTGCTCAATCTTAAGTATTTAAGTATCCAACACGCACCTTACAAAAAAACCAAAGCAGACATTTGCTGTGATGGATTATCCGTCACCAGCAAGTCTTCTTAAATTGATTTTCCTCATACTCAAAACGACTGAAACGAGAGAAATACAACAGCTACATGGAAGGTAGAAAAACAAGTCCTTAGACCCATTTTACATCAATGTCAACCAATATCAAAAGTATGGTCCCTAATAGCTTCAGAACACTTGTAGGGTCCACAATGTGCAGTTAGGATTTCTAACACTATATGACTATGACCACCAAATAGAGCTCTATTACCAGAAAACTGTTTTATTGTAAATACATTCCTGGACAGAGACAGGACTGGCATGTTTTCGGTCCTTAGCATCAGTCCTCAACACTAATCTGAAAGCTGCGTATCCATTTTATTCATGTTTCATTCTTACTTATCATGTGAGATATTTGCCGCTCGCCCCAGATATCCTGTCATACATCTAAACCTGGCGATGTGGTTAATGGAACAAGATGTGGAGAGAGGAAGTGGCGGGCTTCTCTTCGGGCTCCTGATGACTGGGCTGTGAAAGAAGACAGTAGAGCTGCCAATTAAGCTATAATTAGAATGTGTGCTACGGCGTTTACACACTACGTGTGGGAGGTCTGCGTGAAGCCAGAAGGGAGACACATATGCTGCTTTTATGTCGTATGGAAGCGTTGGCTTCAGATGAGTCACATGTTGAGCCTCATCTGAAGCTACAAAGCAGAAATTGCTGAGGTCTTCTACTCAGTGTGAGGCTCTGCTTTGGAAATCCTTCACTGTTAAGGAAAAAACAACCCTGGAGCAACGTAATATTTACTGCTTGCATAGCATGATGCACCTTATATCACAGTACGATACAAACTATACATTCAGTATGTATGAGGGTCAAAAGAAAACGCATCAAAAAAACACTGTTGAATGGGGACAGGGAAGAACTGAAGGGGACTACCAAGATTTTATCCTTCAGAAAAGGTCACAGCTAGCATGAGGAAGGCGTCACAGAAAACGCTTTTCTCCAACATGAATGGTTGCTTTAAAGGTTTCCCCACAGGCTTCGGTTTCAACTCATTGGGCTAATTATTCTATCATGTTTTATGTTAGTCCCAACCTTTGCTGCTGGCTGAGAGTAATTATCTGTATCTGTGGAATCAAAACTACTGAATCAATATCAATTATTTAATTAATGCTCCAAAATGTGCTAATTGTAAATCACACCTATCTCGGAGAAAGAGAGGAATTGCCTGAGGATCAGAGGAAAAGTGTACTGGTGCCGATTTTCTATAACAAGGCTGTGATGTTCAGAGGTATAGAAGCTACAGAGGGATAACGCTGACAGTACAGAGAAGGCCAGAATGCGCTGGATTATGTCTTTGTGGATTTAGAGAATGTGTACGACAGAGTACTGAGAGGAAGTCTGGAGAGACAGAGAAGGATGTTAGAGTGGTACAGGATATGTATGAGAGTGGCATGACAGCAGTGAGGTGTGCAGAAGGAGTCACGGTGGAGATGGGACTGCATCAAGGATCAGCTCTCAGCCCCTTCTTGTTTGCTATGGTGATGGACAGGTTGACAGATAGGGTCAGGCAGGAGTCTCCATGGACTATGATGTTTGTGGATGATATTGTGATCTCTAGTGAGAGCCGGGAGCAGTTGGAGGAAAACCTGGAGAGGTGGAGGTATGCGCTGGAGTGTTTCTACCAGAACGCCGCAGTCACCTCCAGGGGGTCAGCACTGGAACCAGGTGGTTTGATGGTGGTTCAACAGAGCAGCGAGGCTGCAGAATAATCTGATTCTTTGAGGCATAATCGGGCCAGTTCTGCTGGTTTGTAATGTAATGTAATGTTAGAGGCACAAGTTTTTCTGAATTCAGTGATATGCTATGTGATGGATGGGAAGCTCTGGTGGGTCAGATGTGGATGATGCATTTGTTTTGTTTTTTACTCCGTTAGAAAACAGACAGCTGTGCCATGTGACATAAACGCAGCATTCTTCATAGTGGACATCAAACACTGATGAAGTATGCTGTACTGCAGAGTGAAGTAAACTGTTGGCAAACCGCTGATGTGCAAAAATCCCAGAGGTGAAGATGGAGTGTAGAAAATGTAATTATCCAAGAAACACATTATCCATTTAAAAGATTAATTTATCAGCTGCACAATGTACATCCCAGATATTAAAAAGTTGGGATACTGTGTAAATAATTGCCAATTAATCAAATGAATACTGTAAAAAGGTAATGTATTAAAATTCACTATTTTACCTCAACTTTATTAAAAGTTTTGTGATTTCCACAGCAAAGGAAGGAGGTTTTGTTTTCTCCTGCAACTCCACACTGTGAAACTGTGCTACCCATGCTAACTGCTAAGTGAGTTGATTGGTAATATGTATGTATGTTTCATGATTAGATATGAAAAGTGCATCATCAAAATCCTCAGTTACTCACAAGCAAGAATGGCGTGACGTTCAGCAAAAGGTGAAACGCCATATATTTCCTCAGTAACAGCTGCTTAACAAATCCGTACATTTTGGATTTTTTTACATCGCGTTCTTCACAACTTCGTAGAAATCTGGGTGGTAATCTAGTTCATTCGGGCACGACGAGGAATTAAAAGGGTTCTAACGCAATCTTCCATTTCAAACGAACAACTCAACTTATTGATAAGACAAAGGAAGCGGAAGCAGAGAGTGATTTGTCTAGTCGGTAAAATACATATCATGACTAGAGCAGCAGCAGCAGAGGAGTCGGTTCAAGTTGAACACTGAATTTGAGTCAAAACAACTGGGATCGAAAAAGATAACATCCCCACAGCGGTACATGTTGGGTACGTGACTTTAAATTCAGCGTAGAACTTGACAGGTTATTGGTTATCGCACCCAGTGCCCTTGATTTCTGATTTAATCGAGATCACATGCTTCTCCAAAGCAGGAAACCCAGAGAGGGAGGATTAGTAGAGTTGAGGCGAAGCTATAATTTTTTGTTTGGGCTTTGCAGCCTCAATGTCGGCCGTCAGATCTTACTGTTTAATCTCCTTGACCTTTGCCCTGTCAGCCGCCGCCTGTGCCTTGTCATAGGTCTTCCTGCGAGAGAGCGGTGAAGGCTCTGCAGCTCGCCTTTCCACCCCTGATGAAGTTCTGGAGCCAGAACTGATCATTCAGATTCACACAGTGATTCACAAACAACACAGAAATAACCATAAAAAACAGAACAATGTGAAACTTAAGTATAATACAGGCATTAATGAGGCGGAGTGCATGCAGTCGTCACAGACAGCTTAGGACTCATGAGGGCCCTTTGTGTTACACTAAATATAATTCTATTATGGGATTTGCTGATGGATCAGTGTTTATGTTGACGTGATTGGCCATTACATCCAGGTTTTGAAGTGGTCTGGTCATTATTTTTGCTTTCAAAGTCTAATTAAGGTATAAATTGGAGACAATGTTTTTTGTCAAGGGCAGTAAGAAATAAACCATAGGTAATGTTAATTTTGGCTCATCTCTATATGCCCCTACCACAATGGACCCATCAGCCGGAGGCCAGGACGCTTATTTGATGTAAGGATGCTCATGAATAATGCTAAACAAAATTAAATGAAGCAGCAACATCAAACATGCAAAAAGGAAGGAAGTAGTAATTATTTAGTTAGTTAAACAGTACTGGGCCTGGACTTACATGCTGCCCATTTTAGAGGAGAGGCCTGGGGAGAGAGCCGTGTAGTCCCTGACTGATGAGCCTGATGCGTCGCCGTCTCCTCCCCCTTCTGGTGTCTCCGCTAACGGCAGCATTGGACTGGAGAAATCAGCAGTAGGTGCGTCAGGGGCGGAGTCACTGTTAGCGTACAGCAACTCCATCTGAGTGGTCGTCCGCCGACGAGCCTGTGGAGTAGAAAGATATGAAAATTAAAACAAGAAATAATTGGCCAAACACAAGCAAATGTAGAAAAAGTGGCAGAAACACAAACGGATTTTGAAATACCTTATTTCTCGATTTGCTTTCTCCACAGAGCTTCATGAGATCTGAGGTCAAGCTGCTAAAGGAAATAAGAGTGTGAATGCAAGAATTGGGAATATCTACTTATGTATTCAGTGCGGCATAATGTAACTTTAACAACAACATTGCACCAAAACAACACATTATACAACATAACATTACATTTAGGGCTGACACCATCATGACATTTTAATAATAATGATAACGGTTATATAAAACTTTTCAAACTAACCAGATTATGTGAAAAACTATTGCCATATAATATTATCGTAAACAATGTTACTTCAACCTCATCCTCAACCAATAGTTTAGTAATGTATACCTGTGTGTGTGTGTGTGTGTGTGTATTTGTTTGTTTGTGTGGTATATTCATAGTTTCATGTCATTTAATTGTTTTTATTGATTCTCCTTCATTAACTTATTTATGATAATTACTTTTCTGTTGTTGGCTGGTGATAGTCTGCGTTTTATGTCTACTTTTGAACACATGTGGGGCGTTGAACTGTGATAAATCAAATAAAGGAAGAAAACTATGAAATTATCAAAAAAGACAATCAACAACTCAAAAAATGATCTCCAAGTTATTTAGCTCTTTTTTTTAGCCCCAAGCTGACTGGACAATTAAATGGTGCATGATGTTGACGTCATTGCTTGTTCATCCAAAAAGTTAAATAGCCAGTGTTGCTAAAGGCTAATTTAATTCTTTACAAAATGAGGGCTGCGAAATTATGTCCGCAGGAGGAGGGTCAGTCATTTAGCAAAAGAAAAGGTGAAAAAACATGGAAATAGTGACGGAAAAATTAGTGGAAGCAATTACTGTTAGCTTAAATAAATGCAACCGGGCACTTATATTTATAATATATAATAATTGTGAGAGGCCTTATAACATTAGCTAAAACAACCCAAACCCCTAGAGGGTTTTTTGGGTTTTCCTGGCATGTTTATCATTTTTTTCAACTTATGAATTATGTATATTATCTCTAACATGTGCTAAATAAAATGAAATGAAAACACGACACAACACAGTTCCTCATGAAATGACATTATCACTAAACAAAGAAAAGTGACAAGACATGACATCACACAACCCAAACTTACCTTCCGTCTGCAGAGGGGCTCTGAGCCGATTCATCGCTGCTGCTATCATCCCCGTTCTCTGTTAAATGAAAACAGTGAATAACATCAGGGTTGAGGACAATGTCTCTGCTGACAGGAGAGGGGACTCTCGAAAACATTTCTTAGAAAGTGTATGTTGGTTGGCTAAAATCTAAATGATTTCTCCTTCTGGTTACTTTCACTGAGAGTTAAAGCATTTTGATGCTGTGCAAAATGGAGGTAGGAAGGATAAACAAGTGAAGCAGGTGGGGGGGATGTCAGCGCAGCGCCATGCTGATTTTTTTCTAAGACTCTGTCCTCGCTGAGCACAATGGGATCAGATGGACGGGAAAAGTTGAGAAGACAGTAAGCAGTCAAGTGGGTGGGGAGGGTTATAAAGGACGATGACTGGGCGAGATGGCAAAAAGGTAAAAGACCCCATATGAGACAACACGGTGGAGGAGGGTGGGCACAAATTAGTCAGTTAAACCCAATGGAGTTAGCCGGCCCTGACAAGAGCTCAGGTGTCCATGGTTCCTGTGGAAGGGTCAGTCATTAGCAGCGTGCTAAAGCATGGTGGCTGTAGCACATGGTGAGCTAGGAGGAGGAAGAGGTGTATCCAGAGGATGGGGGGGGGGGTAAGGGCGGGGTCAGCAGACAGATGGAGGGAAGCCTGGTTGCATTGCACCTCATGCACCTCTTCATGTTATGCTTCATTAGTTTTCAAAGTGCAAAGGGGAGGAACCATGCATCCATGACACAGATAAGAGTCTAATATCGTTTCACTCACCGGCTGGGATGTTACCTAGTTCTGTAAAAACATAAGAAAATAAAGAAAGAAAAAGTGGGGGACAGAAAAAAGGCAATGCACAAATCAAAAACACTGTCCCCCAAAATTCTAAAAAAATAAATACATAAACAACCACAAAAGAAAATGAGAGTGCAGTATTCTATATACGAAGAATCATGCTGAAAGGATGCTGGTAAAAAAATCCATTTACAAATTCTTATTTTTAGTATTTTCTTTTAAAATGACCGTCATCTTTGCTGCCTACAAAATGCGGACATGTATATTGTTTTGAGTTCTGACTTTAACAGGGAAAAGACGTTATGTATCAGATGTATAATAATTAGACCAGCTTCCATTCAGCAGATGACAAAAAGCAAGAGCATTTTCAAAGACCCAGTCATGCAACTGACCAGAGACCCAGCCCACCTCCTGAAATACTATTTTCTTCTTTGGTCTATTTATATTTTGAGCAAAATTGATTGAGAACAGAAAACCTCAATATCATCCAAGACTAAAGTAATTCACTTGACAAGATGCAAAGTTGTCACTCCATTTCAAGCAGGTGGGCTGGGATCAACCAGGGGTCTCGTCTGCTCGGGTCCTCATCTCCACCTCTATCCCAGCGAAACATCGTAACTACCTTGCAGTGCGTTCCCCAGCAGTGCGTCCAGCTCAGGGTTGAACTCGGCCTTCTCCTTCAGCATGTGGAAGAGCAGCTGGTTCTGAGTGGCGCTGGTGATCTCCGTCTGCTTCAGTCTGCCCTCCATCACCTTCACCTGAGATTCCCTCTGGGCTGCCTGGAGACCCTTTAAGAAGTCACAGCACAAACCAGCAGACATCATGCATTGACTAAGGCGCCCAAATCCAATTCACAGCCAAATATTGCCTCATGGTAAAATGTGAGTCTACATTCACTCACCGGCCACTTTATTAGGTCCACCTGTTCAAGTGCTTCTTAACGCAAATATCTAATCAGCCAATCACATGGCAGCAATACAGTACATTTAGACATCTAGAAAATAATAATACACTTAATTTATAACGCACTTAGAAATGTCAAGACGATCTGAAGATCAAACAGAACGGGGAAAAAAGGTCATCAAAGTGACTTTGATCGTGGCTTAGATGAGCTGGTCTGAGCATTTCAGAAAATGCTGATCTACAGTCTCATGCAAAACCATCTCTAGGGTTTAAAGAGGATGGTCAGAGAAAGAGAAAAATGTCCAGTGAGCAGCAGCTAACTGGGAGAAAGTGCCTTGTTTATCACAGATGTCAGAGAATGGCCAAACTGGTTCCAGCTGATAGAAAAGCAACAGTGATACAAATAAACGCTGGCAACCGATGTATGCAGAAGAGCAGATCTGAAAGCACAACACGAGAAAAACCTTGAAGCCGAGGGGCTACAGTAGCGTTAGACCACATCGGATGTTAGCTGAGAGCAGGATACCAAGGCAAAGAATCAAACAGGCTCACCAAAATTGGACAATAGAATTTTGTGAAAACGTTACCTGGTCTAATAAGTCTCCATTTCTGCTACAACATTTGGATGGTAGGGTCAGAATTTGGCAACTTGAAAGAATGAATCCATCCTGATTTGTATCAACCGTTCAGGATGGTGTTGGTGTAATGGTGGGGGCGATATTTTCCAGGCACACTTAGTGGCCCTTAGTGGGAACTGAGCATCGTTTAAACACCACAGCCTACCTGAGAATCATCCGTGGTCATGTCCATCTCTTTATGACCACAGAGACCCCCATCTTCTGATGGCTACTTCCAGCAGGATAACGCGTCATGTCACAAAGCTCAGATCATTGAACATGACCCTGACTTCACTAGAACCAAATGTTGGCCCGCAGTCACCAAATCTTAGTCCAATAGAGACTTTGGGATATGGTGCAGCTGACAAATCTGCAGCAACTGCGTGATTCTATCACGTCAATACAAACCAGAATCTCTGAGGAATGTTTCGAGCACCGCGTTGAATCTATGCTATGAATAATTAGGGAAGTTCTGAAGGCAGAAAGGGTCACACCTGGTACTGACGAGGTGGACCTAATAAAGTGGCCTTTGTAATTTGAAGTAGAATTTATAGGAGGTTTTTACGTTATTAAGATAACATACTTTATAGTAAAAAGAACAAAAAGGTTTTAAGTCAACCCTGATGGACATATTACCTTGTTAATAGCCATTGACATAAAATGATCCAATAGAAAACGAGATTCTGTCAGCGTGCAGGAACCAATCACAGCGGAGATGTCAACGGTGTCGCCTTCCTCCTGTGAAACATCCGAGACAAACCCATTAGAATCATTTCATTCACCTCTCCGAATTGAGTAGCATTTAGTGTCAGTGGGTGGGATATATTTCCCAACAGATGAACATTTTATACTTAAAGTTGACATTTTGGTAGGCAGAAAAAACAAAACAACTGAGTGTGAATCTGGCTATCAAATTCATTAAGCATGAAAGCCTCCACCCTTCTTCCCTGTGCGGCCGTCAGTTGCCTGACAAGTTGAATGCCTGGACTTCCTGCCGGACCCTCCATTTACTACTAAATGGGTCTCCATGTTTGCTTAACTACGAGATTTGATGCCCCATTGCTGTTTCTTTTGCTAAAATAGTATGATCCCCCATTAGTCAAAACACAAGACAGTTTTCCAGTCACAACTAAAAAATGTGAAATCCCTCTCTTGAGCCAGCTCAACGGACCGCCACACATGTTTAACGTCCAGCTTACTCACCTTGGTTTCCTCCATCTGCATAATGTTGGCCTGGCAGTCGGCGATGCTATCATTGATGTAGTCGATGTTGGCCGTGAGCGTGTCCACCTCCTCGTTTAGGGGAAGCACCGCCTTCTCCGCTTCTGGACCCTCCTTGACTAGCCGGTCTCTCTTCCTGATGACCTTCTCCTTCCGTTTGGTTAGCTCTTCCCGTTGCTGAGACATAAACACGCAAATGTCTTAAGTGCAGTTATTTTCTAAATAAACAATGTCGCAGAGATATACAAAAAAACTCAAAAGTTTTTTAGCATTTGTCTTATTTCTAGTCAATGTATCTTATTGCACTGGACACCATCACTGAACAAGTAACATTTCACTGAGATATAAGGAATTGTTTTTAGGTGCTTGAACATCTTGCTAGGTTAACAAATCTTGAAATAATCTCAAAAGAAGTTAGTATTCCCAACAAGAAAAAATATGCAAAATGCACTTATTATAATAAAAACAAAAGAAAGAGAAGCGATATTGTGTCATGTTGTATGATTTGCTGATTCTGAGACAAAACTTCATATTATTAGTAAAATAAAGTGAAAATTTAGATTTACCAGCTCATTTCAAGATTTCCATTATCTAAATCTCATTTCATTTTTTAAGAAATCTTAACAAGCAAATTTTCAAATGTTTTATTTGCAACTTTTTTTTAATGTATTACAAGCTAAAAAAAACCCCAACCTTTTATTCATTATCTTTTACTTATATTTTCTTGATTTCTTTCCAATATAGGTCAGGGAAAAAGCTAGACCGTTGAGTAATGAAAAAGAAAACATTCCAAAGTTAAGGATTATTTATTTGGGGGTTTTGACTATTGAGAATGATGAATTGTGGAAGAGTAAAATACCGTATCAGCAGTTGAAGCATCCTTGAAGGTCACATTGACTCAAACCTCTTCAAAAATGTCTCAAAATAAAGTTTGTTGGTTCCGTCTCACCATCACATCTCCCATTCGTGGAGCATCAGTGAGAAGGCAACACTGTATGGCGACTTACTGGTGATGTTATTAGCAGCCATATTAGAATACAAGATAATATCAAATGGGATTTTTTAATGTAAGCTTTGTTTTTGTATTTATCAATTATGGTCTTTATTGACTGTACAGCAATTTGGTCAAATGTGAAAATAAAAGCGATTTTAAATTCAGTTGAGTTGGGTCAGGTGCATCTTCCTCTCAGGGGACGTCATAATTATTCAGTATGAAGAACACTGATCAGCAGGCTCGCTTCTACGCATCAATATTCATGAGCTGCTTGGCAGTGACTATTTACAGTTGAATGCGGATGTGTAGAGCGCCTGATGTGAGGCACATCCACATGCACGCATCTCCAAGAGAACTGTGATTTACAATTTACATTGCCTCAGGATGTGTGCAAGCTTCATAATTATTCTCTGAATCTAATTAACTGCTGCAGGTACACTTTTAGAAAGGATCACACACACACACTGCTTTACTCATGAGAACCCTCATTATCATCCTCATCCAATAACATCGACATAACAAAGTAGCACCCGGCATAGGTTTACCTTTAGGAGGCGATTCATGTCGGCCTCCATGTTGGAGATGGTCATCCTCTGCATGATGACATCAGTGATGCGTCGCTCCAGAGACTGCCATTTGTTGCGTGCGACTCTGGTGGAGTAAACACCAACTGTCCGCCTGTAGGAAGACCTGCGCACACACAGCATCACTCAATCATGTGACTGACATCTTTAAGGTCTATTTCAGGGATAAAAGTCCTGGAGTTGGTTCACTTAGAGTCAGCACAGATTCCCGATCCAAAATCGGCCTATGCTGTCGTCACCGGGTCCGGTCCATAGCAGTTACTTTACTTTCTTTCTGCCTTCCCCATTTGTAGAAATTCCCCCTGATTGAACTGCTCAAGTAAATGGTTAAAAAGTTTTTCCACAGTATTTTTTATAAAAAAAAGAAAAGTGAGTAAAATATGAACTATTAGAGTAAATTATATTACAAACAAGATCTCCTGGAGTCGATTCATACACACAAAAATCTGTACAAAATCGGATCAACGGTTGAGAAATTATGGGCCGAAAGCTTTTGGACGTAAAGTTCACCCTAGTGTCAAAAAATGCAACTGTCCTTTTGAGTTATCGTGTTAACAAGACGGATCTGCGGCGTACGCAGCGGCAGTGATGACAATTCCATTATATGATCGACTCTTCTGCGATACAAGGTTCAAGGATAATTAAGGGAGACCCGTAACTTGCAAATGTATATTAATATCACATTTTGAGGATATTGAGTTTTAAGCAGCTGTCCTTATTTGCCTCCCCAGAAACATGAGCACAAACACGGACTCACCGGATGCCGTTGTGGGTTAGATTGCTGGAGGAGTACATGCGTCCTGATGCAGGTCTGTGGGGGTCCTGGACTGATTCCTGGAGATTCACTTTCCTAACGACTTTACCCGAGGTGGGCCTTGCTTGCCTCCTCAGAGCCGTAACCTGATATACAACGTAGGAAAGGACAATAGAACATAAAAAAAAGGAATACTGTGTGAACTTCCAGCTCACCTCAGTAACTTCACCAACTACCCTCCTCCGAGCGACTACTTTTCAATGTGCCCTGTTTTGATAGATATGTAAAAAAAATACGTTCTCCTACTCTGCACCAAAAACTTGGAGCAACTCATAAAATTACCTAAAATTGGATTAATGTATGTCGATTGAAAAATCTTTTGTTGATCTACTGTGGATTTTTTTTTTATTACTTGTTGTATTTTTAAATGTGTGATTGGCTGCTATCTTGTAAAATACATGTTTAATCTCCATGAAACTTCCTGGTTAAATAAAGGTTAAAGGTTAAAACTGTAATGTGAACATGAAAAGCAGGACAGATGTATCTGTATAAACTTGTTTTCTACTGTTTCTCACCTCTTCTGTCTTTCTCCTCAGTATAAGCTCCTGCTGCCTCTTCTGAGCCTCGAGTAACTTTAGCTGGTGCTGGAACATAATAGCAGGATCAAAAACAGTTAAACGATAATATTAAGTCTCATTGTACATACAGACACATAGAAGTGGAAAGGGAAAAATGGTGAAGAAGGACACTGACCTCTTGCCTGCGCTGGTCTTTCTTTAAAGAAGCAATTTCTCGATTTCTGCGAGACTCGTTCATCCTGTTCTTCTCCTGCTGCTCCTTCATCTGCTTCATCAGCCGCACCTGGAACAATCAAATAAAAAATAAAACATTATGTGCAAAAATGTTGAGAAAAATGAGAGGAAGTCAGTACCTGTTCATTAATGTTCTCAAAAATAGGATTTTTCTCATCCTTTGAGATGCTGCTTGTTAAATATTAAGCCTGTCCTGAATATTTTTATTAATTCTAAGTGTTTTTTTTCTGCTTTTAAACTAAAATAATTAAATCAAATTATAAGGGAATATCCATAGGAAAAACATGAATCAGATAAAATAATAGACAATGAGCAAATTGGGTAGATTATATGCAAATATGTACTCACCCCGTACAGATAGAATGTGGAAATTTACAAAACATTTCTGAAGCTTTACAAAAAAAACCCTGTAGTAGCATTCTGCCAAACAGCTAGAGAAGATTCAAGGAGTTGAAAAAACCAGAGAGCACACAACAATAATAAAAAAAAAATCCCTCCTTACTTCTACTATAGGGGTATCAAAGATTCTCCCCGGGATCTTTGATTCATATGAGGAGACATTATTTACATAATTTCTTCAGATGTAATCTTCATGGTAACCTTTAAGTCCTTAGCGCACAAAACATCAAAGGCATCTGAACGCGCTTGAAGGTATATGCGACAGCCACCAGAACGATGAAAGGGTGAGTTAAGCATTCATGCTTCTGCATGTTTTTCAGTCAGGGCGTAAACCGATGCTTCATCTGAGAGGTTACAGTATATGTTTAGCTTCAAAATAGTCTAAATAACTAGAGGTTAACCGATTGAAATTCTCTTGGCAAAGCATTTTTGCCGTTTTTTTTAAGCCTTGTTCAGTCCAATTTATGTTATATGTTGGCTATGTTCAGGGTCTTCAGGGCTTGTAGGTGGCCCTGAGCTCGGGCCAGCTTTAGCCGCTCTGCTAACGTTAGTTTGGAGCCATGGTAGCTCATTCTCAGTGTATGTGTATGTGTGTAACTGGCACCCAATCAGCATCAAGTGAGGCTCCTCAGAGGATTACCCATTTGATCGGCGCCGTTCATTCGGCCTCTATAAATAATGTCTTTTCAAATCAGTTCACACCTTCGTCTTCTTCATTTCTGCCACATCCATCTGGAGCTTCTTCAGCTGTTTCTCGTACTGTGATTGGTTCTTCAGCAGTCGGGCGTGCTCCTTCTGAGCCGAGTGCAGCTTCTGAAGCTCCTTGTTCATGACACTCAGTTTCTTCTCATATTCAACCTTGATCTTGCGAGCCTTGTCATCGGAGCCAGTTTCCACTGAATCTGAAGGAGAGCAGCGCAAAATTCATGGAAAACTGACGGAAATTTATGTATATCCTACAACAGGGGTGTCAGACTGTCACGGAAGGGGCCAAAATTAAACATTCGACTCACATCGACTCAAATTGCTTAACTGCTTTAAAGACTTCTACTTATACCTAGAATTCTTAACAAATCCAGGGAATGGAATATGGACATATTACAGATACATTCTAAATAATAGACGGATCAGCAAAATTCATTTTCATGTAAAAGGTTTTCAACATTTACTAATCCACGTACACTCCCAGGTTCTGTAGCCATTTCTTCTGAGGGTTAGCTTTACAGCTAATCAAGTGACTGGATAAACACTAATATCTCCAATAATGAGAGCAGAGGTCTTCATCGATACAGTAGCTATTGCAGTGCATTCTGGGATCTGTAGTGTCCATGGTGTCTGTGCTGCTTACCAGCGACCCTGTTATTGCAGTAATTAGATACCGTCTCACAGAACGGATAAATTGTTTTGTGGGTGGCATGTGACCTGCAGGCCACGAGTTTGACATGTATGATATACACCAATAGGCCATAACATTTAAATCGCCCACAATATTGTGTCGATCCTGCTTTCACCACCAAACAGTTCAGTGATGCCTTTCAGTTTTCTTTCTATCAGAGCAGGTATTGGCTTTTTCAGCAATTTGTGCTGCAGCACCTCTTCTGTTGGTCTTTACAATATGGACTAGCCTTCACTCCTCACGTCCATCAATAAACCGTGGGCACACATGACGCCAACTGTCCTTCCCAAGACCATTTTTGCCAGTTCTAAACGGCGCAGACTGGGAAAACCTCACGATGGGCAGACCCACTCGTCTAGCCGTCAACAGTTTGACCCCCTGACTCCACACTGACAGTTAGAGTCAGAATGTCAGTGTTTATTATGTTATGGCTGGTTTTGATAATTTTCTTCAAAGACACTCACACTATGAAATATGTACTTTAGATAATAAGATTTCCCTAAATAGTTAACGTACCCAAAAACCTCAATCTGTCATTGTCTAAATGTGTCTTTCCTTTTTTTTATCCCAAAACAGTCAAAAACTCTTTCATGTGTTCTAAATCTCATCAGACAGTGCTTTGATCGATTAGAGCTGATAAATATAAATGAAGCTGTCACAGTCCGGCGGCTGGTGAGAGCAAGATCAGCCCACATTGAAGGATTCTTTGAAGTTCATACTGTCTGCTGTGTTTTTTTCCCTTCATTATAAAAGAACAAAAACTGAGCTCTATCACAGCGGGTACGATATAAACTTTTCAAAGCTACTAGGACCAGTAAGATCTCAAATATACTTTGCTATAAGACTGAAATAGTCTGATTGAAAGTAGCCGCTAAAAAAAAAAAACCCACCCACTGTGTTTTGCAACCCTGGACGTGAGTGGATAAATGGTGTACAGCGTAATAGCACAGTGTTCTCACTGGGTCGTACATGACCTCCTCCTCGGCTGTCTTACTCATGTTTTGGAGGACACGGTCCCTCTCCAGCTGGGTGTCCCTGATCTTGCACTGCAGCATCATCAGCTTCTGCTCGTACTGCTGTTTGAGAGTATGCAGACGCCGCTGGCTGTTCTCCAGCTCGTCGATCAGCTTCTGCTTGATGGCGATCTCGCAGGTGATGTTTGCCAGATCGGCCTGGAAGTCCTCTGTTGGACACACGATCAGATCATTTCAAGAGACATTATGGTCACAAAACAATATTGTGTCTTTTGTTTTTGTTTACACAACATGTCCCTATGGACTTAGATTACTATACATTCAGGCGTGATTTTTTTCTTTTGTTACACGATTTTTTTTAGTATCCGACAGAAATGAGGTTTGAAATCGGCGTCAGGAATGACGCTTTCCTCTTTTCCTCCTTTTTACCAAATTGCGTATTGTTAACAGCTTTCTATTAACACTCAATGAATAAATGATTAGATTTGTATTTAGCTTCACCTGCTGGCCCATTCTCGTCTCAGTACATTTCATTTTTCAGTTTGGGACAAATTCAATTAAGTCTGTAAACATCTCATCACCATTTCAAATATTCATTCTTCATTCTTCATTCATTCTTGATTTAAACCATCTTAACAACTACTGTCAGTGTGCTCTACAGAAAGACACTTGCACATTTAATGGACATTACACCTGTATCAAATGCCTTCAGTGTATAGTATTTTATACTATACACTGTGCTGTGTTGTGATGGCTCACATGCTTCAGGCATCTTAAGTCATCACTCCTTATTTGGCTTTTAAAGCAGATTTAATGTTAATAGAGCACCAGAAAACTATTTTCTCTGATTAAGATTCAAAAATGGTGGATGTGGTCCCAAATGCTCCGTTCGTATTTGTTGAGGTAGCTGGACATGTGTGCAGGTAAGTGCCTGTGAACTACTGGCTCTTCCTGTGTCTTTAAAGAAATTAAGAGTGAGCTCCAGCAGTTTTCAGTGTTCATCTGTAGGCGTACACATTCAACTGAAGCTTAGTACTACTGATACCATCTCAATATAGCATGTATGAAACTATTGTCCTAATCCAGTGCAGATGATTGCCCTTGTGGATCTTTCATGAATCGTGAAAAGGGACCCAGATGAACTGATGAACATCACTCACTGAGCAATATTTACAATGAATTTTTCACTTTTTTAAATTTTTTTTTAAGAGGTTTATATTTAGATTGTTAGATAGACTTCTACTGGGAATGTTTGACCACAATAATGAAGTCATGCAATTCCGCTAAATTAATAGTCCTGCAATGAAATCAACAACATTCCAGGACCACTTCCTTAAGATTCAAGGTCCTAAAACAGCAGAGTCATAATCGCCCTGACATCAACTTAAAAGAAAGCGATGCATGCCTGAGTTCAGACTTCATCAGTCGATTAATAATAATAATAATAATGTTAATTTTAATTCTTTCCTATCACTTTGTTCTACATTGTACAGGACAACAATGTGAAATAAATATCTGCATTTGACGCATCCCTGAAGAGCATAAAACATGAACAGAACATCTTATTCTTATTCACTGGATATTAACAATATTTAAAGTCCTTTAGTTGTCTCACTGCCTCCTTCTGGTGTCACTCATCTCTAGTTCATCTTCTTCTTTGGGGGTTCACCAACCCACCTCCCTCCCCCACACAATCCTTGTTTATTAACCCATGTCTGTGATGGCCTTGAATATTTACTCTTGACTTGGGAGGATTTTAAGGACTGGACCTTGTGGCTTTGAGAAAAGCCACAAGTTCTGAATGTAGGTCTGTGCTCCATGTGATGGTGGTGGTCTTCTGTTTAACTGGAATGTGACTGACTGAACATCTCCCCCCTGTGGAAGATCATCGGTATGTCAAGATGAATGACTCAGGAAGTGGAAATTGTCTCTCCTCATACCTTTTTCATCCGACTCTGAGTCAGAGTCGTCCGAACTCTCCTCCACATCCATCTCCTCTTCTTCCTCCTCCTCTTCTTCCTCCCCTTCCTCATGGTCACTGCCCTCCTGGACCTCCTGCAGGATTACATACCAAAAATGCGTGAAGAAACTCTACCATGTCATCGCGGAGACAAAACAGGAGGCTTTTAATAAGATAAGATAAGAACCTTTATTAGTCCCACAATGGGGAAATTGCAGGGTTACAGCAGCAGAGCATGTTACAGAATACAGAATAACAGAGCATTATGTGCAATTAAATTAAATTAAATGTACAGTTGTGGACATGTTGGGAAGTGTATTGTCCCATAGTGCAAGTGAGGTAGGTGTGTGTGTAGGTGTGTGTAGGTGTGTGTGTGTGTTGCTAACAGTACAATCCTACCATGTCTGCGTCCTCGTTGGCGTGCTCCATCATTTCCTTCTCTGTGCCCTTTTCTTGCTCGTTGTCCGGAACTTCTTCCTTGCTGGCACTGAAACATTTAGACACGGATGAGAATCACAAAAAAACTAATTTATCATGTGCGATATTAAGTTTCTGAGCAGACATGTTGCACATGGTACACCTCCACAGGTACTGTAACCTGCATGTAACCAGGATTACATTTCTAACAAATCATCTGTAGGTAATAAAGACATGATTAATTGCCATAGATTCAATTATGTAAATGACACGATTTAGTCCTAATAATGTACTTACCCTGTCTTATTGACAAACAGGCTTATGCGGAGGACTTCAACACTGTTATACACCTAAAAGGATCTTTTAATTACTTATTTTCATGCTATATATTTAAAGAATCTTGCTTTTTAATGGGAAATCGCTGGTTCACATGAACCATGTAACATCTAAAGCGATGACATGGTGATCTACAGAGCTGGACACACAGATGATACTACTTCCTGTTCTCGAGCATGTTTGTGCAAAAGAAAGTATATATATATTTTTTCAAACAAAGAAGGGAGGTATCTCTGAGTCTGCACAAAACCATCAAAGGTAATAATAAATAAATTGAAGGTTTAAGCAGAGCAAAATAAAGTTAATGTTTCATGAAGCAGATAAATTGGATAAATATTTAATCCAAACAGAGAGAGAGCAGCATTAGGACAAAATCATCTGGAAAAACTTAAAAGGGTTAACAAAGGAAAGCAAAACCATAGAATGATCTCTAAATGAAAGATACATACACAGATCAGCCATAACATTAAAACCACCTGCCTTATATAGTCCAGGTCCACTTTTTGTGGCCAACACAGCTCGGTGGTGCCCAGTGGGTTCTTACATCTGTCTATCCAAACAAAACTGACCCTTTTCAGCAATATGTGCTACAGTAGCCTTTCCATTGGATAAGAAAACACAAGCCCAAGTAACTACTAACCACACCTAGCCATCACAATTTGGCCTTTGCCAGAAAGACACTCAAGATTTGTACACTCGCCCATTTTTTCTGCTTTTAACAAATCAGCTTTCAAAGACAAAACTTTTACTTGCAGTTTAAAAAACACTGCATAACAAAGTAAGGGAACCCTAAAATCAAAGATCCAATCTCGATGAATGAAATCGAATGAAATAAATTCAAATTGAAAATCTTTATTCATATATACTGTATAATTGTTGAGAACAAAATGGTGTGAGAACAGTAAATGGAATCTAAAATCTTTATCTGATTGATGACTGGTTTCTAAATCTGACCCAAAATCGATTTGAAAAACTGAAATCACAGGCTCTGATCCAACCTGTGATTTCGTCACAACAACTCATGTGTCTGTATTGGGTTTGGTCTCCCTCAATGTGCCTGTAGGCACTCCTGAAAACATCTGGGAATGCTCCTGATGAGATGGATGGATGGATGTCTTGGAGGATCTCCTCCCAGACCTGGATCAGGGCATCGGTGAGCTCCTAGAGAGTCCGTGGTGGTGTGTTACACTCACACGAGGCGGGGCATTGTCCCTGCCTCATGTGATGATGTTGATGTTGTAGGGATCTTGCAATGCTCCACCCTGTTCCTCCTCACCCTGAGGAGCAGATCCTGGTTCTGCTGGTGGTTTGTTGCCTTCATACAGCTCTATCCAGCTATCCCCGTGTAACGAATCCTCCTGAATTCCTTGCAGCAGCAGTGATGGAACAGCATGTATGGATGTTCCACCCTGGAGGAGCTGGACTACCTGTGCAACCTGAATGGGCTGCAGGTACCACATCACGCTACCAGAAGTGACAAGGACACTAGCAAAATGCAATACGAAGAAAAACCAGGTAGGTAGGATGAGCGAGAAAAAATGGTCTGTGGCCACCACCTGCAGAACCAGAACCTTTTTGGGTGTTGTCTTGGTGTTGCCTTTGCTGTCCACCTAGTAAAACTTCAGTTTTCACAAAAGCGCTTGAAATGGATTCACAGTCACATCTATGCTTCCTAACAGGATGAAACTGGATCCCAGAAGTGTAAGTGACTCTGTATTATACTGATGATTCAGATTTCCCTTTATCTTTCCAGCAGTTTATCTCAACCACTGACAGATGTCATTTATAGCGAGATAATTAATGTTCTGATTTCACCCCTCAGTGGTTATAATGTTACGGCTGAACAGCGTATTCTGTCTGTGTGCTAAAAATGATTGAATTGTCTGTTAAAAGTATCAGTCTAGTTGTATTATATGTTCAGTTCATTCTTCTGAATCAATACGATGCAGTTTTTTGATTAAAAGAAATCTCTTCATTTGGCTTTACCAGTGGAAGATGCCTTTTTAATCCAAGTGTGGAATAAAAGTTCATAATTCTTACATTCAACCAGTTCACAAAATATAATGTTTCAACATTCAAATGATCTGAATGAAAAACGGTTGAATATGAGTGAGAATTTGTCTTTTACGCCTCGTCCTCGAATTGAAAATCTCTACTTGACATTTCCAATTCCAGGTTAATAAAAAAAGTAAGGCAATAGAAAGCAAGGTTGTACTGTGATGGCTCCACGAAGAGATAATGGGTTCACACAGGAGGGCTTATTAGATCGTGTAAAAAGTGTTTAATAGAAGGGAAGTGCATCTTTGGCAGTGAGTCACACTCTAGGTCGAATAATACCTCCCATGAGTAAATAAGGAGTGAAATAAAAGGGGGGAAGCCAGGGGAAGGTATTGGCAACAGGAGGGTGGGAGGTCTGACAAACCTGGTGTCGTCAACCTCTTCCACCACCTCCTCCCTTTCCTCCCTCTCTCTCTCCTCCAACAGCAGCTGGAGTCTTCAGGAAGGGATGAAGGGTCAAACGAGAGAAGGGAGCAAGAGATTAACGAAGGAGGGAAGAATGCAGGGAAAGAATGGTCAGAGGAAGCTCTGCACTGGAAATCCCATCCCCCCAAAAATGTTCCTGTCCAACCTGGAGGTTCTGATCAGTTTCCACTGCTACTGATAACTTCAGATCAGGTGTTACTCAGCGTAGGCAAATGATTATCAACACTAGAATACCCTGGAAATGGTTATTTACGTCACTTACATGAACATTTATGAGGATATTAATGTCTATATTATTCCATATAGACACTGAGTCCTTCAGCATTGAAGCTATTTAAATATCTTTAAACACAAAAGTGTTTGTTAAAAAATCCTCGTGAACATCCACAGGGCTTCAAATTTGTATCTTCCAGTGTACAAAACGGACTTCTGCACAAAGAATTCAGTGATATTGCCTGTGTGCAACATAATAGAATGGTTGCACCCCTGCAGCACACGTCAAATCAGAAACTATTTCAGATCATATTTGACACATTTTGTCTACGACAGTTTCATTACCTTTTCTTCTTCTTTTTTTCTCGTTTCTTCAGTTTCTCCAGGTCTTTCTTGGCAAGTTCGATGATATCGGATGTCTCCTTCTCGGGGGCCAGGGTGGTTGAGGAGAAGGAGCCCGGTCCTCCGTACAACGACTGACGGTTGGAGGCACGAGACAGATTCTTCCTCAGATGCTCATTAACAGCCTCGCTCTCCAGGAGTTTAGCTCTGAGGTTGGAAACCAGCGAAAGAGAAAAACAGAGAATGAATGAGGGAGAAGAGTTTGATATTACATGTTTTTCAGTTATTATGCTGACCAGATCTCAACGAGGTGCCAAAAAATATATATTCAGAATTTGTTGTCTCGGCCCATTTTACACTTCAGTTTTTGTACTTTTCTGTCTCTCATGTTTCAAAGGTTAAATTTAGGACTATTCAATAGATTTTTCTGATCATAATAAGGGAAATATTAGACCTATTTCACATCAACAAAACAGATATACAGGTATATCTCTGTGTCATATCAGCAGAAATAATCTACTTTACAGGTATATCTATGAGTCAATTGGGTTGGATATTGATATGAATACAGAACAATGTCGGGTTGTGGCAAAGGTTTGCCTCGCTGGTGGAAAATGCACAGTTTTCAACACTTATATAAGATCAGAGAAACAGAAACAGAAACTCCTTGAACTGATCACCTGCAGAAGTAGCCACTGATTTGATGAGAGAAGAATCCATATTGAGCCAAACTCACTGGATGAGTTTTAGCTCCTATTGGTTCTGTTTTCTTCAAGTATTATCAATAAAATGATTCCCAAAAACTAATTCAAAAGTGAAACGGCAGGTAGGAATTTATATGAACCCTAACTTTATAATCCAATATTATTAAAACATGTCAAAAACATATTTAAGCCTAAAATTGAGATTATGGGATTTCCGATATTTTAAAGAGACACAGAATCATCGTTGATATCTTTGACTTTGAGTATAATATACTCTAAAGTAGAGACTGAAGTATGACATGTCATTATAGGCAAAAGGCTGCGTTAAAACAGCATTTTAAGAACCATTTAAAATTCAGTAGAACTAAACTTATAAGCTGATCTGAGAGGTGGAGTGGTTCATCATTTCAGAAAATATTGCATTGAAACAAAGAGAACAGACAAACTGTAACAAGTTAAAAGTTCCAATGACAACTTTCCAATATGAGTATCTATCAATGCTGGAAAATAACAAGGTCGAGTTTAATCCGAGGTGCTGTACTGGATAAAACTCTCCTGACTTTGAAGTACGCTGACATCTTGTTGTCCCATAAGATGTGGTTGAGCTGCCGACAGCCAGCGATTCAACAGTCGGTGTGGTTAACATCCAGACAGGATTCATGCCCTGATGAAGAGTCGTCGGGTTGAAACGCGTTGGCGTAATCCATTTATGAATAAAGGATTTTTAACTTATTATTTTTTTTTTTTATTTTATTCAGCCATCCATCACAATACATATTTTGTCAGTAAGTTGGACAGTCAGTGTTGGAATTCATTATTCTGTGGCCTGTGAACACCTGAATTTTCATTTTCTTCATCGCCTATTTTACTTTTTGTGACTCTTTTTTGTCTTTATGATTCATATTATTTCATGTCAACTATGAAGTATGCAGGAAGTTAACATTTACATATTGAACAGTCAGCTTCTTATTTTACCTGAGGCCTTCAATCTCCTTGATGTAACTATGAATCATGTTTCCAATCTCTTCAGTTCCACCTTCACCTGGAAGATGATCATAAAGAGCAAAATAAAAACTCTAATGAGCAGAACAGAAACTTTCACACTACACAAGAGAATAAAAAATGAAATAGGGTCTTAGATCACCGATCAGGCCCTGATGAAAACACTGAGGAACATTTGTGTGCAAATACTCGACGAGTCAGAGGGTTTAAACACACCTGCCCTGAGGAGGGTCTGGTTGGCTTGGTCGCTGACCAGTTGTGTGAGCCGCGCCCTCTGGGCATCTATGGTTTCTTGCATGGCCTTCACCCTAACCCTCAGGTTGCTGTTCTCCGTCTGTAGCATGGAGTTCTCGTGGAACATGTCGCTTAAACTCTCCACACCATCCTCACCAGTCAGCCGTTTCCCCTGCATGCAGGACAAGGAGCCAATGCGGAAGAGTACGTATTATTCTCTAGAATCAGAGTCATTCCTGAAAACTTGTTTCCATGCCGCCGTTTGAAATGAAATATTTCCTTGTTTTTTGTTTTTATCTCCCTCCTCACCGTCTTGTACTCCATCAGCTCCATCTGCAGACGTGCTATCTCGGTCCTCAGGGCGCTGATCTGCTGGCTTGCCTTGTCCTGGTTCACCATCACCTTGTTCTTGATATTCCGGGCTCGGTTTGCATATTTTAACGTGTTCAGTGTTTCCATGAAGTCGCGGTCAGACGGGCTGATGCACGCAATCATCACTGTTTGGCTGGGAGTAAAAAGAAAAAAAGAGGATATTTTTCAATGGTTTTTTTTTTATTCTGAGAATCATTATTGAGAATGATAGATGAAACATGTGAAAAACCTGTATTAGATCCAATATGCAAATGAGCACTGTAGGCATGTGCATTTGGCTTTTGAAGGATTTCAGTTCCACACAGATAATGATGCTTATAAACAATTTGCATGAAAAGTTGTTAGATACTGTATTAATGAACCACAATGTTGTGTAGTAGGAGAGGATAGAGGGGTCTACCTTTCTTAATTTTAATGAAAAAGACAGCCTAGTAAACACTTTACCGATAACCAATACTATTTACTTTCTTTTTTCCAATATAATGTCTGCCTGACGTGTGAGGCTAAAATGTAAAAATCATCCTTATTTTAGAAGTTTGGTTTTTTGATTTTCAAACCTTTTACCACCAAAACTCCTGTAAGTCCAACAGGCTGTGTGACAAAAGCTACAACCTTTGCGTAACAAAGGGGAAAGCACCAACCTGTTTCCTCCTAACGAATCCTGCAGAAGTCGGGTGAGTTTGGAATCTCTGTAAGGCACATGTGACGCCCGTTTGCCTCGGTCACCCAAAGCGCTGATTACATTCCCCAGAGCGAGCTGCAGCGACCATGACGGGAGCACAGAGGAGAAGAATATTTCAAGGTGTTGCAAGAATTTACAACGTACAGTTTGAAACTAGAACACATTTTATATATATATATATATATATATATATATATATATATATATATAAAAACACAAAAAATTTAATTTATTTCAATTTTGCTTGTCTTTTTTATAGGAAGCACAAAATCCACAATTTGAGAAATATCAGCAGCTTAAAATGAAATACCCCATGAGCCTGAAATATACCTTTTGCAGATATGACAAGCTCATAAGTAGATAATTTTACGATTATAACAAAGCATTCCCTTTACAACAGGAGAGATTTGATGCTCTCTGCATTTAGACAGAAAAATATTTGTATATATCAGTGTCATATATCAGATAAATCGGAAAAGTTGTGTAATCCTTAATATATATTTTTTCTCTATTTAATCATTTACTAAACAAGAACATTCAAATTATATTGATGAGGTCCTTTTTAAAAAGGTAGAAGATATTGTGGTTTCCATCACGGTTGGGGTTGCGCAGAAACAATTTTTCAATGTATTAGAGGTAAAGAACTCTAATCAAAAATATATCTATTTAAAAAATTGTGACGGAGAGCATCATTTTTCCTGGTGATCTATTTTTTAAGTTTCTTGCTTATCACTGGCTCTTCCACTGAATGTATCAGTTGTGGGGACTTCATACATTCCCCATCTTCTTCTTGCATGTGTCCTTCATTCAAGAAGATCATTTCACCACATCTACATGCATGCTGCCAGACCTCCAGACGCAAGCTTTTGTTGTTGATCTTGATGCTGTTAATGTAACAAATATGTTTTCAAAAATGAAGATAAAATCAAAAAAAGAATGTAGATTAAAATGTTTACATGTGTTTTTACTTCTGTGAATTATATTTCCTGTTACACTGCACGTGATGGACGCGTATACGTTTCTGCCACTAGATGGCGGTCAAACTCTAGAATACCAGTGTGTCTAGTCTCTGCATCATTGAGTGATTTTGCAAATCCTGCTGGAGTGATGAAGAGGAGGGTGAAGCTCACTAGTCCACAGTTGATTGAGATTCCCTCTTTGGCTCGATCGCCCGTAGCTCCGGTTCTCTTCAGCCTCTCAGAACCGGCAAGGTCCACAAAGTGAAACTTGGCCGTCAGCGTTTCATACTCATCCACCTCAGAGTTTCCATTGTTGACTCTGTTATCCGTCTCAGTTTCATGCTGAGAAATGATGACACACAAATACCCGTTAGCTACGCAGCACTGTGCCAGTACTTTTTTAATTCTCAAACGATATTGAGACAGTACGTACATTGTCCGAGGCACAGACGCGAACTTGGCACAAGTGGATGGTGAAGATGGCGTGGGATCGAGAGCTCTGAACATTCATCTGAGTGCTGGCTGTGGTGCGACACAGAGCCCCGAGCTTCAGGCACTGCATCATCTGACCAGGCAGAGAAGAAGCTTTGAATGTTAACACGCCCGTCCAACTCCATTTAATACAGAAGAAAAAACCAAAAAAATATTCTATTGCATTTACGAAACCAAACATCAGTGTAGGGATGAGTCATACATCAACAATGCAAGACAGAAGATGATCTATCTAAACATTAAAAAACAAAGTAATTTAATCTTTACTCTCAAAATATGTTAATCAAATTTGCTTTAAATAATATGCAAAGCATTGACTTTAACAGATAAATATGAAAAATAAGCAATTTCGTCACTTGCGATAAATATTTTCTGCATTAATCTTAGTTAGAACAAGCAATATGTTTGTCACACACACACACACACACACACACACACACGCACACAGCCCTTTACCTCATCCTCTGAGGACACGGTCCTTGTGGTCACTCCTACAGTGTAAATTCCCCCGTTGGCGTCTTCGTGAATCTTGATGTGAGATTTTTGCTTAACGTCTCGTGTGGAGTCAAACAGGTCCAGAACCTCCTCATTATAGAGCTACAGGAAGGACAAATGTTCTCATTCAACACCAAATCATCAAAATTCACGAAATATCAGGAAGTCGAATATTCAAAAACATTTCAGGCGTTCACACAAACTCGCCTGAATTGTATATATGACCAATACAAGAAAACAAAATACAGAAGCAAGATCAACAATTCTAGCTCTTTTTTTTATCTTAAAAAAATGTGAAATTTGAGAAGTTTAAGGCAGACACCTAGAAGTGAAATAGCAAGTCCATTAGAACTTTGTACAGTGAATATACAGCCCTTCTTAGAATGTGTGGGTGGACAAACAGAAGAAATATGTTCCTGCAGAGAGTACCAAAAATAAATAATTTATTGAGAGATTCGCTAAAACAAAGATGCATTGCTGACGTTTAATAACATACTAATTTACGAGTAATGACATACTAATATACGAGTAATAAATGTATGACACTAAAAACTCAGTGAGCAATGTGTTCCATCCAGCCATGTTTGAAGTTGTGGGCGCATTCACATGAGCTGCTCTTTCAGGTCACTTAAACATTATATCATATTCGAAGGGACAGAATCACGACTGTTGATTCAGACAAGTGTATGAAGATTCATTATAATCTCAGAGATCGTGTCTTATCTGGACTCATATGGTGGCAGGATAAGAACAGGAGAACATCCAGTCCTTGCTGACTTGCTTCCTAAAATATTTATATTTATACCTTATCCAACCAGTCCAAAAGTCAAAATTCAAGTGATCTGATGCCAGATTTTTGAAATATTTCAGGGCCGCGTTTCACAATCAGGCGAGTCGGTGTGAATCTAGAAATTGATGAAAGCGAGATACAGAATCATTCATATCAGACTCAGGCATTTATTTGGTGATCTGTGCTTTTTTTTTTTTTTTTTTTTTTTTAAACATAACCTCTTGATATGTGTGTGTGTGACAGCCTCACATTTAATTTGAGGAGTTCTAAACAACTGTCTACTCGTATCTTTCCGGTAAACTGTTGCAATCAAAACTGAGACATCACCACCTCCACCACCACCACACCTCCTAACCCCCCCGATGACAGCAGCTACTCTCCAATTGTCAGTGTGCAGGTTTTTCAGATGATGGAGCGCTGCTGTCAAAGCCCGTTAAACGAGTGGTGTCAACAATATGATCCTGACCCCTGACATCTCGGTAAGACCTAATGCTACCCAGAAGAAGAGGAGAACTTGTTTATCCCATCAGCTCATCGTTTTTAGCTTTCAGAAACAGGTAAATAAGAGAACATCGTTTCATGATGGCGCATAAGTGGGCGTGTACCTCAAGGAATTGGGCGTTAATCTTAAACTCTGGCACAGGCCGGCCCTGCTCCTGTGCAGCCTTTCGACGCTCCTCGATGCCCTGGAAGAGGTGGTGAACGGCGCGGGGGATGATACCCAGCTCCTCATAGGTGATGTTGACATCAAAACCAGTCCCCATAGTGTAGGTCTTCCCTGAGCCCGTCTGGTGAAGGAGAGAATTTCATATATCACAACAAAACACAACTGATGATGGACTGGAAGAAAAAAAAAGCAGAACTCCACCAAAGTTAGGAATCCAAATCTGTCTCCGGGCCATTCATACTGCATCAGTGAAAAATGTATTATGAAATCTTTTACGGCTCCAAAGGTCACAGAGGACTGAATCTATGAAGCTCTCGAGTTTCATTTTCACTTTTTTTTCTTAAAATGTTATATCTTTTATAAGTATTAATCGATATTTTTAGACAATTTGTAGCCGAGCACAACAAGGACATCACAGACCTGTGATGAGTGTGCTCTTTTGAAAAGACATCTACTAATACATTTTTTTTTTACAGTCTGCCATGAAGAGTGAGGAATTTACTTTTGCTTGTGTTGACATTGTCTATTTAAATGTGACCACCTACGTTCTGACATCCCCTATAGATAGAGCTGAGGTGTATTCACCTGCAGGCTAAACACGTGGTTGCACAGCAAGTTTGTCCAGTCAGTAAAGAAAAGACTTTGGTCTCTCATCTGTTGAGGACCATTTACGTATACGTTTTTTACAAAAGAAAAGAAAATCTGTATTTTTCCAGCTGGTGTTTGCTGTTTTGTTATTTTTGGGTTTTGATAAACACCTTTTCAGAATCCTTAACTTCCTCCTCACAGTCTGTTTATATCTGCAACCCAAATGAACTAAGTTCTTGTGATGCTGCCGAGTGGGTCGCTCTAAATCTAGATTAGTCCCCTTTAAAAGCCACGGAGGCAAACTGGTCTGATCAGGCCAAACCGACTGCAATCTCTGGGAATCTGTTTTCAGACGCAGGCCAGCAGTGACAGCAGCAGTTACTGGGGAGATATGGACACACATTAAAGATGTATAGCGGTCTAAAAGGTGTGTGCGCACTTGACTTGATTCTGAATAGCGTGAGTGCCATTCAGCAGGAGCTCTGTCACCACAGCAACCAGAGCAGCCCAGGAGGTGAAGGGAGGGGGTGCCAGGAGGCCGGAGCTTGCATGTTATTTCCATGTGGTGAGAGGGAGAGGCAAGTGGAAGAGAAAGGGGGAGTAACCGAAGAAAACGAAGAGCCATCTGAATACTGGTAAAAAGTTCCCAAAGCCTGTTGTGACATTTTCACAGTTATTCTGCCAAACAAGAAGAATTACTGCACAGACTTACACCCTGCCTCATAACTGGAAAAAGACACTCTAGTATTTAGTATCTAGTAGTAGTTTTTGTAAATGCTGCAGTCCTGCTCATTCCTATCTGTTTTGCCCCGACGCTCCAAGACACCAGACAGAATCTATTTCTGATTACTCCCGACCTGTTCTGAAGTTGACCACCAGGATGATGGAGCGAACACAAACATGGCAGCGAGTAAACCCTGCAATGTTACCTATGCTAGGGGAAACAAGAAGAAAGAAGAAAAGCCGATGCCTTTTATATGTTTCATTGAAGGAATGCTACAACAGAGTTGTGCGAGAGCATTGTTGTTGAGAACACAGAGTTCTGATGTAGCCATGATTGATGACGTCATATCACATGACGTGAACGAATGGTCAGAGTCAGACATGTAGTGTCCCCAGCCTTCAGAGCAAGACACTGCATGATTTTGTGGCGCTATGATCGCTTGCTCGGACATGATGAATATGAAAGTCCATCGATGAAGACAAGGGACTCAGACCTTAGGACTGGATACATGAGAAGAAGAACCCTGGTTTCACCCATCTGCTCAGCACCGTCAAAGTTTACTTGTTAACACGTTACATTGTGGTTGCGCCATACAGAAAAACAGATTATCTACGGAGAAAATCTGGCTTGTCGTTTTCTCCTGTTTCCATACTTGATGCTAAGCTAAGCTAATCACCTCTATGCGTAGCTTCATGTTGATGTACAGACGAGAGAGAGATTAATCTCTTTCATCTCACTTTAAATATGAAGGCAAGCACAGTGAGTACATTTTTACCAAAATGTCAAACTATGCCCTCAAACTACAATATACAAAAACTGAGTCTCCTCATGTTTATGTGTATCCACCCTCCAACTTTTAATCACCCCCACCTCTTTCTCATCCGTTTCCCCACTTCCACTGGTCTACAAAGCACAATCAGCACTGCAGCTGTGATGCAGAGGACAAACACTCGCCTGTCCATATGCAAAAATGGTGGCGTTGTAGCCCTCAAAGCAGCCCTCGATCAGCTTCTCTGTGCAGGCGGTGTAGATGCTGTCCTGCTGGGAGTCCATGTCGAACAGGTAGTCGTAAGTGAAGGCCTTGTCTTTGCCGAGGATGACCTGAGGCTCCCCGGGCATCACGTACGTACAGATGTGGCATCCTTCTATCTTCTCCCTGGCCAGCTGAGGACGAATCCTGCAACGAACAACAAAAACACAGAGCGGTCTGTGAGAGCTTGTCGATCCCCCTTCGTTACATAAACCTGTTTAATGCTTTGCCACATACACACATTTGAAGCCAGAGGAGAAGGGGTGTCCTCTTTAAACGTTGGAACATTTACAGCGACATTGATTTCTGTGGGGACGTGACATGTGAAACAAGCAGGCTGCTGATTGGACGATCATAAAGCTGCTGTACTTAGCAGCAAATTGGAGACAGAGTTTATTGACAGATATATTTATTACAACAGTGTGATAAAGAATAGCCAGCTGCCAAAAATATGCTAACAGAAAGACATCAACCAAACGGAATCCAGGTTTAAATACTCCAAATGTGTTTGATGTCCTTTCAACCATCATAAATGACAAGAATACAGATGTTGCTTCCTGATTTCATACATGGTCTTCTGCTGCAGATGTGTGGTTTTTCTACAACACGTGTGCAGGACAAAGATCCTACTCGGACCCAAACGTTGTCCCGGTTGAATTAATATGTACTATTTTAATATGTCAGTCAATCCGTATGAAATGCTGAATGTAAGTAATGCTGCTATGGATGATGGCCAAATGAAATCTGGTTAGGATTACCTCCCTTAATGTGGATGTTGGAGTGAGCAGCTCAGCGTAAGACACACGGAGAAAAGCTGCTTTCAAGAAAAACTCAGGCAAAAACAAAGTTACCTAAGCGTCCAGCTTTGACCGTTTATCCAACAACTTTTCAATATTGAGTACATGGGGTGGCAAACCTGCCAGCAGTTATATACACTGATCAGCCATAACATTATAACCACTGATAAATGACGTCAGAATAACATCAGCTTGTGTTGATGCCCTATCCACGGATAGCTGACAAGTGAAAGAATAAACGACCAGGTCAGAACTCCTCCAAAACTGCAGGTTTTGTTGGTTGTTCCTGGTTTGCAGTGGTTAGTCTCTAGGAAGGACCACTGCTAAAACAGCAAAGAGGTCATGAATGGCCAATACTCATTGATAGGCTCATCCTTCATGTTGTCTGATCCCACAGAAAAGCTAATATAGTTCAGATCGCTGAAGGCATTAATGCTGGTTCTGAGAGAAAGGTGTCTTAGCTGCATCCCAGGAGGACCTACACAATATCAGGCAGGTGGTTCTATTTTTTGCCATATCATTGTTTGTTTACAGTAACTACAGAATTTATTCATCAAAAGCCAAATGCTATTCACTGCTGAGAGCTTCATCACGATAAACAAATATTAATGTTTATCATATAAATGTTGGTTATATCACCAATTATTATTACTTCATTTTGTTTTCAAAAAAAGGAACTTGATCATTTTATTACAATTTTGTCCAAATGCAGCATGTCTGCTTTGAAAACCATCTTTTATTCAGTTTATTAAACATTAGACCAACCAAACTCCTCCTCACATTAGCAGGTTAACAAAAAGGCTTGAACATCCATTGTTTCTTGCATGAACACCCTACTTATATCTAAAAAATATGAATGAAAACTAATGTTCCAGTCCATTAGACCTTCCTCATTGTATGAAATGGTTGCAGACGATGAAGGTTTGAAGAGACTGAACCATGTGATGTACTGATGGAAAAAAGCTCTTCTCTGAGCAGATAATCCACTTTGAACCCCCAGGCTTGTTTACACTACAATATTACCATCAAAGCAAAAATTAAAGGAAGATTTGATAATGCATGCAATCCATTTACTGTTGGAAGCAAACCCAGTTTGTCACTAAAGGGCCAGGGTTTCTCTCCTGACAGGCAGCATATAGATTGACTATTGTGTATTTTCTCCTCATAGGTTCAGCTCACAAAGGATCTCAGAAGAAAAGAACCTGACAGCAGCCTTGCTGGTCTCCCTACGCCGTATGGATAAGGCCCTCATTGTGCTGACCAGCTCAGTGGAGAACAATGCTGTGAGGGGAGTACAGTCAGGTCATTGTGTCCGTCTGTGTGGTACTGGATCTCAGCGCAGACACCAATGCCAGGCTGCTGGATTACACGGCTGGATGGAGGAGAGGTAATGTCCTGCCTGGAGGTCATGACACGTCTGCAAATAACTACACAAAATGGTTTCTGACTAGGAGAAGAGCTTAAAGATATCCCCTAGAAGTGTAAACTACTCTTGAGACTCCTGCTGCTTGTTCCAGCAGGTCTTTGAGATTTCATTCATTTCCAGGCTACACTTGAGACACTTGTCGTGTTCTTCATCAAAGTATTCCACAGGCGATCAAAAGACTTAGAAGAGAAAAATTCTGCATTGGAAAATATAAATTTGAGGCTGATGCCTTATAATCTCAGAGACCCAGTTTAAACTTGGTTTTGGGCGATCGGATCACAAGTCGACAGCGAGGCCCAACGCTGAGTACAAGTGTCGTCTAACTTTTTGTGCAATGGGGGTGGTGGTCGATAGGGGCCTAAGGGGAAATTGTGTTTATTTAATTTCATTATATGTAATATAAATGTGTCCTCATACCCACCCAAAACCCAAACAACATTAAAAAATTTGAATGTTATATTTCAATGTATGGCTGCAGGGCTAATTAAACAGGTTACGAGACGAGATGATTCAGGAGAGTCTTACCAGAACAAACCAGTTCTCAGTTAGAACGTAACCCAAGTGTTATTAAATATCTTTGATGACGTGGAACGATAGACCTCAGTCACCGATATCTTTGGAAGATTTTTCTCAAAGTTTTCTTGACAAGATTATGAAGAGAAAGTCTACGTCAGAGCGAAAAACTAAAAAGGGACCCCAAACCTTGGGCCAGCGCATCAGGGCCCAAACTGATGCGTCGATGCTCGTCTGATTTCAGACCCTTACAGCGTCAACACTGGTCACAACCTCTGACACACCTGAACAAATTAAAGAAAATGTGAAAGAAAAAAAAAAAAAATTCTTACTGAATCCTTTTTTTTTTTTTTCAAGCAGCGTGTTTTTGATTCATTGTAAGGTGTAACAGTATATTTAAATTCTTTGTTTACAACCAATCAATTATATTATAATGTCCGTTTTATAGCGATTATTTTTTGTTTTTTAAAACATAATGCTGGGTAAAATAATAAATTATTTTTATTACAAAATTATTATAATTTAAATCCTTTATTATACAACAGTATAATTGAGGAAAACAAAAACAATTATTTTTCACTAACATGGCATCCCTCAAATGTACGTAAGAGTGGTCTTGAACATTCCTAGATTCCGTTCTTACTTAAGAACAAATTCAAAATAGGAAAACTCTGTTTAATGCCAGATTCTTCGTAAAAACTGCGTGAGAGGGGTTTAGAAACAAATTTCTTCAAAAGAACGGTTGGTGAATGAGGCCCATTAACCAGAAAGTCTCTTTCCTTCATCCCGAGATAGCCGGACGACACCATGACGGAAACTGCCTGAGAAGATCATTTGGAGTAGAGCTGCTGAGAGTAAACAGCACTGAGCTGCCTGAGGCTATGTGAGAAGCTGTCTGGATGTGATACCAAGGCCAAGTGCACACAGAAATATATCTTTAATCCTCAGTTGGTCTACAGAGGTGGTCTTCTAATGTTTGGATCTCACTGTGATAGTTATGATACAATAAAAACGGTTCCAGATAATCAATCAGATTGCATGTAAAATTCCCCATATTCAACCAATTACATGATGTCGTGGTCTCTTAAGAGTGTTACAGAAATCTAATCCCTTCTAGAAACCACAAAGGGAAGAGGATCTGTCTTTGTTTCAGAGAATTTAGCTCACTAATGGGTCGTGTAATCCTCTCCGTCTCTCCCATAGCGCTGTCAAACATGAGAATCTGATGGCACTTCCTAAATTTACTTCTTTCATCAGGATGACAACGACACCAGAGTTGCAACAGCCTCAGAAAATATGAATGGTATCATGATCCCGATATTTCACAACTATTATTATTATTATTCATAGTTTTGTATAGTTGGATACATGTATATAAATGAAATAATTAAAAAAAGCTTTGGATCTCTTCTTTGAATAGAATTTGAGGGAAAACAGAACATGATCTTTTAATAAAATAAGCCTAAAGAGATTTATTGTTGTATTATGATATTTGTCATTAATGCAAATATACCATATTTTGTCATTATTTACAAGTATTGGGCTAGATTTCAATTAACTTCCAGATGTTTCATGTTGTATCATGGTGATGCTGCGGTGCATTATTACTACAATTTTCATGAATATAAATAGCTACAAACATAATTTAATCATTAAAATGCTCATATATATATATATATATATATATATATATAACAGATCTGAAAAAAATCGGCTGATTTGAAGTCAATAATACATTGTTGAAAGTGTAAATGTCGGGAATAAATTAAAATTTAAGCACAAACTTAATTTGGACACATTTGAGGGAAGCCAACATTTTGTGATATGACTAAACTTAAGATCAATAGGTCTCAAGGATTCCCGTCAATAATGATGAGGCTAAAACGGTCTTATTTGTAAATCACACAGTAAACTGAGAATCTCTGTATTGATATAAAAGCCTTTTCGAAAAGCTGTGCTGACTTGTCTATTTTAGGAAGTATAGATTTTGAGTGTTTGGGGAGGAGCTGAGGTTAAAGTTCAGATGAGAGTCAGGGTCATGGGGTCTCTGCAGCAGAGACTTGTTGTCTAGCTATCACCAGCCGGAGACAGATTCAGATGCATGTCACCATGACGACAGTTTGGACTCTAATCCTTCAATGGACACCAGCAGTTCAAGATATGCAATATAAAAATGCTGCTTCCTCAGCTTGTTTCTGTATTCAGCCCGAACACCTGAATGCTCCAAAACCTGCAACCAACCCCAAATCCATCCGTCAGCTGTCAAACCTCTCCGTCATTACATCAATAAAACATCATGTTGCTGCAGGGAAGGTGTCAGATCTTTTAGTAGAGCTGTGAGAGTTTGCTAGTCTGAGACTAAAATCCTTTTTTCTTCAATATACAGTTTTTATTCAGCCATCAGCAAAAAGAAAGGATGTGAATTATTGATGTGTTAAAATTAAACAAGATTTGATGGATGGAGCATATTAATTACACTTCTTTTTTTTTTTTCTCCACTGGTAGGCGAAACAAAAAAGAAAAGAGAATTGTAAGAAATGGTTCTTAAACTGGGGCAGCACAGACATTCATCCATTTTGAGTGGAGTGTGCATATTCCATCTCTGTCTATTTGGATTCCCCCCCGGATTTCTCCTTGTCTCAAAAACACTCAAAATATGAACTAGAGACTCTAATGGTTGTTTTTGTGGTGTTTGTGATGAATTGGCCGGCTTGTTGAGGACGTAACACTCCTCTTACCCAATGTCAGCCGGGATGAGCTCCAGCCCCCAAATGACCCTGAACAGAACAAGCAATTAAAGAGGACAGCAGGATTCAGAAATCTTACACTCTTGTATTATCTTGTAATATTTATTGTTAAATAACTAAATCTCCTTTTTTGAAGGTTTTGACAATACACAGTGAATTACGTCAGGTCTGTCTGACATTAGAAGGAGCCTCTGTAGGTCACGGAGTCTTAAAATTACTTTTTATTGCGTCTGCATGAAAAAGGTAAATATTTAAACTTTATATGAAAGCCTTGGATGTTAGCCTCTACAGCCAGAAATTATTTGATGAGGGGAAGATATCAATCCCTGATAATGGGCACCGGGTCCGACATCATCTGTGGTATACGATGGACAATTGTTTGGAAAAAAAGATGTTTCATTTACATTTTCATGATTTTTCTTTGCAGTAAAATCTTTTCCACACAACTCACTCCCCCTGAAAGTTTGAGTCATACCTGGATAAACATTACCATCCTATTATGGCTCTGAAGCAATGAAACTTTTCTCCAAAAATAAATACATGCAGCTTGGTAATGGGGATTATTGTTTGTTCCGTTCAGGAAAGTGACGATACACTTGCAAGTTAATGGTCTGTAACATTGCTCACGGCTGACAAACAGTAAATATATTTAAATATATATTTAGCAACACGACTATCTGGCCTTGAAACTATGTACCAAAATTAATGAAGTTTATCATAAACAAATGATGTAACTGAGACTGCAGCTTACACCGATCTGCTGTTAAATTCAAACCACCTGCTTATTCCTGTGTAGTTCTGTGATGCAGCCACTGTTCTGTTACCCTTCTATCAAAACCGACATTAAAATAAGCTGTTTTGTGCCATAATAGCTCTTCCATTACACAACACTTGCTAGCTTTTACTTTCAATCTGCATCAATGAACCATGAGGGACAATTATCCTGTCACTGGCTCACCAGTTGTCCTTCCTCAGACCACTGGGTAAAACCAGATAAGACAGCGGTTCTGGAGATGCTCTGACCCAGTCGTCTCGCCATCCTAATATTAACCATGTTCCATTTGCTCTCATCCTTACACTTTGCCATTTTTTCCTGCTTCAAACAAATCAACTTCAGGACACAATTAGTGCCCAAGATTATCAATGTTATTCCGACTTCACATGTGGTTATAATGTTATGACTGATTGGTTAATTTGTTCGACTTGCCCTTCTGCTGAGGAGATGAGTTGTTGCAAATTCATTGTACATGAAGGCTTAAACTGCATCTCTGGTCCAATGGTCACTTAAAACCACTGATACTTGTAGTAACACTGGATTCGACAATGCTATGATAGAGAGCACAATAATGTATGTATGGTTTTTTGAGAAAGAGCGAGAGAGCGAGAAACGAAATAAGTCACAGCAACCTTTATCTGGCCCTCAAAGGTAAAACTCAAATCCAAACACCCACACAAGAGAATGAACAGGCTATATCTTTATGAGAAGATTTGCTGAGAGAAGCAGTGTGGTAGTTTTGGATGATGTCACCTGTACTGCCCATTTGACATTGATGGTTTGCTGTCCTTCATAGAGGAAACAATTAAGCCAGTGTGAAGGACGGAGACAAAGTGCATAGAAAATAAAGAAGATGGGATAGGAGTGTGTGTGTGTGTGTGTGTGTGTGTGTAGCACACTTGGCTCTTTGCCACACACTGCAGGGTGACGTCTGCAATAATACATGGTCAGGGGAGAAAGCTCTGATAGGGTAACTTATTGCTCTCAAGGCACAGTCAAGACAAGGATAGTGTCCGGTCCAGGGAGCTTACAGTCATACAGAAGTGGTAGAGACTTCAATGGAGGGCGCCGCTCGCCGAACTCACTCACCAATGGAACTGGAACGGTTCTTGCTCACGGACACTTCAGAATGCAGAGTGCGAGGCAGAAGATCGAACCACTGATCTTCCTCGTGCATACTCAGGCAAAAATGTTGATCCAAGTGTAGTTAAGGGGGCACAATTTAATTGTGCACTGTTCCACAACATTTATACAAGTCTTCCTTCTGACTTCCCAGATGAATATTGATGGCAGAATACTCCGGAGAGATAAGACTTTATTTATAACTTAATTTTTGTTACTTACAAAGTCTTACAAAACAATCCAATGTAAGATATTAGACAACATTAGAACTCTCCTGCCATCATACAGAGACAGTAAAAGCTGTGGGGAGTCACACTTACACATATATGCAAGAACACACCTACAGCAGTGAGGGGATTAGAGCAACAGAGGTTTGCGATCAATAGTGGGATTGCTTGTGTGAAGGTTTAAGGAAAGACTTAATACTTTTTAATAGAGTTTATTATAATCGGTGATCAGCCAAGAAAATTGAAATTGGTGCACCTGTACTTAATACTGCGGGAGCCGTAGTTATAGCTGGATTTAACAAAACTACAAAAACACTTCAAGCTTGTGTGAATTCAAAAGTGAGGGAGGCATGTCATGATAATAACATGCAATATTGGACCTGAATACCCTGTTCTGGTTTTCATGGTAAATTTGCTGACTGCTGCAATTTGGTTGTGGTTTCCAGCATAACTACCCATCAAAAAATTCAACCAGTTAAAAAAAGAACAAATTCTTAGGCCCGCATACTCAGACATTTTAAAGGAAACTGTGATTAGCAGCAATGCAGGATTGACGCATGACACAGATCCTCTGCGGCTTCAATGAATGCTTTGAAACTGCCTTGCAGCTTAATGAGACAGTACATTTTTAGAATCTAAAACCCTCCTAGGAGTGGTTTCATGCTCTGCCCATTCAGCCAGACTGGACCACCTACTGCAGCAGACAAAGACCTGTGAGCACCATCTACTTTCTCTGAACACCAAAGACAAACCACAAAAACACGCAATTTTTGCTTAAGCCAAAAACAAATTATCCCGGAGTACTTTGTATCTGGGGGGAATTTAATAATAATCTACCCGTATGTGTTTATATCTGTAAAGTCTGGCCTGTACATGAAGGATGTGGTTACCATGGTGACCAGCAATGGAAGCAGAGAATTAAAGTCATAATCCGATCCCAGCAGGATATAATGCTGATCTGGCCGACTAAAAGATGCCAAATGGAGGGGCACCAGACACACAAACTCACACAGCATCCTGCAACCTGTCAAAGACTTCAGAATGAGTTCATTCACTCTCAACCCAACCAGTGAATATGGCACAGCATGTTCCCGGAGTCCTTCTCAATAAGTCCTGTGCATCAGAAACAGGGTTAGAATCGAATTATTCTTGATTTACAGGGATTATTCTACATTTTTCAAATAAAACCACTTTGCCAGGCCTTGGCTACAAACCCTCTGATGAACAAGGCTGTTAAATGCACGATAAAGAGAAAACTGTTAATGAAACAATATAGTAAATTCCATCAGATATTATATCAGGTATATATGCAATGTGTTGTTCATGAACTAAAAAACAATTAAACAATGTATCTCCAAATGTGTTGATTTTAAATGTTTGTGATAAAGGAATGATTAAGAAGTACTAGGATGAAATTAGGATAGAATAAATTATTTTAAAAAAACTATAAATTAAACCTTTACAACAACATAAGGTAGTTAAAATGACCTCTGCCATTAATGTGTATGGATGTTACAGAGGTCTACTCAGGGAGGTAGAGCGGTCGTCCAATTATCTGAAGGTCCGCGGTTCGATCCCTTGTACCTTCGGTCTGCATGTTTATGTGTCTTTGAGCAAGATGCTGAACTCCAAGTTGCTCCGAATGGCTGTGTCACAGGTTTGTGAATTATAAAGTGAATGGTTACCACTCCTGATGAGCAGGTGGCGCCTTGTATGGAAGTCTCTGTCATCACTGTATGAATGTATGAAAGGGTGAATGCTGGCATTGTGTCGTGAAGCGCTTTGAGTGCTTAAACAGACTGGAAAAGCGCTGTATAAATAAAGTCCATTTACCATTTACAATGTGATAAAGCAGTAATAGTGATCCAATTGCATCCAATATAATATCAAAACACAGAGGGATCATTTTACCGCACAATGATTTTACTTTGATACTTACGAGTACATTTTGCTGATAGTAGCTACTTTCAATTAAGTAAGGTTATGAATGCAGATTCAAAGTGTGGTTCTAGTGCTATTACTCAAGTAAAGAATCTGAATGCGTGGGCCACCGCTGGTACCAGTTTTATAGAAACATTTCATGTTTTATTTTATGGCCTCATCCAACTTTTCATAACCATGAGGGTGAGTGGGTAATGAAGGAAGTATGGAAGTCAGTTTGCGACCTCTTTATAAGCTTTCTGTTTAATTATTATTTAACAAGTAAAGCCGCAACCACGATTGGTAAGTCTAAGTAATCCAATGTATAACCAAACTGAGTTACCGTTATTTTTAAATGTTATTTTTTTTATCTACAAAGACTTCACTATGTGCGTTACAGATCGAGTGTAAATTCAGAGAAGATACTCATCGCATATTTTTAAACATGGCCAGGGATGACAAAAAAAAAATAGACCCACACCCAGGCCTCTGCCAGGACACACTGCTTATGTTTTCTGCATACAGGGTTGATTTGGCCTGAGCTCATTTGTTCAGCTCCTCTAATAAAGCCTTTGATATCCATGGATATCCCGCTGATCTTAGAGCTCGTTGGAAAATGTGCTTTCAAAAACAAACAAGACTGTGCCAAGTCCCGTGGCAGGCTGATAACGGCTTTACTGCTTCCTGAAGGTCAAAGGTCAGGGAGCAGACCCGCCTATCATTATTGGGTGGCGATGTGAAGGTTAGGAAACAGGAGTTGTCAACAAGGGATCGCCTATAGCTGTCAACAGCTGTCCATGTGCCGACAGGGAAAAAATGGCTGGGGTCAACTTTGGAGGGAACGTGGACCAATTCTCCCTCAGTGCTCTCTTGAGCTGCATCTCCAACAAACTGTATGTATGGATTGTTGTACATAGGGAACCTAGTTCCGCCCTGGGTTTCCACTGCAGACAGAACTCTAACCTGTGGACAGAGTGGTTTATGAGGGCATTGGGTTGAACCCTGTTCTTTATAACTTTTTTCCCTCACCTTCAAGCAGCTTACTGCCAAGTCTTTTCTCTGCCCAGCTCATATTTGCTATAACTTTTAATCAATTGCCATTATATGGAGGACACTGCGTGTTTCCTGTTCTTTCTAGTTGGTATGTGGTTGGAGGCAAGCTTCACTCAAGAAAAAGCTGCAGACAGAAAAACTAAAGGCTGCTGGAAAACAGGACAGTTTGGGAAATCCTGCATTAGAGTACATGAGAAGATGCCTGGTTTGTTACTGAAGTCCAATGAAAAATGACAGAATGAAGTGCTGCTACTAGAACCGGTGGTGCAGCTATAATTCAGCTTACAGCTTTAACAGTTATCAAATAATCTACATCAGAAACTGGTACTTATCCAGGTTTACCTGCTCTGACCTTTCTAAAGATAATCTTAGCTCAGGATGCAATATTAAATATAACACCAGACATTTTGGAACATCAGCACAGCTCAACTTTGGCATTTGATTACCAAACCAATTTAATTAGTGTGCTAGGAATGATGCATCTTTTTCAGGAGTGGAAACCTTCACAGAAAAACTTGGTCAGATACCAAACCTATTATAGGAAGTGGAAAACTACATTCTGATCATCCAGCGCAAGAAATAAACTTATATCAGTAATATAGAGCCGACAATATGATACCCATCATCTCATAACAGCAGTAGGGCGCTAAAACTACAGCTATCCATGGATAGGAAATGTATTGAAAACCATTTTCTGTGGTTATTTACTCGGAGCAAATACAAAGCATCGTTTACAGAGACATCATGCTGGAGTGACATAATGTGTTTGTTGAGTTTTTTCAGCTTTGAGATGATTTTATACACATTAGAAAAATTTGTGTCTCATTAAGATTGTGTTACAAATTGCGAGCTCTGCGTTTTCTTCATTCAGGGTTAAAGATTTCCAAGCTGGTGAGATACGTGTGCATGCGTTGTGACCAATGGTTTTAATGTTATGGCTGATCAGCGTAATTTGAGTAGTTCAATCAGGGGTTGCGACACAAGGGATAGGGGGACTTTTTTGGGATATACCCTTAATGTCGAGGATGACAGCAAAGGCCTAGTTTCTTAATGAAAGTTTCAATATTGAGCTTTAGTGACACATAACTCTTTAAATACCACTGAAGAAGCAGAAGTTTTCCAAATCTCAGAAACAAATTACCTTTTTACTTTTAATTTGTTTTACTTGCCACTTAAATATTACAATTTTGTTTAACAGAGCTTTAGTCAATGATATCAAAACAAAGTATGCACAGAATTCAGAACAGAAGACTGAACAGAGGACAGAAAAAAAAATTATATCATTGAAATGTACCAAAGAGAAGAAGAGTAAAGATAATAATAGTGTGATGTAGTCGGGCGTACAGTATATACGGACTTTCCCCAAAAAATTCCATTTCACTGCTGGTGTTGCAGTCTGGCCGGGACCACAGTGTCGCCCAGCCATGCTGTGTTGACACAAGGAGTCCATCGCTGTGTCAACCACAGGCCAGCGACACAAAAGCTAGTGCTGGCAATGTGGAGACAGCGTGTGTTTTTATGTGTGTGCACAAGTGGGTGAGGGACACATCAGTTGGCCGCCATCTGTATCTTTCAATGCAGCCAGATAGCAGATAATATATGAGATTAACAGCCATGGTTGAGTGGAGCGCTCCAAAGTTAACCATTTGCATCTAAGTCAGATACACAATTTAATTTGTTGACAGTCCGCGGCCAATCGACACTGAAAGATTTAACCAACACACTTCCAACAATCACAAGTTTTCACCTGCAGCAGAATTGAAATGACAGCCCTCATGAATATGCAGAGTCAGACAGCTGCTACATGACACCAGCAGGTGGTGGAAGTTAATTTGCATACTCTTCCTTCAGCAACGTTTAATTCACGCCTGTATTTTGGACACAAGACTGTCTGACACTCTCTGACAGTACAAGAGGTGTGGTGAGGAAGCTGTTGGATGGTTCCTGCACACACATCATGACATCAAAGTGTGTTCCTGGCCAAATTGTGAAGTATTTTCATTTAACAGCAAAAATAATGTTTTATCTTAGTTCTCACGGTCCACTGTTCGGTCTTATGTTAAAATATAGTGAAAAATGTAATTTTCTGTCTTGAGTTTAAATGATTAATTTCTACTAAAGTGGCAGTTTGCCATCAAATCACCTGAAACAACACATAATGACATTTTTTCTAAGAAAATTATTAGCTAAGTTATTAATTCACAATTTATCTCAGCTTATTTAAAAGGTTTGAAATGCTAACCTGCTTCATCAGTCCATTAGTGTGTTATGAAGATCCAGTGAAAGTTCAGTTAGGAGTACTATCAGTTAACATTAATCGTTCAGCCTCAGCAGAGTCATTGGCCACTACCACCGTCCAGCCCTCAAATGGGGGATATACTTCACCGCTGTTCAGATTGGCAACAAAATAAATAAATGTATCCATATAGAAAAACAATCGCAAACAATTTTGTAAGTTGAGAAGTATTTTATGAGGGCAAAACTGCAAAACTTAGCTGCTATCACCTCATAAATTAGAAGAAGTTTCCACATTTCTTAATTTCATATCACTTAATATTAAGTATCATTAAGGTTTGGTATACTCATAGGAAAGGAGTATTTATTATACCACTTCCATTAGGTCAACTATACCTTTTCTTAATAAAATGGCTTATGGAAGGTTTAAAGATGCTTTATCCATAGTAGCTCTATGATGTCCGAGACAACCTCAGATATCATGTTTAATGAACAGGGAGTCATAGCCTGATTCTTGAAGTCCAGCTCACTTAACATAGAAAATATAAGCCTATCTATTAACTGCAGACATAAATAACAAGGTGGTAGCTCTATATGCAAACAAAACTATTCATGACTCAGGCCTATTTGTGACGTTCTGTGGGCAGTTTGACGATAGAAGTTAAGTTACATCTATGTCCTATTTGTGGCACCTGTGCCACATTTAAACCTAGCTTTAGTTAAGCCCTTAACTGGACAGATCTGCAATCGCAGGGAAAGACTGACGATACAAATTGGTGAGTGAGGAAGCAGGACCGGGTCCACAGACAAAACAATCAAACAAATGAGGTCGGAGGAGAACAACCTGTTTGCATGGGTGCGGTGTTCTTGTAAGATTCTCTATAATTACATCTAATTTATTTCGCATGGCCAGCTTGTTCCCACAAGTGCTGCGTAAACGGGGACAGAGGAGGAGGGAGAAAATCAATTCTGTTGTCATGCACCGATCCATGTGGTGTGTGCGGCTCCAGAGTTGAAGGTTCTCTGCATCGGTGCAGATGTGTCTGGCAGAAATGTGCTGACTCCGCAGAGGTTGTGATATAGATAACTGAGGTCTTCCAGCTATGTTGCAGCCAGTCGTCAGTCTATTTTGGGGCAAGTTGAATATAAGTGTAGGCTATGCTTAGTACGGACTTGGTATGGAAGTGACTTCAGTCAAGAAAGAGGGGCACGAAAGCTAAACACTGGAAATGTATCCGGCTTCAAATGCATTACCCTGTTATAGTGCACTATGTCACCATGACGAGGCCAGGTACTAAATTGAAATAACTGTTTATTGCTGCTGCTGGAGGGAAACCTATTGCAGAGTAAAGTCTATAGTCCTGCAAATAAACCTTTCCCCAATATTGATTGGAGTTATTTGTAGAGCTGAGAGAGCGGAGGTACATGCCATTTTTAATTGTTAATCTTTTCCTCGGATCAATTAACGGAATAGTAGTTTAAGCTGTAAACACTATCAACCGTATTAATAAATTATTCAAAATCTAACTGATTTATCGGGCATAAATTCTCAACAATGGCCGTCTGCAGCCTGTCAAATGTGGAAATTTGCAGCTTTTCTATTTTGAGGGACAGTAAATGTGGTAATTTAAGGTTATGTCTTGCTGTTAGGGGCAAAACAAGCCAACATAAAATGCTAACCCATGCTCTAAGTTCATTTTGTGGCTATTTTTTGAAGTTTTATTGACTAGACAAGGACCATAAGTTTAGTTAACAATACAGCAGTTAAAATGTACCAGCTTATTGAAGTTATTCTGACTATGCTTGGACTTAACCCTTTGGATCTTCAGATTCCATCAGCATGTTCTCTAACCCTACATGTTTCTTGGTGCAGTAAACTAATACAGTATGTCAAATTAAAGAAATAACTATGGTAATACTGTTAATGTTATATATAAAGGCTTAAGGTAAACCCTGACCTTAACCCTAACCTCAGACTCAAGAGGGTTAAACCGCTTCTGGATAATGTGCGGCTGTAGGAAAAGTAAATAGTCAAAATTGGACTTGGGCTGCCCAATCTACAGAAAGTCAGATACTTTTATGCTAATGTTTTTGCAGAAAACCGTCAGTAATACAGCAGATACATTTAGCAGCCAGAAGGGTGTCGTGAGCCACTGCAGAAAGGCAGCCAGACCTTTAGTAGTACTCAAATACAAATTCAAATATCCAAAGTTAATCCCACATGTTGAACCATTGCTCCAGTTTCGTTCAGTCAGATGCTCATTTTGCACAGTGTATATTATAATATACATATATATATATATAGCTCGAATGACAACAACTTTCATTTCATTGTATACCCTACTGTTGAACATTACCTTGATTGGAGGTGGAGGGAGTAAGCGTCTGTCACAACCCTAACCCTAACACTATAAAAAGATATCATGTGGAAGCCTGAGCGTACTCCTAAACCTACCAGGAAATAAAGAGTGATGTGAGGTCAGTTTACACTATAATGAGCTGAGTCTATTCAAAGCTCCCCTCTCTATATTCCTCCTTCTATTCTATTCGGAGCGTCTTTCTATGACTTGGCTAACACTTTAACACTTTGGCTAACACTTAAAAGAAGAATGGCATGGGAGGAAAAGTAGCACAACACATTGCACTTGAACCTCTCCTCAGGACCTTTTCCATATAAAAGGATCACAGGATGACGATGCAGACCTGGATGGAAACAATAAGTCCATGATCATCGCTTCATACAAAGCAACAGGAGAAACTTTTAGTCCCTGGTAGGACTTGAGACGGAAATCTACCCATCTATATATCCACCCATGAATTACAAATATTACTGCTACTAATGTCAAACTACAAACTGAACACTGTGTACATGCTCAATTGGTGGTTTTACTATCTTGTCTTTCCCTCTACGTTATTACCTCAGCAAAGGTTTTGTTTCCACCTGTGCGTTTGTTTGTTCGTCTGTTTGTTTTTTGAGCAGGATTATGGAAAAAGTTCAAGACGGCCAATTTTACCCAGAGTCGGCTTTTGGCATTTCAAGTGAATAGATTTTGGTGATGTTACGTGTTGAGCAGCATTTAAAATTAAATAAAATAATAATCCGGTTGGATTAGTGTCAATGTGGTTATTGCTGCCTTTTTTTCTTTGATGTTTCTTTGGGGGTGGGGCTGGGGGTTCAGTTGTTGGTAGATTTAGAAGCTGGCAATAACTCAGACGTTAATGCAAAAATCTGCATGCATTTTCCTAAACCTATGGTAATTTTGTGCCTCGGCGTAGGTTTGCGCTAGGAGTGCTTTTCCTAGTGTTAATTATGAAATCATCTCATAATTATTTACTCTTATATAACATTTAATTGGCCCATATCTAGTATCCTTTTCACTGTTTCCGAAACCCTGAGGAGAAGTATTTAAATTGCCTAATTTGTCAAATGAACAGTACAAAACCCAGATGTCTCCATTTACTATCTTCAACAACAAAGAAAAGCAACAACTCTTCACATTGAAGAAGCGAAATGATGGAAACGTTCCGCACTTTTGCTTGAAAAAAGAACTCAGCTACTGTATATTCAAAAGGAATTGGTGATTGATTCTGGTTTCAGCAAAGTCAAACTACAGGGGTCACCTAAAAGAAAAAACCTTGCACCAACAGACAAATGCTAGCTAAGTTGGGGATTTTTCGGTGTGAAGACGCTGGTTGTGAGGACTATCAACTCTAAACAGGCAGCATTGACTGTTCTTTACTAGACGAAGTAAATGCTGTGTATGGAGACTGGCTCCTGCTGCTGAATTCTGTTGTTTGAGTCAGAGATATGTTCCATGTTTGGAGGCACGAGATGAGCAGCAGAAATAAAAACTGTCAAATGATGCATAGCTGCTTAAGCAGGGATTTTTTGCAGTTCTGATCGCCAAAATGAATGAGCTCAACTCTGAACTGCAGGATTAAGGCAAAGAACTGACACACATGATCAGTCATTCAGTCAAAGCTGGTCCACGCGTTTGTCTCCTCCAGACTGGATTACTGTAACGCACTTCTCATCGGGATCCCTGATAAAAGTCTTCAAAGACTTCAGTATGTTCAAAACAGTGCTGCAAGGATCCTGATGAGAGTTCGTAAACACGAACACATCACCTCCATTCTTCATTCCCTTCATTGGCTTCCCATCTCCACCAGGATTGATTATAAGATCTCTCTCCTCACTCACCAGTGCATCCATGGTAACGCACCCCCCTACCT